>VZSV01000001.1:13072720-13211048 GCA_013398735.1 Nothocercus julius | reverse complement strand
CCGTGGCGCTGCAGAGGGGGCGCCACCCGCGCGCCGGGAAGCCGCTGTCGGACGAAAGGGGGGCAGGCTGGTTTACGCGGGTGAGGGAGAGGAGGGGAGGAGCGGAGGAGGGAGAGACAGTATTCCTGACCTCTGGATAAACAGGGCTTCTCCCTGGAGCGCGTTATGAACAAGTCTGATTTCCCTTGCGATAGAGCAAGGGTTCCAGAAGTTTCAAATTAAGTGGCAAACTCCAGAGAAAACACTTAAATGCCATCATTTTAATAATAAATAAACCTATTAGCTATGCAGAAAACACTGTGGCATTGCATGCACAGTGACCTCGCTGCTCCTACGCGAGGAGACTATGGGTACGTACGATGGGTGAATCGTACATAACCGATGGAAAGACGCCGTGAAAGCGGGAGGTCTGGCTCTGCCGCACACGCACGCCGAACTGCTCGCCCCTCAGCCTGTCGCGCAAACGGCGCCGCAGCTGCAGCCCCACGCGCGCCGCGAACCGCCTCGCCCGGCGGAACGCACGGGAAGGCAGCGGTGAGCACGTCGATGAAGCCGCTCAAAGATTCAGAGAAACTCTGCCAGATCCAACACTGGGCAGGTTGGATCACTAAAACACGCTCTCCATTGTTTGTAATGCAGTATTGGAAGATGGAAAAATCCCCCTATCTGCTGATTTTCTCCTCTTCCATTAGTTAAAACCTCTGGTTGGCAACTCTTAGGCGCCAAGGGAGCTTTAGTCACTATGGCAGCTACTTCTCACCTTCCCATTAAAATCCCAGGATGTCAATACTTAGGGGGAAGCAACAGCTAACTGCATCCTGCAGAGCATCAGCATGTGCTCAGCAGGGGCAAGCAGAATGTTGTAGCTTGCTTTCTAAAAGATGCAATTTCAGGATGAACTAAATATCCGATCGGTCAATCGAAAATTTGAATTTGAATTTGGTTTCAGCCAAAAGGAAGTGGAAGGGAAGAAAGCGTTAAGAAATGGCAGAGGCAGAAACAGATTTCTGAGAAAGGTCAAGACATTTTGTTCTAGTTTTTACAAACAAAAAGTTTGACTTTTCATGTTGAAACAGCACCTTGCTTCAAAACTGAGCATGATCTAGTTGTTTTTTAAGAAAGCAAAATGTAACCGTAAATTAAATGTTTCATTCAAGCTGGAACAGATTTGGAAGGGGAGAGAAAGGAGAATGCATTTCTTTGGGAATCAAACCAAGATTATTTCTCCCCATCATAAGTTTTCTTCTTTTGAACAATTCTGTTCAAATAAGTGTAACAAGATGGTACCAAACCAGTAGGATTTTTTTTTTTTTTTGCGTCTTATGCGTCTTAGTGGAAAAGCACCACATTAAAAACCATTATTCATTCTTTCAGAGCTCACAAGACCAGCCCTACCAGATTACCAAAGTCAAAAGGCAGGCAACTCTTTAACCTGTAACAAGTGAATACTAGTCCTTTAATCTACACAACCAGTATCTCATAGCAGCTAAATATCATCTTAGATTGCAGAAGAATTTAGTCAGTTCCACTGCAGCAGACTCTAAAGTCCCTCCTTAAGCAGTCTGCTAGTCATGTTCTTTTCTAGGGCCAGAAGAATAACTGAAAAGAGGCTCTATGAAAGCAGTATATTATTTTATTTAATGCCAAAATTGATCTTCCATGGTACTATTGGGATCTGAGAGTCTTATGATCCTGCTCTTAGTCAACAGCTACACTAGCTTAACCAGACAGTTAATAGGCTGCTCTGTCAAAGCAAAGAGGTTTAGAAGTGCCCACCTAGAGACGGAGCTGATGAGCTCCTGGGTACTCCCGACTCCTCTTAGCCTTAATGGCCTTTGAGGGTATTCAGTCCCCTCACTTGCATTCCCTATTAGGCAACATCCTGCTACCCAAGGGATCTTTGGCAGTTTTTGATGACAGTTACCTAACAGGGCCTAATTCTTATTTATATAAGCAATCAGAGAGGAACCTAATGGGTTTGTGCATCCTTAGGAAATTCTTCTCTGTTTTTTTTTTTTCTTTCCAGCTCTCTAAGGACCTCTAAAATCCCATCCTTAATGGAAGCAAGAAAGGGCCTGGAGAGCTCATTAATGAAGATGCTGACCTGACCTTGCAAAGGAAGGTGGGTCACCTCTCCCTAGCCCAGAGGAGATCTGCTTCTCCACATGAAGGACTGCTTGGCTGTGGGCGAGCCACCTGAAGGGTACGAAGCAATCCGAATCCAGAGAGCGCATGTGGATAGTTAGCAACTGTCCAAAGCCTCTGAGATAAACACAGTTGTCTGTGTGGAAAGGCCGAAAGCATCTCTTCAAGAGCGTGCTCTTCAAGAAGCCCAAGACCAGATATCCCTGGAGATGCTAACAGCTACTGGAGCAGACTGCTGAGCCAAGACCCAGCATCTTGGCTCACGGAATCCACTGCCCCCTAAGATGACCTGCTGAGCCTCAGGAGAGGGCTGAAAACCCTTGAGTGTTATTTCACAGTATTAGCCAAGAAAGGACTGATCTGAACTCTACTGTAAAAAGTGCACCATGAACTCAGAGACTACAACTCACTGGCTGTCTGACAGTAAAGTAAAAGAATCCTACAGGGACAACACAGCTTTCAACTGGTTCTCATCCAGTGATTTCCTCTCACCTTGGTGAAGTAGCTTCAGTACTGGTCACTGAAATCACGTAGGAAGTCACTAATGGCTTTGGCTGATGAAAGAAATCTAAATTAGCAAGCTAAGTATTCAGCAATGCTTGACAACACTCCAGAATTATTTAAAACTCCTAATCTATTCCAAAAGAGATTTCTGTATCTGAAAGATTTGGTCACATTCTTTCTCCTTCTACAGCCCATAGTGAAGACACATTGCTACCGACTCCCAGGCAGAAACATAATGAGAAGGGACTTCAGTCCACTTGAAAAGTAACTCTTAAAGACTCACAAACTACCATATGAACCTAAGGGTAAATTAGAGAGTTTGTTATGAATGATGAACAGCATGAGAAACAAAGCTCTTTGTTGATAAAACCACTCAACATGAGGCACTGAAGGGGTCTACGTCTGTTCCTTCTCAGGATGTCCATCGACCCTGAGCCCGAAGCAGAATTACATCCTCCAAGCTTTCCAGCAGGGCAACCTCATGCAGGCAGGTAGCAGCAGGTCAGAGAACTTCCACCCATCACTCAGCTTGTGATATTCAAAGCACATGGCCTTTTCCATAGCAACATCATCCGTAGGTCATTCAGAACTACTCTAGCTACCTTAGACAACATTAAACAGAAAACATTTGCAGTCATAACCTGGATGACATTATTGGCAAATACAACACTGCATTCTAGAATAATCTGCACTTTTTAAAAGTAAATGGTATAGTTCTGCCATCATGGAGAATTACAGGATGAAAGGATGAAAGGTCATCAAATAACAGTTTTGATGGGTTTCTACACACACAGCAAGAGCATTTGTTGAAACAGCAAGAAATGCAATATATAAAAAAACATCCTGGTGAGCTAAAAGCATGCTGCAGGTGGATTGCTCTCATCTCATGTCATTAAAACCAAATACGGGACTAAACTGTTGGAAATGTCTAGCTCTGGTTAAGCAAAGAAAATGTAAATTACAGTATTTTCCAAGGGAAAACAGGGATCTTAAACACAACAAGCCTCGGTTCGGACAAGCATAGTCCCAAGCCCAGCCAAACTAAGGGAACTAGTCAGTGCTTAAATGGTGTCCTATGTATGTTGAGGTAGTTGAGGTCCTACTGATCCATCTTCAACACTAAGGATGGAACAGGGTAGAGGGAAGGTTTTGCCAAAAGTATAACCCAGGAAAAGGGTTATACTTTTTTTAATAATATATTGTCTGACTTTCTCTGATTACAACTAGGGCTCACAGCACCACCATGCAAATTTCATCCTTTTGTTTTTTTCCTTTATTACCAAGCAGAGGTTCAGAATAAATCTCAAATCAGTGAAGTATACTAGTTCAGGCTAAGGCAAAGAAGCCAGTACTGGTTTTAGTTCACTTGTAGGCCTCAAGATTCCAGCTCTCAGCTTTGTTATCCTTCAAATGAATCTTCACTTAGGAAACATTGGCTGTAGGGACACCAGTTAGGTGCAGGAGTGCTGACAGACAGTTTTATTCTTCTTCTGGCACTCCTGCCTCTCACCAGCAAAAATGCTTCTCCAGAATAGGAAAATAAGATATTTTCCTAGCCAGGATGACATAGGAAATCTGCTGTGGGACTTAGGGAACAGTGGTATTTTTTTCTGTTGAGATTTTTTTTTTTTTTTTCAGAATTAAAACATTCATGTAGAACATTTATATTTCCAGGTCCAGAGCTTAAGAAAAAAAACACACTTCACGAAAATGTTCAAAGTAAGACTTATGCGGAATTGTTCCCTTGAGTTTGACAGCCCATAACAATAGCTGCGCTGTGGTGGGAATGATCTCATTCATCTCACCAGGGTGTTGACAGACATACATAAAAGCCAATTTCAACACACACTCTATCTCCTGGTTACCTTAGTAGAAATGTCTAGCTCTGCTCTGCGTATCCATCACACTGGGGACAATGCAAATGACAACTGAGTTGGAACGGGGGGAGAGAAAATGACCTACTGAACAAGAAAAGTGCATTGATGCTGTGAGCATCCCTTCCTTCCTTTCTTCAACTTTCCTTTCTTTGATTTGTCAGGATTTGGCTCTGCTCTCCATCCAATTTCCACGTTGGTCTCCCTGTCCTATGCAGCACAGCAGAAAGCCCAAGAAGAGCTAGGTGAGGATAAGCTATAGTAGCAATGGCCAGAGGGGCTTATCACACAACTTCCCTTTCTCACTCTGCTTTGGGCCAGGAAAAGATTACTTGAGCTCTGAAGCCCCTTTGGAAAAGTAGTTTTGTAAGCCAGCAGCTCAGATATTTTAAGAGAACCTGAGAGCAAATCCCAGAAAGGAAATCAGAAGTTAGTAGGTAAAGGCTTAAAGCTATCCATGCTATCACGCAGTGAACACTCTAAGGAGAGCATCTTAGTTACCTTCTCAGTTTTGCTCAGAAAGAACATCAGCCCCTTACTCCACCTTCTTGGTTGTCTCCAGCCCTCAGTGTCCAAAGCATGGAAAAGAAGGAAAGTCTATTCTCAGCTGCCAAAGGGCTGAGGAGAAATGAGTAAACAGTCCATAAGCAATTCTGTCAGAACCCCGAGGCAGCTCCCAGGAGCCACAGTGACTGGGAAGAGCAAAGGTAGATGAAACTGTCCTTTTTGTTTTGACTGTCTTCTTTCTTCCAATGAATCTGCCAAAGATTTTGCATGGTAAAGAAAAGGTCAGTAGGTAAGCAGTCCAGTTTTCATGTCATATTCATCCCAAGTGAATCAAGAAACAAAACACTAGTGGAAATTAAAATTGCGCAGGTGTAAAACTTTATGGAAAAAGGCTAAGAAAAATTAGCTCTCTGAAAAAAAGCTGAAAAAATATACTTTCTATTCCACAGGACTATTAAAAATTGTGCAGATATGATCTCATTCTGTACAATTCTAAGGGGTTTAGAGTAATTTCTATATTGCCCTGCCAGATTGATTTCTGATTTGATCTCTAGGTCTTCCTCCTTTTGCACTATTATTTGTCATTTAATGTGCCAGGAAAAGGGTAGGGGGCCTATAGTCACCTCAGAAGATCACTTAAAAACTAAATCCCAGCTACTGTTTTTGCAAGCAGCTGCTAGTTCCGAAAGAGCCATCCATGGCCTCTACTGGTTGCAGAGAACGTGATGGGAAGGCAGAGGAAACTCAGCAGAGCTTCATAAGACTGACAGAGAGGTTTTAGGGAAAAGGAAACACAGGATTTCCTGAAAAGGCCACAGATCCCAGGCAATATGAAACAGTATTTCCCCTTTCTCTCTCCAACCCATACAGCCATACTAGTACTAACAAACGTGTGAAAACGAAAGGCAGGTTTCACATCTACATTATGAAATGCAACAAAGTAAGCCAAGGTTTTGAAACTGGCAGCCAGTTACTCCAGTGACTGGCACATTGATTAAAAAAGTGATAGATAGGGTCAGGATACCACAAGGAAATGTCACTAAAATCTGTGTAAAGAGCCATCTCGAATAAGTTAGACTCAGCCTTTGAGTCTAAATTACCTTAACACAACTCAAGCAATCTCACAGGGAAGGTTCTTAAAATATAAATACATACAAGATCGACTACTAGCACTATGTGATGGGAAATAATCAGTATTATTTATATGCATCCTACACAAAAGCAGTATTTAATTTCCTGCCTACCTTCATTATAGAAATAACAGGACCTGTTACTGTAGTCCAACAAATGGAGAAGAGAAAGATAAAGAGAAAAAGGAAGAAAATTTTGGTTATTTCAAGCTTCATTCACAAATACAAATACAAAACAAAATACAGGGACAAAAGTCATGGAAAAGGAAAACAAAATCGATAGAGGAGGAAGTTTTATTTTAAGCTTCAAAGAGAGTATTATAAACAACGGAGAGCTTAGAAAAGTCTATGTACAAGAAGTGTGTTATTCAACAATGTCTTTTAAAAAGATTATTTGCACTAAAAAAGACCTTGTAGAATATGTCTGATAAAGTAATATTTACAGAGGAATATACAGTAGGGGCATTGGAAGCAAAATTTTTATTTAACAGGAATATTACACATATTTAATATAGACCCTACAGTTTTCAAAGCTTCATTACAGTTGTGTGTCTTGTTACAGCCTGAGGAAATAAATAAACTTTCTATTTTTTTCACTAGAGGCAGTTCACCAACTGCAAGTTTAGCAATCAACAAAAATGAACAAAACGAAACCATCCTGCTAAAGAGCCTGATGACGACATAAATGTTGCTATTTAATTTAGCGAGAGCAGGACTGAGGTCTACCAGATTTTTCACTGCTATTTTTGGCCTCATGTGCTACTCTGGGAGGCAGCAGGAGATGGGACAAGATCCTCTGCTCCTGGCATACAGAAACCTCTTGGAGAGGAGAGCTCTAGCTTTAGGCATGCGGGAAACACAACGCAGGATCAGGCTTTCCGGCAGTTTCTCCTATGCAGGACACTATTTATTTATTTATTTATTTATTTATTTTTAGACACAGCTTCTTTCACTCAGAAAACCAACATAAGCCACATGAACAAAGACACTTTTTCTAGGTATGCACTGGGCCTACACCAACAGGTAGACCTGGCCCCTCTCAAAGGCAAGTCCAATACCCTTCTCCTAGGACACAAAGCTACCCCACATCTCACCAAACGGCTTCACACGACAGCGATAGTTCACACTATCTACCGTGAACAGATCTGGCAGCCAACAAAGTCCTCCAATGCTTGTATGAAACAGAACATCTCATTTTGCTGAGAAGATGGCTACCAACTGGGAATAAAGGTTGGGAACTTCTTTCTCTGTCACCCCACGGGACAATTTAGGATGGCAGCTATGGTAACTCACTCTCTTTTCCTCCCAGGTCACCCCTGTTGCTCACAGCTGACATGAAGGTGCATCTAGATACTTTTCAAAGTCCACTGCTTCTTAAGAGAGGGCCTAAGTACACACAGTTTCTACACACAGGATCATCCTTGACTCCAACAGGACGTCCCATGCCCAGAGCACTCGAACACTGAGACACTTTCTTCACAACCAACTCAGAATCAATCGTGGAACTACCAAAACTAAATAACAGCAAAATTAGAAGGGTTGTTTTCCTTTTTCAAGCCTCTCTTTCAGCAGAAGTATTTCTCAGAGTCACTGAAGTGAAAACCTGTTTTACTATGCAGAAGAGACACATCAATCCTACCAGGAGAAGACAGTCTTTTGAACTGGAAACAACACCTGGTAAGAAAAAAATCCAGCCAATATGCTTTTCCAACAGTTTTGTTCAGAACTGTGCCTAACACAGTGCAGCAAAGTAAGTATTAAGCATCTAACAGGAAAATATTATTAGGGAGAAAGTAAGCCAGAACAATCTTCACTTACCACATCCAATTTGCAAAAAACAAAGATACCCAGCACATGTATGAATGGCTTCTTTAAAGTAAGAGAGAGAGCAGAGTTGATCTTTATTTTCCTTAAAGTAAATATTCAGTCTTTATTTTACATTAAGTGCTTTTTAAATCTCATGTCTTCACAAAACTGCATTTAAAATTTGAAGT
This sequence comes from Nothocercus julius, assembly GCA_013398735.1. NCBI lineage: Eukaryota > Metazoa > Chordata > Aves > Tinamiformes > Tinamidae > Nothocercus > Nothocercus julius. Next base: position 13,202,894 of record VZSV01000001.1, on the reverse strand, counting down.
AAAATGTATTTCAAATAAAAATACTGTGCAACTTCAGCACTTCTTTTCTCTCTTAAATATTGAAATAAATAAAATAGTTATGTCTCTTTTTCAGTTTGTTTTTTTTTTTCAGTCATTTCTGCTGCAGATCAATTCCAGTTTGACTTAGGTTTATACACATGCTTAAAAGAAAGTGAAGTCAAGATTAAAAAAAAAAAATTCTTTGTATTGCACCATCTTAGGGCATCCCCAGATCTTCTCTGAACAGTTGGCTGCCATCTTCCCACAGTCCGGGCTCCTGTGCTGGATAGGACACAGGTCCGGCAGGGTCCGGGCAAGGAGAGGAGAAGCATCAGAGCACCCAGGCTTCTCGCAGCCTTCTTCGGAAATGTCTTGCTTGAAGGATGTTGGAGTCCACGAGGGCAGGGCTGACTGCAGAAGGAAAGGCAACACAAAGTAAAACTAAACAAACACAAAGAGACAACAAAATCAATTGTTTAGAATAAAACCAAAAAAAAAAAAAAAATGAAGACCAATCTTCCAACACTGTTTGGATTTTAATTCTTATTTTGAAAATGTGGCTAGGCAAGCTCAGTTTCCACTGATCATGGGGACCATAAATGTACATAGCAGACAAGAGGGATATGAAGGAGCATATCCACAAGAAAGGCACCAAGCATGGTCAGATTTTCTTACTGTGAACATCTTTAAATAACCTTCATCACTCAGCTTCTTCAGATGTTTTCTTTACTAGAAGTTAAGGCTTTTACTTGTGAAGTCCTGCTCTAATTAGCAATATTGTTAATTATTTATAGAGAGCCATAGGGGTATACAGCACTGCACGAAAGAAATTTTTACAAGTCTCAACTACACACATAGGCTTGGTGGCAATATGATAAATTCTGGAAATGAGTGCAAAGCTGCATTTTGCACTGCATTCAGTTCATGAGCGGACTAAGTTTTACACTGCTAAGTTCCTGAGCAGTACCAGATGACCAATAAAATCATCTGGTTATTTCTGCAAAATGCAAAACCCATCCATTTTTTTCCCCATACCTCTCATATCAGTTCTGGGTTACATGAAGGCCCAAAGCCCTAGGAGTTGACAGTGACAGAAAGAATAATTCAAAGATATGAACTAGTTGTCCCGTTTATCAGGGGTATCGAAACTTAATACTGCAACAACTGTTTTGAAGTTTTTTGTTGTTGTTTGTTTGTTTTTCTAAATGTTATTACAACTTGCCTTCTGCTGAAATTGGCAACTTAATATTTAGAGAAATACATACAGGCATATGAAAAATAGTTCCAACCCAATTTCAGTGCTCTGTAGTATTTATACAGGTTGGGGTTTTTAAGCCTTAAATACCTGGCAAGCAGAAAAAAAAAAGAAAAAAAGAAAAAAAGAAAAAAAAAGAGAAAAAAAAAACTTTGATAGAGTTTATTGTGTTCAATTATTGAGTTTACTGAGTTCAGTCAGCAAAAATTCAGTTTGGCTTCATTCCTGTACTGTGAGGGTTTGTCAAAATAACCCAATGCCAGCACGAACACACATATGTGCCTCATACTTTACATATAGTTACAAATTACATATAAATAGGAGAAAAAAAATCACAGAGAATAAGAAGTGGGCATTTATTGGAAACATCTACATATGTTGCAGCACAATACCCACCGGGCAGCTTTTGCTGTTCTAAATACGACAGCTCCCAGTGGGGTCAATACAATGTCTGCTTGAGGAGCTGATGCAGTAAAATTGCTTGCCATTTGAAAGAGGTAAATTGGATGAGGATGCTGGTTTTGAAAACTCCATACTTTGACGGCACTTGAATGCTAGCTTTTAGGGTCCACCTCGAAACGTAATTAAAATAATTAACCAAATAAAGGCAAAGCAGCCCGGAGTAGTGGGCCGCCAGCACAGTCTGGACTCAGGGACTCTGGACACACTTCTGCTTTGCCCCATGCATCAGCAGGCAGCAAACTGAGTCTCTGTCTTCAATCAAGACCTTACACTGAGGACTGCAGAATGGCAAACTGGAGCTCAAAATGAATAACTAACTAATGCAAAAGCTCTAAAGCAAAACAATGCTGGGAGGGGACTGCAGTAACACATTCAGTTGAAACAAATGGCCACCTCGGCGCTTGTCTGCACCACGCTGCAAGCGAATTAACAGGGAGGCTTTGGCCAGTACGAGCCACTGGCTGAGACTGGCCAGCGCTAATCCTCCTGAAGCCAGTGGCACACTTCTCCACGGGTCTTGTTTCAGCAGTCTACACCTGTCATTTATTACCTTGCCACATGTGTACAGTGTTATTCCAAACACTATTACATGTAAAAGAAATAAATATCCAATGCAGAAAGCAGGGGGAGGCACAAAGTGAAGCCAAAGAGATTTCAGTTCTATTCCCACTCTACTACAGTCCTCATGGTTTTTCATTATTTTCTAGATATTATCTCAATCACATATTTTCTCATTCTTTTCTCAATAAACATTACTGTATTTAAAATTTTAATCTGTTTTCATGCAAAAGCTAAGGTTCATCCCTGCCAAAACGCCCTCTAAGTAAAGCGCCTCAAATGGGAATATGCTCAGTATCAGTGCACATCCTATGCTGTTTTTCTTTGCCTTAATCAATCACGCAAGCAGCACATCACTTCCTTACTTCTGCCTGCCCCCATATGTGAACCAGGAGCTCGCAGAGGCTGTCTCGGGAAATAATGTGTCTTTGGTAAGATCCTTTAGTACAGAGCAGCAGAAAGGGGCCTAAGATGATAGCTCATGTGATTACACAAACACCGAGAAGTCTGAATTTAGGGCCTGAGGTGAAACATTCATTTATTCCCAATTCTTATTGGAGTTTTATTCTGGGACATGATTCATGTGGGAGCATATAAGCTTCAGGGGAGCATACAGATAGACCTGTGATACTCTTCCTCTATTAAGAAGGACATCTTTGGAGGAGGACTGGAAGAGCAAGGCTTGTGCTTAGTTGCAGGACTGTGCTTTCAAAGACCTTCCTGTGGAGCTCAGAACAGCGGGTGCTACTGAACTGCTGAAATCCCTGGGGAATACAGAGAATAAAAGCTCCTTCTGATTTAAAAGATGGGTGTATTTTTTTAGGTACAACCCAGAACTCACATAAAAAATCTCTCTTTATAGCTTCCTAACTTGGTTTGGACTTATCTGTCTTTGAACATAAAAACAGCACTGCGCAGTTCCCTCATTTCTGACCTGGCTGTGCTGGTGTCAGGCTGCTCTTTGTTTTTCCCTTTGTGCCTTTTAAACCTCCTCCTGTATATTTTCTATCTTGTTAACACCATCAGTTTTCTCTTGTCCATCTGAGGTCTCTGGTAGTAGCCTCTTGGCATGGTTTTTATTTTTGACTTATGAGCTGACCTTAACCTCCTCCCCTCATCCAAGTCTCCATGCCACCTATCCTGAGGATATTTCATTTCCATACCAACACGTTTAATACTCACAGTTAACACCACTTCCCAAGCTAGTTTAAACAAATACTCTTGTAGCTCCCAGGTCCACACCTTGATTTCCCTGCTATGATCACCACCTTCCTGTGGTCAGAACCACCCTGCTCAACCTGCCTTCCTAGATTGAGAGATGTTGGTTTTCCCTTATATTGGATATATCATGAGACATCTTGAGGGATCTAAGGACTATCCTGCTCTCCTCAGTCATGAGTTCATCTTCCTCGCTCTCAGAATTTGATTGAACCAGTGACTGCCCATATACATATTAATGCTATAAATAAGAGATGGGTATTTTTGCATGCCATCAATAATAAAGGTCAGCTGGTAGTTTTTCTGCACTATGTCAGTTGTTGTGGCTTCTTTCTGAGGGTACTGTAATACCCAGCTGCCACAAAGATGGGTGGTTCAGTTGCGAAAGGATTAAGACTGTATGCATTGTTATAGTGACTGCATTTGTGAAGCCAAATCCTGCTTTAATGAATTATGGGCATCTGATTGTTGTTTTTATTCCCGAAGAGTCCAGAATGTGTTAGGGATGGCTCACAAAAGACAATGCTGAGGACTCCACTTGGAAAAAATTACATTTAGACTACGTCTGTCTCGCAGCTGGGGGTTCAAAAAGACTGGGGTTCACAAAGACATACCTGGGTGCTTCCAGCTGGCGAGCTCAGGTGCTGCTGGTGCTGGAGTCAGCAGTGCGGCGCAGGGCTGCGCACGCGCTGCAGCGGCGTGTAGCGCCACGCAAGCAGAGCAGCCAGCAAATAATGCTGAGCTCTGGGCTGCCAGGTGGCTAAAGAGCGCACCTCCCAGCGTAAGACAGAATAAAGTAGTCAGAAGAACTAAAACCAACCAACCTTGGCCTTTTTCAGCCTGTGAGAACTGAGCTCTCCTCAACTTCTTGATAACTGAAATCTCTATATTACTTCTGTGAGCCTTTTCCTGTCAAAGCACACTCTGCTCCTATTTTAAGTAGCATGAGCAGTGTTTTTTTTGAAAATTTTAAACTACTTTCTTAACCTTCCAGTCTGTGTAAGGTGAATACTACATGGATACAGGAAACAGATGCAAGAAATCATGCTTTCTTTCATTATTGTTTTCTGTGCATTTGGCACATTTTCATGTACTGCTCCCTTTCTGTTTCTCTTTGGTTCACATGGACATTTCACACAGTAGCAGGGGAAAGGATTTTTTTTTTTTTTTTTAGGAGAGATAATATAGTGATAACAACATAAATGTCAGTTCAGGGACTGAAGGGCAGGAGGAGCACAATAAGGCAACCTGAACTGATTTTTTTTTCATCTATTGTATTTCAAGTTGATAGTATTTCTATGAGAAATGGCAGCGACAGTACCTCTGGACCAGATTCTGCCCTCAATTACATTAATATAAACTCGGAGGAAATCTACTGACTTCATTAATATTACTCTTCATCTACTGAAAGGTCAACATGAAAGAAGGGAGCCAACAGCACCTCACACAAGACCTGGTTCCTTTCACACTTGGTTACGGAGTGTCTTCCACCTTGATTTCCCTTCCTTTATATTTTACTGCCTGCAGTGCAATACCTGGGTCTGTGTATCTATGCACATATATTCTTGGTATGTGTTTAGCTGTATACGTACACACGCGCGCATACACACGCATACACACAAAATGGTACGGATATGGAAGATAAGCAATAACTCCTTTGGAGATTTTGGAAGAACAGACATCTATACGCCTGCTTCTCACCTCTTAAAACCATCTGGAATTTGGGCTTTTAGTAAATACAGAGTGGCAAACTATTGTAAATGTATGCATTATTTCAGATTAGAAAAACACTGGTTGTGGAAAGTATGATTTTTTTTATAAGCTAAATAAACTTTTCATTGGCAATGGGCAACCAAAACATCATTGATTTGACATTTGATTGATTATAATACTACAGCAGGAAGAGAAGAAAAAACACAGGAAAAGATTATCAGCATGGGGAAGGTTTAAAATCAGCTTCCTCCTTCCACATATGCATGGCTCTTGCATGCACTGTTCTACGCTATAAACACAGAGATATTTAGGACAATTTGGTAAAACAATTTCCTACAGTTTCAAAAACACATGATTAATATAGTCTAAGTATGAATAGCATCATTCTGGATTTACATCCATGTACCCAAAAGCAGAATCTGTCTACTGCTTATTCCATGTCTAAAGTGAACAGTTGAAAGTTAGAGAAAAGCATCACAACTGGATCATTTCTTCTTTCCCTTTAAACTTTTTAGAAGAAAAATGGTGAAAGAGTTCTCACGGATGGTATTGTGCTATCCCAGGAAAAGAAACGGAAGAAATGGAATCCACTTGGATAGGCTTTCATGCAGCAGAACAACAAATACCCAAATCTTTCATCGCTAGGCTGGGATTTTGGTTCTAATTTCTGGCTTCATGAACACACACCTCCAGCTTCAGGATTAGATTCTGCCCAAATGAGAATTTATCCTACAATTTAAATGGGGTCATGATTTCACCAATTGTTGGCATTACACATGTCAGTAAAAAGTCATCCTTAAAACCTAACCTTGCCCTCCCTCAAGGAAATTTTTCCTTGCATCAGGACAGTAAAACGGAACTGAATTCTTCTATAGCCTTCACTCCTGACTCCACACATCAGGCTAGATCCTGTTCCCACACAACTTCCATTAGCTTCATGGGAGGTTTGAATGCAGCACATATTCACAACACAGCCTAATCCCCAGGATTTACTCCTACAACTAATCTCAGGCAAGGGTCTGTTGCAAATCCAGGGCACAGATTTCACAAGGAGTGGAAGACATTTCAGCGAGGACATACCTTTGAAATCCTGCCGCGTCTTTCCTCTTTCCCGGGACAGTCGCTGGGAAGGAGTCACTCTCTTCTCCATTGCCCTTGGAACTTTTAATGAGTATTGCTTTGGTTTATTTCGAGAAGCTATTGAAAAACAAACGAAGTGTCTCACAAGACACTACAGAGAGAAAAATCTGGGCGACACAGGAAAAAAATTATCTGAATTAAAATATAAAAATGGAAAGGAAAATATAGGTGAGGTATTTTTCCATATTTTTTCTTCCATGATTCTGCTCCTCCATCTGTTTTGTCTTTGAAGTCTATGGCTCGCCACTCATTTTCCAGCCCTATGCTTGAAAATTGCTCTTCATGAGGTGGAAAGTGAAGAAAAAGAAAAAAAGCAGAACGGAGTGAGGAGGAGATGAAGGGGTGCAGGAAGGAAGAAATCTATCGTGTAAAGGGTTCCAAAGGAGGTATGGGGACTATTCCCCAAGGTCATGCTCTTCCACAGAGCTGTTTGTGTTTTCAAGCTGTTAAAGACAAATGTAGAGGAACCAGACTCCATGCTACGGTAAGTGCAAAATGTCAAAATGCAGAAGCAACACCAAGGGTTTCCTTGTCCTCTGATAAAGTCCGCCCACAGTGGTTCCCTAGAAACAGTTCTATTATCAAGTAGACATCCATTACTTTTTTTTTTTGTATTTTATTTAAAAAGTATCTTTTTTTCCTAATAATATATAGAATATATAAATAATAATAATTAAAAAAAACTATTTGGGTTTGCTTTCTGCTCTCCAACCCATTTGTATTTTTCATGGTTTGCTGATATATATATTAAAAGACAAGAAAATCAACTCTGCTCACTATTTAAAAAAAATATTAAATCCACATTTCAGGTTTCCCGGGAGAAAGAGAAGGGGAGAGGTGGAAGAAAAACAAATTAAAAGAAACAATCAAACAAAAAAAAACCCAGGAAAATCAAAACCTTCTGTCTCTTCGAAGTACTTGTCAAGAGCTTTAAACACTTGTGCTTTCAGTGTACACCCCACAGGAAAAATAACAAAAACAACAACAAAAACAAAAACCCAAGGACCTAAAATTAAAAAAAAAAAAAAGGTAATAATAATCCTAGTAGTAGAAAGGACAGCGAATCGCTCAGAGTTTGTGTCTTTTTAGTTATTTTAGCAGCCGCCCTTTTTTTCTGCAGAGGGAGAGCTGCCACCACAGCCACCTCCTCGGCTTGAGAGAGGCTCTTCCGCATCGTCCTCGTCAAAGCCGTGAAAGGTCGAGGTGTCGCTTTCGGACGTGGAACCGAACAAGTCCTCCGTAGTGCGTGCTGGCGCTGCTTCGTCCCTCCTGCCTTCTCTTCCCAAATGAGCTGACATGTATGATGAATATATCAGCACATGGGTTAAGCAACAGGCATCATTATCATCATTTTTTTAATCATCATCATTATCAAACAATTCAGACTACCAAGCTCATAGGTGTGTGCTTGTATGTGCCCGCGCACCTCAGCAACATAGCTTGGTAGAACTGCAGTAAGAAAAATAAACAAGGACCAGGTTGTTCTTAAAAGGAAAAAAAGTCTACCAACACGGGTGCCCATAGCTACGGCAGCGAAAGGGTTAATGACTTTTTCCTCTCTTCAGAAGACATTAAAATATTTTCTTGGGATTACTTAGATCAATTTTAAAAGATTTTTAGACCACATAAATAATTAGACGCCGTTAACTCTAAGCACAATGACTGTCCTTCAGACTGGCATCAACTGCCACAAATTTACTGCTATAGAAATATAACCCATTAGATGTCTTACCAACCTCACAATTACTTTTTATCCCTGCTCTGCATCTGATGCTAAAGAGGCTCCTCGGAAGGCAAAATAAAACATGTTTTGAAATCTCTGTGAAAATAAACTAAATAAACACTTCTATTCCAATTTCACGGCATCTCCTTCAAAACAAAACTCGCAAACCAAATAAATATAGTTCAGCTACTAAAACAGCTAAGATGAGGAATGACCTGTTTTGGGGAGCACTGAGAAGTTGAAAAGTGTGAGTCAATCCAACTTTCAACATGGAACAGGAAAATCTCCACACACAACATCAATAGCAGCAACAGTGACGGCAACAAAAACATTAACAAGAGGAAGACTCTTAAAATAACAGTCAAATATTCAAATCAGTGAAACTGAAGTTTATTTTCTCTCTTCAGTCACATGTGTTAGGTGATTAATAGTACACCCCTTAAATTTTCTCTTCAAGAAAGGTAGAGTACAAGATGTCTCTTGTGCCCCAGCAAAATGAAAGCACCAGGGGGACTGCTACTTTATTATTCAGAAACGCTAACATGATAATAAATAATCAAGTGTTTGGTCCCCCTCCAGCTACAAGAATCAGCCATATAACAAATACACTGCATTGCTTAAGAAACAAACAAAGAATAAAATTCTGGTCACAAAAAGAAAATGGATGTAACAAAGTAATTGCTCGATGAGCCACTTCATAGAGATGTGATTTTACAGATTTTGTGAAGGGAAGAAACTTTACAGTTTCCAAGACCACTCTTTCAGATAATGAAAACGTTCTCCATTATCAAGAAAGAGGAAGATGGCAGCCACCAATGAGTTCTCCTTGTTTTACTTTACAGATTAGTGTGTGTGGTTGCACCTTAATCACTGTCATCATTCATTTGTCACACCACTACAGCCCCTTATGAATGCCCCAGGTAGGTCAGAATTTGTACAAGGCTACCATTTAATGGAACTGATTTTGCACAATTTAGATTACATGCAAAATTACTTAATCTATCACACTAAGGAAGCATGGGAATTAACGTGTTTGCGTTATGCTCTGGTATAATCACTGTCACAGTGTTTAAATGGCAAAAAATATGGCTCTGTCTCACTATGCAGTATCAGGAAGCTGCTGAAATGAGTTATATTGAACTTTCACAATCAAGGGAAAGGGGAACCATTTTCCAAGATGGCACCACGCATCACATGAGCTTCCCCTCTTACTGAGAAGCAAACACATAAACACTAAAAGATCCATGCTAGTGACTGCACAGCACTCATGAGACAACCAAAGGGGTTGCCCTTGGTCCTCTGATGGCCACTCGTTAGCACTTCAGCACGTCTTCAGAGGTCACGACAAGTGCAGAAGGCCCTTTGGCAGGGCGGGTGTACTCCTGCCCCCACTGAGCTTGGTAAGAGCGTTACTGTGACTTTCAGTGGGAGTACGAGAAGGCCATTCCTTCAGCACGACAACACTCCACGTTGCATTTCAGCCATTGCACAACAAACATCTTTCTGTGACTACAGAACGGAAGCAGCAGTAGCAGCAACAGTGAACTTCAAGGTCTGTTTTTTCAGATTTACTGTTAATGGTCTCATCACCGCTACTATCATCACTATCCAGACATATCACCACTGGAAACTCGGACTGAAGCGGGAATATGTAGTTTTTCAAGGTCTCCAATTCCTTCTACCACACCACCTCCAGCCCCAGCTATAAATAACAACTCAGCTGGGATAATATTTCCCCCCCAAAAAAAAGAAAGATAGAACCATAGAAAACAACAGCCCAGAAATAAAAACAACTCAGGATGAGAAAGACACAATTTCCTACGTTTGAAAAGAGAGAAGGGAAGAAAACAGAGAAATAAAAACCTCTTAAAACAAAATTAATGATAGTCATCTTGTAAGAGGATAATTCTTGACAGCTACCCCCATTCCTACCCTGTAATTTCTTCCCTCCTTCTTTTTTGGATGAAGAAATGCATGAAATGTGTAATCAATGGAAATGCTTGTCATGCAACTTTCATAAATCTTGTAAGTAATTTATAGTTGTAATTGTAGCATTTAAAGACAGAGCCCATTCTTTAACATTGTCATAGGATTTTCTCCTTCCATTTAAAGAACAACTAGTACATGGAACAATGTTCACAGCAGCCAATAAATACATTAAATCTTTATTATTTCGTAAGACCCCATTAGCTTAAAAACATGAATCCAACAATGGGTTTTATGACAGAAAATTTCCCAATCAGGCTTTCCCATAAACACAGACAAGAGGTAAGGCCTTGTTTCCCATTCCCTCCCGGAAGTGCTGCCTTTCTTCAAAATCTTCAGAAGGAGCAAAAAAAAAAAAATGAATCACACAAACGCTTTTGTATGACAAAGTTGCAAGAAGGAGTCACCTACCAGAGCGCCCACAGTCTGAGCATGATACAAGTTCCTCAGGCCGGCCACTTTTTTTGTTCATACTGGAGCCTCCAAGGCAGAAGTCACAGTAGTTATTGGGAATGATGACCCCGTCTGGTCCTTTCTGGGCTGCAGTCAAGTTAGAAATCAGTGTTACTTAAAGGGCAATCAGTTTGGACACCTTTCTCTTCTCTTCAATATGATGTCAATGGGCTTTGGTTTACTTTCTTTTAATTTGTAGATTAAAAATCCCAATGTCTATCATATTAATACTTCTACAATCTGGAAAATGAAGTCTTTCAAACAGTACCATCTCTATTTCATTATCAATTTAAAGAATATTTTGTTATTTGCATAACTTGAACAGATATTTTAACAGGATTTACTAATGACCTTAAGAAGAGTTTTTTTCTGCAACCAAGGCTCCCTCAAAGAACAACGACGTTCTGGTACCAGGCCAAGACATAAAGTTAAAATTAAAATTTCCTCAGAGTTCAACTTTTTTTTTTTTTTTCTGGTTTGGGTTATTTATTTTCTTCCAGCTGTTGATTAGTTGAACTTTTGGAAAACTGGTAATTGGAAGATTGCAGAGAAGGTGGAATTAAGAAATAATTAAAAATGATGATGGTGCAAATACACCATTCTCTTCCTGCATTATAGTCAGTCCCTGGCATATTTACTGAACAATGGTCTTTATTCAGAAAGGATCCTGGTAAAGTAGATTCTCACTTCTGCCAGAGAGAGAGAGACTCTTCTATTGCTAGGTTAGCATCATGCTTGCTAGTGGAGAAGTATGTAACCTGTGCCTACAAAATAAGCAAAAAAATGAACAGGCACCAGGTGGAAACCCAGCATACTGACTCACTTTAAGAGCTTCAACAAAATGATCATTAAGTTGCTAGCTGTGCATTTATTTTCATCTAAAAAGCAGATCTCACAAGCATTTACTTCTTCCCCCTCCACCCCCTCTTCTGATAAAGTTAATTACCTCTTTACACTGTGCTGCTTCTACAGACAGGGCATGTGCAATGCAAACTCAGCAAGCTCAGTGTTTAGTGATTTTTTTGTTGTTGTTGTTCTTTATTACATTATTTAACCTTTCATCTGAATTTCTCAAAGTGCATTACAAGTACTAAGGTCCTAATACTAACCATTAATGAAGTCAAAAGTGTCTTTTGCCACTGACTGTCACCAAACTGCTAATGGATCTTTATTAAATGGTGAGAAGGCACCATTGCATTTTTACAACGGAAACAACTTGGAGGTAAAGTGATTAAACGGGTTACTCAAGAACACACAAGAATTCTGTGGTGAGGCCACAAACACAAACAAGATTTGGCCCCTGGACCAAGTGAAGAGCCTTACTTCTGCCATTGCTCGGGATGCTATAATTGGTGTAATACCCTGTGAATACTGACTTACATTTTGCAAAGCATCTTATGAGTCTAAGACCCAGTGAAAGTTGTCCTAGAAATAGGATGGAGAATTTTGAAAAAACATATATGCTAAGTAACTCGTCTACAGTGTGTGGGCTGAGGGGTGTGATGAAACTGAAAAGATTCTGCTGGACTATTGGCAAGGGAACAGTTATTCTTGAACACCTCTTTCTTTTTTCTCTTTTTCTTCCAATTTAATTTACAATGTGAGTGCACATAAGCTCATATATATACATATTTATATATATTAATATTTATATATACTTATATATATATGTCAGCCGTAACTATAGACCTGACAGAGAAAAGTCCCTGAAGCTGCATCAATGATGTGTTCAACAATGTATCTTCATAGCCAAATAAATTAGTCCAGGCAATGTTATTCTCTTTAATGCTTTTCTGTTCTAACAGGTGCAAAAACTAGAATCAAACTTGACTCTAGCTTGATTTCCTCATCAGTGCTGTACAATGAATTAAGCCCCAGGCTAGATCACAGAAGGTTTGAGGAATAAAGAGATTTCTGGATGATAGTAAGTGGAGTTCCTATTTTCAAAGGAATTGTGTGTGTGTTTCCTTGGAGGTTTTTAGTTCTCTTTTACTGCAGCTCACAAATGATGAGGGAAATAAGAAACAAAGCAAAGGTAGTAAGATATTCATGAGATGGGTATCATGTATCCAAAGCTCAATCCTATTCCCACCCTTTAATCAGTGCAAATACTCATAAAAGTACGTATAAGAATGAACACACAAGTGAAAGCAATTAAGTTACCAGCGGCTAAGGTGTCGCTGCTTTACATCTGAGAGGTAGTAATGGGCTACGCACACACTGCTTGCACAAGTTAATCACAGGGCAGAAGCTGCTAGCTTAAGCCACATGACAGCTCAGTAATGAGAACTAGCTCACCAAGGTGTGCTAACAAACACAACCATTTGAATCACACGCGTATAACTGAAGATTTTGTTCTTAAAGTGCTCATCCAGAATTAGAAACCATTTTAAAGCCAAATCTTGACAACCAGCCATGATCTTGTCAAAACCTCACTGATTTTTCTCTTAAACTGGAAACAGTTACAACAGATCAAAAGCCATGATGTCTCTATTGCTTGAGCTAAAGCGTGCTCTTAAGGGGTGTATTTAGAGAAGTGCCTCTTCTTTTTTCAACCTGGTGAGGCTCTCTAATTTCATCAAAGGCTCTGTCTCCATTTATATCTGCCCCAGCATAAACTGTACTGGTACAAAATACTTTCTCAAATGGATTAAGGAGATCCGCAGAAAGATCTGCAAAAGCTAGTGAACAGTTCCTCTGTACCTGAAAGTTCAATCACGTGAAGACAGAATGCAGATTTAAAATGAAATCAGTATTTCCATATACTTTGGTGTGCTCCTGTTCTGTAATACTTTTTTTCTTCTTTAGCTTAATCAGTGAATTTCTAACTAGATTAAGCTAAATAGAATAAAGACCTGCTTAAAATGCAGAAAAGTGTTCAAAGGGGTCTTCTTGAAAAATAAATACTGCATTTTTAAAATTCTGTATTACATTACACAGCAACTTCTCCGTATAGACAAGGCCTAAGAGATTAAACAAACTGAAGTTATGTTAAGAAACTTCTGTGCCTTCCCGATTTTGAAGGTATAGGGTCTAAATAGAGTTCTAGTGCCTTTTCTCTCCTTCCCAAGTGATCAAAACTTGAAAATTCCTTTCCTTATGGCTTCATTTTAATAAAATAAACAAATAAGCAAAAGGTGTTTCTAGTCAAATAGCATCATGAAACTAGGATTGTTTCTTTCTCCATCCTGTCCTGGAGCCATGTGACTCTCAGTAAGAATCTCACTTTTCTAGCTTTCGTGGATGTGGAGAATATCTTGGCTGGAAAACAAGTTCAGAAGAAGCAATTGTTGTCCCTGTTTTTCAACAGGAAAACTCAGAATACAAATATTTTCAATAGTTTTACTTCAAACTTGATCCCAGAAAATACACAAACAAGAAGCCAAATGAATAGAACCTTGCAATTTTTTCATTTCCTGTGTTCTAAGTAAAGCTATTACTTTTAATGATTTGGATTGTGATTTTTAAACACCTGCCTGAAGCTGGAAACAGCGCTGAAAGGAGAAACTGGATTCTCTGCTCCCTGATACCAAATAATAATCATATATATTTCTTTAAACTGTGAAGAAATTCATACTTGACAATAGCATAAAACTTGACCGTGGTTCAAGTAGAGAATCTAGGTCTGGTAGCGATTAATCCCCATCTTATACCATGTCCACATAAATGGAAAGGCAGTGGAGAATGGGGACCAGAGCAAGTACCTCACTGTTGAGGCACGAGCTGTGCATTGCTTATTTAGGTAAAGAGAGTGAATTGCCTACAATCGGATGCATATGCCATCCAAATGGCATAGGGAAAAATTCACAGGGATTTTTTCTAACATGTTTTGTCCAGCTCTCACCTATTTCTCTTGGGCTTCAGCCAAAACCAATAAAAGTCCATTGGAGGTTTTCAATTCAATTCAAAAGGCTTTGAATCAGGCCATTTATTCAGCTAGCAACAAAAATTTCCAGAGCACGACAGAGACCCCAGGAACCTCAGTGTAGGCCTGAATCAAGTTAATGGAGAAAAGGGGTGGATTTGCTTTCTCTTAAAAACAAGCCAGGGCCCAGTTTCTCCTTCCGACATCTCCCTTTTCCTCAGCGTTCAAACACAAGGCCACCATTTGGCTGCCTGTGCAGCTCAAAGCCAGCCAAGAACCTCAGCCCGCGTTTGTCAGGTCCCCGGGAGGACTCGAGGACACCTAATCCCAACCTATCGCATTAGTGCCCCCGTGCATCGCTCGCTCGCCTTCCCCTCCGCCACGGACAGCGCTCATCCCGCAGCAGGCCGGGCCCGTTTCCATGGCAACGCGCGTGCCAGGCTCGGGCCGCCTCCGGTCTTGCCACCTGTTATTACTTCATCTCTCGAGTGTAAGGAATTGCGCTACGTCCCCTTCATTTGCTGCTCAACGTGCATCTGGGGACGAGGGGCGGCCTCAAACAAGGAACTACAAGGAAAGAAAGGAAAAAAAAAAGACGAGCGATGGGGAAAAAAAAAAACAGCAATTTGACTGATTTCCAGATTCTGTTGGAGCAGGAGACGGATGCCCAGACGGAGATGCACCCACGTCTACCACAGCCATTTCTGTGCTCTCCTCACCACTGAATCACGGGCAGGGCTCTTTTCACTGCGGTTCTCCAGGGAGAGGGGTAAATCAAACCGAATTCGAGGAAACGGCCAGCCTCACCGGGTATGTTTACACCGTCATTAACACAAGAGATAACCGCACTGGTTAAACGCACGCCTCAAAGTACTGCAGCACTTGACACAGGTGCCTTCCATGAGGCTCTAAGTGCAGCTGGGGTTGGTAGCGGTACAATGGTGTTGGTGTTGCACAGTACCCAACCCAAAAAGCTCTGCTTGGAGTGCCTGTATTTGGGGGTAGTGCTGGGAAACTGCTGCTCTCCCACAGAGCTACAGCTCCACGGGCTGGTGCTGGCGCAGGACCTCGACGCTGTAGCTACTGCCTGTTCTCCCTCGCAGCTCTATTCGTCTCCTCTTTGAGTTAATTGGTGTTGTGGTGATGGAAGCAGCTAATGCCTTTGCGTGGTTGTTAGCAACTCTGGCAGGCCCTGCATCCCTGCTCGGGAAGAGTTACAGCCAGTGAGTGCTACAAGAAACAAGTGCTACAAGAGGCAGGGGCTTCCTCAGGAGTCATAGGAAGCCTCTCAATGTGGGGGAAGTAAGAACATTTGGTCATATGTTTTACAGGAACGGATATGGCCCCTGCGCTGAACAACTAATGAACAACCTGGGAGGTGGGAAACAGAAGGTACAGCTAGAAAAACTCAGCATCAACTCATCAGACTTTGCAGATCTGGGGAGTCAGCAATCCTGCACCACAGGGTGCTTTATACAAATGTCAGTGTGCTGATCTCGCAGCCTTCTGCATGAACACCTACAACAGGGGCCAAAATCTCAGTGCTCACTGTAAATCCTCGGGAATGGACCACGCTGCAACCATCCAGCACCCCGTGAGAATAAGCAGTAGGAGGTGAAAACTGGGAAAGCAGACAAAAAGCCTGATGTGTTGAATTATAAATCTCTTGATTTTGAGGGATATCTCTCCTGAGACTTGGCCCCCGGCCGTCGAGATGCATCATTCCCAACAGCTCAGGGAACTCATGGAGTGATTGTGCTGCCCAGGACACAGCCCAGTCCAGACAGCATCCTTCGGTATTCATGGAAGATTGCCCAGTACCTTGAAATGGGTCCCTGCAACACGATGTAGGCTTTAGATAGGGAATTTGCTCACTGGAGGAAAGAGAGAAGGCACAGCACCTGATTTCGAATTCAGTCAAACCTTTTGGAAATCACTTGGTTCAACTCTCCATTGGGAAGAAAGAAAGAGGGCAGATAGTAAGACAGAAATAAATATATAACTGTATAAATGTTACCATTCACATTTCAAGAACTGACATGCTATTGAAGGAACATATCTTTTTCAAAAACTAATTACTTAGTCAATGAGGAAACACTTTCCCAAAACTACTAATAGGTGCTTCTTCTCAGGCCCTGGCCAGGCGGTATTGCAAAAAAAAAAAAAAAAAAAAAAAAAGCAACCCTCTAAAAAACAACTGAAAGCCCCATGTGCCTCTGTACATAGGAGGAAAAGATTGGGGCTCTTCATGGTTTCCAAACTCTAAGCTATTTTTTTCTCAGCCGTCCAACAAACAAACACAAAAGTTTGAGATATTTTACAGCTGAAAACAGGGTTTGAGTGGAAACAATTATACAGTTTTGAACTCTGCAATCCCTGTTCTTTTACTATCCTGACTTTTTAAATGTAAACTAGCTCTGGAAAAGAAAAAGAAAAAAAACCAGAGTAAGCTAATGAGACATCAAATCAGGGCAAGGTACATATTTTCACTGAAGAGGCACCTGCTGCAGGGCTTCTTGTCATGAGAGGAGCACTGGTGCATCCTTGCATTCAGATGTAGCTCCTATCATGTCCCCAGCGAGGATCACCATGGAGGCAGGGAGGCTGATGTAGCTTTTCAAATGGATGCTGCTTGTGGAGAGGAACAAACAGCTCGTCTCCAACTGAGGGGCTGACTCTCGTCATTTATTCATGGCCAGCCCCCTGCCTGCATCGAAATAAAAATGTTTCAAAGGCAACTGTGTGGGGGAGCTGGAGGACAGCTTGGAGGCACACTGAGGTTAGCGCATTAATTTTTTATCTCTGGAGACTGGGTATCCAATTATGCTTAGAGTACACAAACAACTTTGGCTGGTCTCCCCAGTAGAGGTTTATCCACATCATAAAATCTGCCAAGCAAGCAGGCACAACCGGCTGATGCCATGAAATAATACAAACAGGTGGTCTTACAGGTCGAATGTGCACACTAGCAGAATGACAGGAGCGCCAGGAA
This sequence comes from Nothocercus julius, assembly GCA_013398735.1. Classification (NCBI taxonomy): domain Eukaryota; kingdom Metazoa; phylum Chordata; class Aves; order Tinamiformes; family Tinamidae; genus Nothocercus; species Nothocercus julius. Next base: position 13,185,529 of record VZSV01000001.1, on the reverse strand, counting down.
CTGCATCCTCATTAACTAAGTCTATGGCACATATGGACCAACTTGTACACAGCAGCTAGGCCAACATCAGCCAGCAGAACATGGTTTGTTGCAGGAATGTCACTGGCCAAAGTGCTTGTGGGCACAAGACCTCTGAGTTGCTATTTACCCCAGCTGCCTTTAACCAATGCTTCACAAAGCAAACTGCCCCTGAAAACTCCTCACCTATACGAACGATTAGCTTCTTTTTAAAGGGGAGGAAGCTTTCCTCCATGCAGACAAACTATCCTTCTCTCCTAGGCATGAAGTAAGCACGTTTATGCTAGTCCATTTGCTCACATGCACATTTCAATAGATAGAAGCCTAATGAAATTCCTATACGAGAAGTCTCTCAAAATCTGTAAGCACCAGCTGCCCCCAGAGCTGGCCTGTACCCATAGGCTGAGATGGAATAGAACAGCAGGTGTTTTGTGGCAGTCTTGGATGCATCCTGGGCTCACAAATCTCACACTATCAGTGCCAACATGTGGAGCAAAACACAGCATAAAAAAGTCTGAGAATGGTGTAGGACCATTTTTTTTTTCATTGGCAGATTTGGGAAAGGAGGAAGCTTACTTTTTTAATGCTTTTCTGTAATTTTCTTTTCACAATTTCATATGCACACATGTAAAAAATCAGAGAGTAGGTCAAAAATAAATGTGCATGTAGGCAAAGGCAAGACTGGGTCCTTGGCTATATAGGTCCCTGTATCAAGGCGCTAGGTAAGACTTACAAACAAAGCAAATAAAGCTCTAACAGAGCACGGGCTGAGATGGCACAGGAAAGACAAAGGACAGGGAAGGCTGCTGCAATGTCTTCCATGAGGGAAAGAGTAAATTGCAAGTGAGGAAGACTGAAGGAGACAGAGATGTAAATAAATGAAACCTTCTACAACACTCCGGGGCAGCAAGATGTGCCAAGGAAGTGGGACTTGTGGTGGTTGGGTGAGCCCACATTCTTTGATACACGCCCATGCAGCAGCTCTTAGTGTCAGATAAGTTCTCCCTATCTAATTTCCAGTCACGGATAACTTACTGCAGTATCCAAATTGGCCCGCATGTGAGAAAAACAATAAAGATAAAAGCGGGGGGAAATGGAAGGCGAAAAAAAGCAGAGGCCATCAGCTCTTGAGCTGACAACAGCCAGGGGATGAGGAGCTGAATGTCGCCCTGCTTCCCGCTGCCCCGCGAGGCCACTGCGGCCGCACGCGCGGCAGTGACGGCAGAGGGGATGAAGGCACAAAGGCAGGAAGTTCGTGCTGCAGCAGCCGGCCCGAACTTTGCTGACCCGGTGCTCACCTCGCACAGCACGACAAATTCCGAATGGCTCATTTGGATTTGCCTTGCCTCTTCTAAATCACGCTGCTCCTATCTCTCTGACACACCGCTAAGCAAATAACCAGACCCTGCTGTATACCATATCTCTGGTCCTCCTGTTCAGGAGGTTGCGGATTAGCTGCTTGGATTAGCATCCCCCTCTCTCTCTCCATCTCTCCCGCCCTCCCAAGCCCATGCAGAGAGGATTCTTGAAGCCCAAGCCCTGCAACACTGCAGCCCTGTCAAATCTAATTCATAACACAGGCCTAGCAGTTCTTAGGGGAGACGAAGGATCTGATGCCCTGGCTCCCCACCACCCTCCTGTACAAAGGGACCATTTAATGACTGCACATTAGCAATGTGGACAATTAGCATTCACATAGAAGATGAATGGCAGCATAAATTAAATATTGCCAAGTGAAAGAGCAAAGATGCAAGATCTGAGCTCAAGGCTGTAAACAAACAAACCGGCAAAAAGGAACAAACAGCCGCTGTGACAGCTAAGCCATTTGGGCGAGCTACCTTCCGGCATCTGGGACCTTCCCGGAGGGAGCTGCACACGCACAGCGCCGCTGCCTGCCCCTCGCTGCCTCCTGGCTTGTTGTTAGGCAGATTCTTTCTGCTCAAGAATCTGGATCCCAGAGTGATCGGGCGGATCACAGGGGCTCTGGAGGAGCACAAGCCCAAGCAGCTCCCGCTCTGTGCTCTCCCGCAGCACAGATCACAGCTCTTTGCAGGGCCCTGGGCTTGCTGCTTAAAAGCAAAATCCTGACCTCTCCTCGGCTTTTCTAGCTCCTATGCTTGCCAACTTCTATCAATCTCTAAGCACGAGGAACATAAGGACTAAGACTGTCCTCGGCCTCTGTGACCAGCTCAAGAGTATGGGACATACCCTTCTTTGTTTGGCCATCTGTGCAAGGCCATTAGCAATATTAATTCAATACAAACTTGCAATATGCCTCTCAGATATGCAAGCACTACTAACTACCACATACACAGAAAAAAAAAATCCAGAGATAATATTAATTCTAAGTAAACAAAAGGTACTGGTTGAATAGTGACATTCTCCAGCCTGCCCAAGCAGTCGTTCTTACTGCACTGACAGCTCAAGTTTATCAACAGCTGGAGAAGTCAGAATTGCTTCTGCTGTGAAACCACTAAACACGTGAATAGCTAAAAGGTAGAGCATAAAAGTGACAGAAACACAGGGATTGCCAAATGGAATCAGACAAAATGGCCCTTCAAGCTCAGACAGTGGCTAGCAGCAGATGCTTTGGAGGAAGGAAACCCCCTCCCTCTCTCCCTGGGGACAATTATCAATTATCCTGCTTAGAAAGAAAATGTTTTCCTACTTCCATACTTCTTACCATTTTTCTTAATGCTGTATAAAGTGGTTTTGCCTCTGTATTTTTTCCCATAAGCATTTTACTCCTTTTGTCCAAATTGCTCCTTACTTCAAACTAAAATGACATATTCTACAGGGTGAGCGGAAAGGACTTTTTGTAAGTGAACAAAGGTATCTGTACAAATCCCAAGGTGAAAGCAATTATCACACAGTATTGCACACTGCAAAACTGAGAACAGGGACTAAAGAGTCTTGCCAAGACATTAAAAAAATCAGTAATAAAACACTGTCTCATGGAATCCCAGTTTTGTGCCTCAAAAGAAGAGGAGGAACAGTCAAACTGAGTCCTTTGGAGCACAGAAGTCTCTTTCAGCCTTGCTCTGCTGTGGGGAATCTTGGTGTGCAACTTTTCTCCCTCTTGTTCCAGTAGTCCTCCTTCCCAATCAGTGCTTTTCAACCCACAGACTTTGCCAAACTATAATTAAGAAGTAGCTTTTGGCGCAGGTGAGGACACATCTTTTGCAGAGAAGATGTGGGGATAAGGGGGACAGACGCGGCAGATTTCATACCTCAAAAGACCCGAGACATGAACAGAGGTCTCTTATTCAAAGGCAGAAACAAAGAAAAGCTCCTGGATGAGAATGTGTTTTCCTTGGTGTCCCTGCTCACAGCCACTGGGAGGCTGCTTGATGATGAGCAGGTTGGACGTCTCTTCTTTCCCCTCTCTCCTCACCACCTCCTCCCCATGGGAGCAGTAATGGAAAAGTGACTTGCCGCAGAGATAATGCTGGCTTGGAAATGAATTCCCGACCCGCGGAGCCAGCACCAGGGCGAGCTGCAGCTGATGAGCTCTGCACACTCAGGCTCCGGCCGCTTGCAAAGAGCTGCGCAATCCCGACGGCCTCCGCACGGCAGGCGCACACGGAGGCACCAGGAAAACTACTCACGTTTGTGGTTTTCATTCCGGTGGACTGGGGAGGAGCGCGTCTCCTGCTCTCGGGCTTCGTCGCCCTCCTCGCTGGCGAGATGAGTGTGAGCGTAATGGTAGCTCAGGCCAGGCCGGTTCTTGTAGCGCTTGCCACAGACTGGGAGGAGAGGAGACAGGAGAAGAGAGAGCAGAAGCATCAGTACCACCGGCACCGATGACAACAGCCGTTAGAGCAACATCCCTGTCCCCACAGCAGCGATGCCACACACCCGCCAGTCCTGCTGGGAACGCTACTGACGGATATTAGCAAAAGGTGGCAGAACCTGCAGGCCCATGTCCCCAGAGAAGCCCTCGCCCGCCACGCAGCCACACTCCTTGCAGCAGGCCTGGGCAGCGCACGCTCCGGCTCCAGGGGCCCCGCTGCTCGCTCTCTGCTGGGACTACTGACACCCTGCCCATAAAACCAAAGGAAAGGCCAGTTGGGGTGCTGGTGCTGCACAGCGCAGAGCAGGGGAGACTGAACTGAGGGGAGAGAACATTATTTTATTGACTGCTGGTCTCTGAGAGAAGGAAACTGTATTATTTCAAAAAAAAAAAAAAAAAGAAAAAGTGAAATAGGTTTATACAGATTCCCAGGCAACACAAAGAGCTTCTTGCTAAAGAACACCTAGCAGTGCTACTTCTCTTCAGGTAATCCGTGTAAACTTCACATTCAGCATCCCAATAAAGAACTTGATGTACAACACAGAATCCCCCTTCTAAGGAGCCTCATTTTGTTTCTAAGACTCAAAATAAAGGTCTCTTTCCTATGAAAAATTTGCAAGCATCTATATTTCCTAGACTGCCTCAGAGATAACAAGAAATCATTCTTTTTTTTTTTTTTCTTTTTTTCCCGCTGTTTATTCAGGAAACTTCAAATGTGGCGAGAGGTGTTGATCAGAGTAATCATCAATCCAAGGACAACTAGAAAAAGCTCACTGTTTAAAGGATTTCAAAAAGATCACTTCTTCTAATTATGCAACTTGTGGAGAATTTCTTAGAAGAGGTAGATTTACATTCCTAGCAGATTATTTGAGTATGATATTAAATGTCCTACTCTAGCCTCCTTTTTCATGTGTGTTTGAAAATAAAAGTTAAAAATACATGCTTTTATTATGAACTACTGACACCACTCAAAAATCTCTGCTTAAATTATTTTCAAATCATGATCTGATAATCAGAGCTGTACTGACATGGGAGGTGACTCCTGGACCTTGGTAGCTCAACAATTCTGTCTTCCTCTCACAAAGCTTGATTCTATATTACCAGTGACTTAGGTACCAAGTCAGATGATGAGCTGTAAAAATCCAGTCCCATTTACCTATTTAAGGGTTTTTTTTTTAAATATATATATCTATTCCTAAAAAATCCACTTGACTCTATTACCTTTCAGCACTACCTGAAATCATAACCACAATTTTAGTGCTCTAGTTGCTACATTTTAAAAGCATAGTGTCCTTGAAAATAGATCTCATCCAGCTTTCCCTGTCAATGCACAAAAGGAAACCTGCATTCCCTGCAGAAAGTCCCAAGGCTGTGGCCTTTTCTCCACTTGCTACAGGATCCTGCAGGGATTTTAGCTGTAGCATTTATGGTGTCATAGGAAATCAGTGGGTTTGCAGACTTTACCTCTTCCAGCAAAATACACCAGATTAACATGAAGTAAAAACAGTAAGAACTGCTACAAGCTGAGGCAGCAGTAATTCTGGAGCTGGGCCCTTCCTACTGGCAAAACTCTTTCAAATGGCCAGAGGGACTCCAAGAGTGGCAGCGGGCTGAGCCATTCCTGGCTAAAAATGAAGCCAAGGGACTTTTTAGCCAGAGCTAAGGGAAAAGAGTTTCATTTGCATAGTTGCAAACCTTTTGTAGGGTTTGTGGATGAAAAATCTGCTGCTTCCAGCAGTTTTTTTCTTGGAGCTGAGACTTTTCCTCCTCTCAAATTCATGTTTTATCATGAAAAAAAGGTCCTAAGCAACGCCATGAGATGAAACCACTGGGATTTCCTATTCCCCATGTGAGCTAGATTTTGTTGTGTAGGGACAAAGGGATATCATGATTTTAACTGGACAAAAGAACCATTGGCTTCAGAGAGAGTTTGCTAGGATAAAAACTAAGTCAGAACTTCAGGGCTTCTCCAACAGACTGGAATCCTCCCAAATTCACCCTAATCTCTTATTTTCCAGATAGAGCACATTTTCTTAATCTACCATATCACTTGGTAAGAAGTAGTTTCTATAAAAGTGTGCTCATTAATAAACACTTAACTCTTATATAACTCTTCCCACTGCAAGACTGGCTTTTCAAACATTAATTAATCTTCCCCCACATTCCTAAGTGGAAAATATTACCCTCATTTCACTGCTGCAAAAAGAGAGCCACAAAGGGGCTCAGCGACTTGCCCACACAGTAATTCTTTGTCATTGCCAGCCTTAGAATTCATGAGTCCTCAGTATCCAAACCAGTGCTCACACCGCATCTTGCTCACTCTGTGAGCTGACAAAAGCATAAGGAGAACCGGTTCCCCCAGTGTGAAATATGTGCTGGTGATTATGTGCTAACACTATGCAGCTCGCACACAACAAGTGAGCGTACGCCTTTCATAAGCTTTGCCGGGTGGCTTCACCTCCCTTTCGGTAGCTTTGCCTTTTTGTATCTTTAATTTTCCTTGCTGGATAGGCTCATCATCCTTGCATGTGGTAGATTTTATCCTGATTCTCAGCACTGGGAAGTTGACTTGATCTTTAATTTGGTAACCAAGCCCAATGCGAACAGCAGGAATTTATAGGCTGTGACCCACTCCAGTTCCTCCTGCATTTAAAGGATGTATTTTTTTTCTACCCTGATGTGACTGTGACCTTAGGAACAGGCTGGGAAGTAAACAGTAATAATGCAGTGCAGACCAAGCCCCACAAATGGGAAGGAGGAGAACATCCTATTAGGCCACTGGACTCTCCGGCAATGAATGCTGTACTCCTTCCAGTTTGAAGGTTGAAATGAAGAAGTTACACAACGTGTTATGGGGAAAACAAACTAATTTGCTGGGAGTTTAATCATATGCACAGGGTGCTTCACAGAAGAAACTTCTCTCATAAGTTCTGACCTGTAACCACCTGCCTCTTTTTGGATAAATAAATTCTCCTCTCTGTTTACCTTTCTCTACAATTACAATTAATATAAATTACTTTCCCTGCTTTAAAATAAGGTCTGAAATCTATGACTTATAGGACTTCCTCATCAAAAATTTAATGGCTGTATTGCTGTCATTTTGAAATTGTTACACATTTGGTCCTTGGCGACTATGAGCTATGTTACAGCCAGCTCTCCACATACATTTTGTACAATCTGTCACCAGTATGAGACAGAAGGAAACAATCCATGTTTGCAGTGGAAACAGGAAATAAGGGGAGTATATGCATTTTTTTCACCGAATCTTGTCCCCTCATTGTCTTCTCTTTTCTCCTCTGCCTCCCATTCGTTCTTCTCGGCTGGGCTGTGTAAAATTCTAAAGCTTAAGTTAATTACCAGCAGGCAGTCATTCCTCAGAGTTATCTTCCTGTCACACCATTCACTCCGCTCCAAAAAAAAATTCCGTGTTTTGCCCTAGTTTGATAACATAATCACCACTATTACAACAGCCATGCCCAGTCTCTGGCACTTCTAGATATCTCAGACTTTAGCACACTGTATTTTGACATCCATTGAAGGCAAAGGCATTAGGTTTGCCCCTTGCTGATCAGTATTGTCATATTATACACCTCTTTTACCAGGACAGCTATTTAGTAACCTATTTCTTACTTATTTTTCTTATTTTTTTTTTATGATTTTCTGTAGAGAGTAAATAGTCTTTGTTTCACTGTCCCCAAAGGAACAACCCCAGAATCCACCTGCTTTATTATGATAACAAGGACATTGAACTCTCAAACATGTGCGGGTCAGTAACAATATGTATGTCCATATTTTAATAAATTAATTGATGGCAGGACCAAAGGAGGAAACAGATACGCTGTATGAGCAGAACGTGGTCAACTAACAGAGCAAATTCTGTTCCCCTTCCTACTATGTGCGGCAATCCCGGCCTATGCTAATCAATATAAAATAATGTTGAGAGTTCTTGCCTCTTTAACAGTGCAGCAATCAGTACCCAGTATAGCAGATACGGTGGCAGAGCTGTTTGTTGGGTTCATCTGTACAATCACCTTATTCTAGATCTTATTGCTTATTAACTGCTTAGGGATTCACTAGAAAGGATAATACCAGGAGATGATTCAGGGCTTATACTGCTAATAGTTTAAAAGGAAGCTGAAGTCATGGTAGAGATTTATGAGAAGCATGTTAAAAACATATTGCTACAATCAAAGCATTTTCAAATCACATTTTCACAGTGATATTTAACCAAAGGTGTGTCCTAAGAAGAAACAGTACTAGCAGTAGACTCATTCCTAATATCTGTGAGAAATAAGGCATCAAATTAAGTCTAGGAGAATGGGTAAAAAGCAACCTACATCATGATTTATCCTGCAGACATTTTGTACTCCAGCAAACCTCCCAAAGAATCAATGAGATCTTTGTTAAAATGACCATGGCAGGATCAGGTCAATTTGAGGGAGTAGAGAAAGAAGCCAGGAGACTATTAAGGTAATTATTAAAGCAGTCACTTTGGAAACAGCAAAATATTGCCTAAAGATCAGGGCACAAGGAATTACATTAAGCATGTTATGCTAGAACACCATATTTAATTTCCAAAGAAACAGAAAAGAAAGAGATCCTCAGTTCACACTGAAATTCAGTGGAATCTGTTCATCTCAAATCTGAAGATTTGAGCCTGAAGATTTCAGCTTTTTATTGACAGACACAATGATGTGTTTAGTGGAGAAGAAAAAAAAGAATCTTGAAATTATGAAATTTCAGTACTCTGCTGGATGATGAGTCCACAGAAACACCAGAAGCATGTTTCAAGCTCCAATGCTTTGATTGTACAGTCAAACATTTTTTTAAAACAAAAAAGTTCTCAGTAATTATTATTCAAAGTGAAGTTCAAAGTAGGGCCCTAGGGATGAAGTCTTATACAATACAAGCAGGTAGGCACTTAGTGGGATATTCATGAAAAACAGTGAGGAGCCTACCTCCACTTGCAATCTGCAAGAATTAGGAGCCTAATCTTTTGCAAACTTCACAAGGCACCTTTCTGCATCTTCAAGCACCTGAAAGAGTCCATTTTGGGCCTAATGCTTGCATCTGTTTTATTACTGATTTGGAGGGTGACTAGAGAGTGAAAAAAAATGAAACATGCAGAGAACTAATTGTTGAAGAAAATACTGGAAAAATAATATATCATAGAAGCTTGATTAATCGAATAATTCTTTCGAAGAGTAACATTATTAGTGAATATTCATATGAGATCTAGTAAAGAAAGCATGTTAGAAACAGAACAAAGCAGTACAGTGAGGAAACTAAAGATGAAAGATAATCAGCCTGAGTAGAAATAAGTTGGAGAGGGAAGAAACAAGAAGTTGCAGCAAATGGTACATTAAATATGAACTCACATAATGGACGGGGTGTGAAAACTACTTTGCCATTGAAACGTAAGAAACAGAGATGGGGAGAAGTGTTTTGCATTGAAAAAAGGGTTGCAAAATTATCGAATAGGCCAGTCATCTCTGCACCTCTTACAGACATGTATCATAGCAAGTTGCAAAAATCCAAATTCTATAGGTAAAAAGAAGTTATTCATAGATATATCAACCATTTTTCTTTCTTCTCAAGTGGTTCTAGTCTCAAAACATCATGTTCTTTTTAGTTTTGGCCACTACTGTTTAAACAAGACCCTCTGGAGATCTTTCAGAGAAAAGAAACAAGTGTAGAAACAGATCTGAAGAAAACACATCCGAAAGAAGTTATAGTAACTGTTTTCAAATACGGAAAAAGGGCATTGCTATCCACTACGAAGAGAGCAAGAAGAGCTGGTCTTAGACTATAGCAGAGAAAATTCAGGTGAAATATTTGGAGAAAGCTAAAAATTAAAATTTTTTTGACAAAAGACTGCAGAATCAGTGTGTCTGGATATAAGCAAGGTTGCATTAGTCCATGGTCCTGCAGAGATCATAAGAAGCTTTCCGTTAATTCTCATTTTGCACAAAGAATGGATTTGAATGCATAACTCAAACTCAGAAGGACCACGAATAAAGGGTACGGTATGGAAGTAAGTTGTTATGCTAAAATTGCAATTTATATAAGAATAAGACTAAAAGGAGACAATGACATATTGGACATATTACTACAAGAGAGAGAAACAACTTCTTTTACAGACAAACAAGGAAAATCTTCCATAACTGGAGCAACAGAAAACAAAAATGGAAGCAAGTATGTATCTGGGTAAGTTACAACAAGAACAAGAGAAGAATGAAAGGAGGCAAATGAGGATAGACAGGAAGAAAGTTAATAACTTTCTTATAGAAAAAACCATTCTGGCTAAAGGAAGACATAGACATCCAAAGTCATGAAGCTCAGATGCTACAATTGGCTGCAATTTTTATACCAGGATAAAATTTCTGAATTTTCTGAAAGTTTCTGAATAAACTTTCAAGAAAAAAAAAAAAAAAAAAAAAAGATTTCCAAAGGTAGAAAACAAAATATAGTAAACAATCCAAAGTAATAAAACTGTTTTGAAGAAGATTTCTGTGGTAGGACCACTCTGACTGGTGGTTCCTCAGCTGATCATTTGGGAACCATGTGACATCCATTCTTGTTAAATATGTGGGTATTCATACGTTCTTTCACTGTGCTCCTCCTCTAAAATCACACACACAGTTTATCTTGAACAGCTGAAACTGACTATCTTGAAATGGAGTATTTTTTCTTGCTTGACATCACAGGCTTTTCTTTGCTCCTCAGGACTAGTTTTCACCAGCCTTGCAGGCGTCTGCTCTATCTCCCAGCCAGATATTCAAACTACATTAGCATCTGCTCTAACATAGCAGCTGAGCCATGATGCTGTGTTACCATCTCTTGCCTACACCCATCTCACACCAGGCTTTTCTGCAGCTTGCACTATCAAACTTTTTTTTTTTTTTTCCCCCAAGGGAGCTCAAGGCACAACACTGTTCAGTGGAAATCCTTGAAATCCTTGAAAATAAAACTAACAGATTTTCCACTTGCTTATCTGATGAAATCAAAACATTTCATGATTATGCTAGCAATCTTATTCATGTTCTCAATGACAACTTAGCCAAATATTTCATTCTAAATTTCTGATACATTATAAGCTCATTAAAATCAACTGCAGTATTTCAGAATACTTTATTCCACAAAACAAGCAAATAAACAGAGATCTCACCTTTTCTTAACAACACAGAGTAACACAAAATTTTGAGCTTTCAAATCAGCTTCAGCATAGGCATTCCATATTTCCAGTCAGTTTGAATACTGGTTTAGAATAATTATTATTGGTTTAGAGCTGATTGCCTGTTCCAACAAAGACAGGCCTTTCCAGGAATAACTTTTCCATCTTCCAGTGCAAGGGAGCAGCAAGGAGAGAAGGTGATGGTGAAGGAATGGAGACTTGGTGTTGCTCTTTCATCATCTTACTGACACAGACTATGTGTTTCACATATGGATGAATGCTACTGATTGCTGATATTCTTGTTTCCTATATATATGAACGCACCACTATGAAAAAAAGAGTGTAGTTCTTCACCAAAATCACTTTTTGTGACTATACATTTAAATAATAAAACTATTTTTTAGAAATGCCTGCGTTCTCTCTATAGCCAATTTCCAAACACAAATATCACAACACACCAAAAAAAAAAAAAAAAAAAAAAAAACAACCAAAAAAAAAGCAACACCAAAAAAAAAAAAAAAAAAAAAAAAAAAAAAAAAAAGCAACCTGAAAGTAAGCTAAAGAATATACAAAACAAAAAAAAAAAAAAGTGTCAAACCATTAAGGTAATTACTCATATTACTAACGTGATTGATTCTAGGAATAATGTTCTCCCACACAGAAGACACATTCAAATTTTAGGCTGCATGCTTCCACCTGAAAGTAAGCTGTCTGCTAAAAACATCTGCACATTGAATACTGCAAAACATATTTGTAATCTACCATAAATTAGATTGACCTGCCTATAAAAAAAGAAAATACAGATTCGAGAAAACCTTTTATGGGCCACTGATCCCCCAAGCAGGAAAGACAACTCAACAAATTGGTTATTAACAATGAGTTGTATATAATATTTCTAAAGAAAGTTAATAGGGGTAGGATGTTTTTTCAGGTTGATGGCACTACCACTGGGACAGCGCTCTCCTTCTGCTCCACAGCAAGGTAAAAGAGTTCTGCTACCACGTAACCCTTTTCTCAAACACTGAATCACTGGATTCCAAAATTTCTTAGACTCTCTGACTATATGTCTCTTGAAAATGAAAAATGTTAGTCAAATGGAATAGGATTTTTTTCTCCAAAACCAAACAGGAAATGTATGCTTCTAACTGTAAGCCAAGGCAAAATTCCATGTGTACAACACTCTGCCAGAACCTTGCTCACATTTCTGCTGCCTCCTTCAATATCTTAGCTGTTTTATCTCCTATGTGCACAACACCACTACGTATGTTGCAAGGTTCTACAGATTTTACAGCAGAGCAAGATTAGACAATAAAAAGTCATTATGTTCAGAATGACTACACCACTGACAAATGTATTTGCATATTCCAAGGATGTTCCAGAAAAGAGATAGAGTCATGCATATACCAGCACAAGAAAGAACAAGAAGAAGCATAGTAGGTTCCTACATACGTCTTAGAAGACATATTTCAAAATCACTCAGGATTTTTGGACCAAGGAAGTGAAGACCTCCTACTATTCTCCTACTTCTACTAACTTTCGTTACCTTGTTGTCTTGCAAGATAGAAGGTACTTAGTTGTACAAATCACTACTGTACATACTACCTTAGGTGGTGTTAAGGTGGGAGGCTAAGGTTAAGGTGGGATGTCTCAAAAATATGTGGGTAAGATAAGTGCCCTTCACAGAAACAAAATAATGAAGTGGAAAAGAATACCAAAAGAAGAAGAGTATCGAGGACTAGATTTAACAGAAACATTCTACACCAACTCTGGGGTTCCTTCCTTATATTTGGGCTCGTATCCTATTTCTGTTTGGACAATACACTACTCCACAAGCAGTGCCACTGCAAGGTCACAAACAGCATGGCCACTTTCAAAGAGAATGAGTGTCAAAACTATGTGTTCCCGTTGTGTTGCTTCTTAGGAGATCTCAATTCCTGATGATACCATAAGAGTCCTTTCTGAGTGAGGGATAAGACCTTAGCCCAGTGAGATTTTAAAGTAGTAGAAGGGAAGAGAATCACCAAAGATATGAAGAGAGACAACAAGGGTGAACTACCTTTATCGGAGATTTTTGAGTTATGCTTTTGTTTGTAACTATCTGAAACACAGAAGGAAATAGAAGGTGAATCTTACAAGGGGAAAAGAAAGATAAAAGGCAGAGAAGCCAGAAAAAGAGAAGGAGAGAGAAAGAAAACAGAACACATGATTTATTATAGTGCAAAGGGAAGTGGAGTCTTGCTGAGGACTTAATTTTATTTCCTTCATGCAAAAACACCAAGAGCAGCAGCAGCAGCAGGTGGCAAACATGCAAGTCAGAGAGCAGCAGAACACTTTGCTGGAAAGGAAAGGAAAAGATGAAGCCCTGAGTGCACCAAGCTGCTTGTGCCAGGCTTGAAGCATAATCATTGTCTGGGTGCTACTTACTATCACAAACATAGGGTTTGTCATGATCATCCTGGGAGGCAGCATCATTCCGTCTCCTGCCACCTCCAGATCCCCGAGCCTGCAAGGACAAGAAGAATGTTAACGATATTCCACTGCCCCTCGGGGCTCTTGGTGCCCTTCACCCTCTATGAAAAATGTCCAGTATAGACTAAATAAACCCTCAGCTTCCACACAAGAATGCCAGGAGGGGGCTTGGCCCTTCATCTCCAAGATCTGCACTATGTTAATGGACCTTGCAATGCAGCAGAGATCCCCTCCAGAGAGGAACCACACTGTTCATCCATAGCAGAAGGTGACTGCCAGAACACATTCAGTAGAACTATCATCACACATTCATTTCTGAAGAGGTTCAAATACTTTTATTACTGAATATGAATGAATGAACAGGTGGCAGAGGATACATATAGCCCTTAAATCATCCAGGTCCCAAACAGAATAGAATTAAAATTATTTGCTTTAATATTTCTAAAGGGAGGGTTGCTTTTTATTTTGGGGTTTTGCTTTGCTTTCTAGCTAAAAAGCCAGGTTTTGAAATGGCCGTCTGGCAGGGACAAAGATAACATGGTTATTATAAAGTGGAGCTTTGGTGAGTTAGTGAAAAAGGTAACACTGCTACCTACAATAGTGGAGAACTGGAATTATCCAGAAAAGTCCCTTTATAATTTATTGTTCCTAAAGCATACTCGCTTGATGGCCCTGGAACTAAAATCCTCTGCTTGTCCACTCCGCTGCTTGTCCCTGCCATGTCCACTCCACTCTGTCCTGAGCTCCAGGGATAAGAGTGGAACTTAGTACCAAAGCCCCTTGCTTCGGACCCTGCTCAGCCGAGATGATAACAAGGGGACACTGGTACCAATCTAACGGCAGAGGCTGTGATGTGGATCAGGGAACTGAGCACAGGCCTTCAGCTATTCCACCATAGCTAATGTGCAGACTGTAGATGACAATAACTCTGTAGATGACTAGATCTTCATTTCTGCAAGTGATCTGGAACTGGATGGCTAGGGAGCCCTTTAGCAATTCTGCAAGCTACGCTGATCCCAGGCAAAAGTAACCAAATTGTTTCTGCTGTTTTTGTTAATAAACTGTTGATGCCTCTTCCTAAACAACACTTTCTGACTCAAGTCCTTTCAGCTTTTATAAGCGAAAATAAGAAAGGGACAGAGCTTCATCAAGTAAGGCCAGGAAAGATGCAGCAATTCTGAGAATATTAGTGCTCCAGATACAACAGGGTCATATAAGCTCTGTCTCCCTTCCATGGATGTGGCATTGCACTAGCACTATGTGAGTTGCATTCCCTCACACATCTAAAGTGAAGGAAAAAGAAACAGTTTTATACTGAGTCTATCAAAACAGAAATTTATAGAAACCTCACATATTATTTCCCTGGGATTGCTCAGGTCTAGCTCTTATCACAGTCCCAAAGGAAAGACATGGATCTGCCACTGTTTGGTTGGAGTAAATACTGTTAGGTATCTGCAAGGAGCTCAGTGCAGATCAGCACACACATCCAAAGTGAGATTTGTAAGGGTGAACCAAAAAGCAGCTTCACGCTGGAAAAGGACCCAGCAATAACTGCTTGGTGGAAGCCACATTACTGACTGCATCTCATAAAATCAGCCTACTAGTCTGCAATATCTTCTGACTGTCAGCTCTGTAAATCCACTCTGGGCTGTGAGATCAATCCTGGGCTAGTTCCTTTCTTCCCTCATTACTGCAAAATATTCTGCAAGCCAAATTTAGGTCCCTGGCTGCTCCTGTACTCAGCTCATCAAAGATTCTTCACAGAGGCAAGTGATCGGCCCTTCATAAATATTTCTATCAGTGCCAGGACTAGGATCCAATTTCCCTATTCTATCAAGCTGCACTGGCTCTTCAGAGCTGTAAAAAAAGCTGCAAAATCTTATTTTTGTCACTAATCAGGAGTTCTGACTCTGCTTACACACTGAGAACAGATCTGCTCAGTACGAAGGTACTGTTTTTATATGTACACTTTTCAGAATAGGATGGTAATTTAAGGTCTGTTGCTCAGAGTTTCACTAGTCTTACAGCCAGCTGTTTCCCTTCAAACTGTTCTCTACAGAAAAGCAAGGGTACTGTATTCATGTCATGACCACACGTCAAATATACTTCTTCATGCACTGAACACAGAGGAGGAGATTTTTCAAGTCAGTGACTCTCAATGGGAGTTGGGTTCCTAAATGTCTTTAGTGCCTTTGAAAATGTCCCATGGGGTATTCAGCTGACGAGTACACAGTCTGTACAGGTGCAGCTGCATTCCTCTCCTACCTCCTAGCAAACTGGCGCTCCGAGCTCCTACCATATTTTCCCTGCCCAGCATAGATATGGAAAAGCTCCTTTTGTAAATCCATCACTTTCGCCTTCAGTGTCCTTCCTAATGCTCCCATGAATTCAGGGCCAGCCTTGAGGGGGTAGCAAACTTAGCAGCTGCCCACTAAATTGAGGGCCGCTCGCTGGCTGCTGCACTCCAGCCTGCCCTATTCGGTCATCCACGGCTGCTTCCTTCTCCTGATGGGTTGCAGCAAAGACTAAGAGACTTGATGTATGAGAGCTGGAAGCCATGGCCCTGCAGCCTTGAAGCAGGAACGAAGCAGCGAGTAGCCAGAGGGGCAGATGGAGAAGTCCAGGATTATAAATAAAACCATGCTGTAGGAAAAGGAAGGGGCACGTGAAATTTGGAATGCCAAGACAACAATTCTGCCGCACTAATCCAGCATTAATGTTGTCAATCCTTCTCAATCGTTCTCCAAATCCCCAGAGGCTGCACTCCGCAGGATCTAGTTTCCCGTGCACGTTCTTCCCCGCTACTATTCCCTAAAAATATCCTGAGTAATTCCTTCCCAGAAGCAAGGTGCTGCCCAGCTTCCACAACCCCTCATTTCAAATCCTGGGTGCTGATCCCCAGTCTGAGTCAGACTCAGACAACAGGTTCTTGAAAAGTGGCAAAATACCCATGACCAGATGCAATTTAGGCTTTGATTCAGTTTTCAGCAGCTAAGGAATCTGTCCTGATTTTGAAATTCTAATTTATACCACATTTCACTTTGGTTATTGATGTCATCAAATAAAAAGGAAAATTGCTCAAAGTATTTGGCACTCTTCAAATTTCTCTTTTTATTGGACCCTATGGAGTCAGGGCACTAGCAGAACAGGAGTTAGTTGCAAGAAAAAGGCAAGAGATTCTGCTGGTCCTGTATTTAATAGGTGATGGGTCTAGGGCAGAAAACATCACATAAATTTGTACTTCTAAATGAATGGGGCTCCTAGCACTCTCCAACTTCATTCTTAACAGTAGCAGAGAAAAAGCAATAGTTACTCTAAAGTAGCAGTTTCCTGAATAGGAGAGTACAATTTTGCACTTAACAATAAGTTCAAGACTTTATTATATAGCCCTGGAATATACGATTGAGCTAATTCCCTTCTTCTAAGTAGCATATTCCTATTTGCTATTCACTTGTTCATCACTCTGACCAACATGCCCGATTTATGTGAGAGCAACTTATTTGAAAAGAGTTGTGAAACTGGAATATTAGCTGATAGCTACAATCAGGTTGTGTGCATGTATCAATTCTAGCTCCTAGTTTTGGTTACTGGTTCATACAAACTTTCTGAAACTTACATTTTTCTGGAAAATTTTTTTCCAGGTGGGGGTCTTTGGCTAAGAAAGAAAGAAAGAAAGAAACTGGTTCAGGTGATTTTGAGAATAAGGAAGGTGAAATATATACTTATCCAGTTATTAAAGTGCTTTGATCTTATATTAAAGGACTTAAGCTCCAAAATAAACAGGAGCAGAAAACTGAAACAACACAACAACAGAAGAAACCAAAAGAGAAGGTCTGATGCATAAGTACATTGCAAGTATTCAGTGTGGTTTCATGTCTCTCCCTTATTCAAAAGCGATTATATCCTGCTCATTTGGCCTCAAACGTGGCACTTCTTGCTTGACTCCTACAAACATCAAAAGGCACCTCTGGAGCTCCTGTGCCCCTGCAGTGCCCGCTGGAGTCAAAGAGAGAAGAAAATGCTCAAAACTGCTGAGAATTATGTTCACTTCTTTTCAGATGCCTCGCTTAAAGTGCCACGATGGAAAATGTTGATTCCAAGTTTTAAAACGTTGGCCTCCTCATTTAGCTGGCTCCCTGCTGACACTGGGAGAAGACATCCTAGGTGAGAGATGGGACTGGGGCTCCCTTAAGGATAAGCTCTTGCCCACTTTGATCAAACGGGAAATTGTTCATGGATTTCAAGAGGGCCAAAGTGACAACCACAACAGGCTACCTTGGGGAAAGTTGCAAAACATATTAGTTTGGCTCTTATGTCTGAATTTACAGTTTACTTTTTAGCAAAGTAATTAGTAATCAGCAAATGTTGTTTCAAAGTAAGAGTATTGTAATAGCAGGATGTCATCATAACTATTACAGTTTGCATTAAAATTATAAATACATCACTATAATAAGTTTATCCCATCTTTTCACTCTAACAATAATCTTTTTTTCTTGCTAAGTAGCAAAAACAAACTGGAAAAAAATGTAAACAACCTTTAAGTGTATGTTAAAATTACCCAAAGGGTTATCATCATCATATACCCACAGATAGACACTTTGCATATGCAATACATGTGAAAAATACATACTAGAAAGCAGATGTTTGCTTCCTTCCTTTCCATTCCTGTACAATATTCACCTACCCGTCCTCTAGGCCTGTTCTTTCGTTTTGGAATATCTTCTTCCAAGTCCTCTTCTTCATTCACTTCATCTGCATTTTCATCGTTTTCTAAAACCCTCTGTGGATGAACAATAAACAGGAATGTTCACAAGAAAAGAAGATCACACACACGACCAACTGCTGCTCTTTACCACAGAGACTACAGGTTATTAAATTACAGTTGATTAATGATATAATGCCAAAACAGATCCCAGAATCCCTTTTTCTTTGCATTTAAAGCAGAATTTGCTTTCCCTTCCACCCTCAGTTCTCCAGGGATTTCTTATTAAGAAATACCACTGCTATTAGATAACTAAGGGAAAAAAAAGTTCCTAAGAAATATCTTTGGGGCGTTGCTGAGCACTGATATACTATGACAACAGAAGTATTAGTCTGCATGAATTTTGATGGTTTGGTTTGGTTTTGGTTTTGGATGATCTTGGGTTTGGCTTCTTGCACCTTAAATTGTTTACTTTTCCTCTAAAGTTGAGAATGCACTTTCAGAAAACAGAAATGAGGAATTTTTTCAGTTGGCAGCTCAGAATTTTCTTGGTTTAGCAAAAAAGTAGTGACAATTCCTCCATGGATTCTACTATTTTTATTGAATCTAGACAGTAACATCTTTTGGGAGGTGACACCATATACACATCTGTGCAAGCTGAAATAAGAGCTCTTGGTGCATGAGAGCACTGAGGAAATTCCAGTCTTTCTGCAGTTAGTAGGAACAATAAAAGTTCCTTCAATTAATTAGTGAATAGGAATTAAAATGCAAATAATAACAATTTATCATCTCACAGGGAATTTCAACCTTTTCATCTTGATCTTACAAATGTAACCTCTTGAGAATGAAATGAAGGCTAGCAGCCCTGCAAACAGGCATGAATCAGATACAGCATGGACAAAGGCCGGACAAACCAGCACACCACTAATGCAGAAAGAAGTCTCCTGGAGCTCTCCTCGATGTTTGGTGGTGCTGCTGCAAATATAGAGCAGGGCCCTGGTCTCTCCTGCCACTCATGAAGTGAGCAGAACTTCCTAAGTGTCTGGTCTGCAAACCCTTTTGCTGTGTCACCAGGCATTTAAATGACAACAGCATTCAGCCATGATGCAGATTCAAATCTTAAAATGGATAGGAAGGTTTTAAATCTTTTTCAGTATTTGACCCTTCTATATAATTTCTCTTATATTCCAAGTCTGTCTTACAAACAATTTCCCAGCTCAATATACTTCAGCACCGCTCAGCACCAAGTCTTCTCCTCCTGACACGCACAGCTAGTTTAGATGGTGGTACGGGGCTGGCACCGAGGTGGGAATTACAGCTATGTCTATTCCACCTGCTCACTCTCGCCCCTACTGAACCCAGGCCCTTTCAAGATATGATTTAGAAGAGCATGCAAAGGACCAAAAGCGAGATTTGCACTCTCTTATTCATCATAAAGACAAAAATACATGCACAAGATTTTGTGCTGGTACCCTTCATCAGGCACCAAAGTGTCTGTTGAAAGCTGGACACTAGGAAAGCTTCAGCAGTCACTGTTGTACAGACTGCATGCAGCTAAGCTGTGCTTGCATAAGAAACAACAGCAAGACATGTCTTTTGTGGCTGTTCTGATGAAAACATCATCAATATACCAGGTCACAACTGAGGCAGTTTAGCTGAAGACTCTCTAAACATTGTTATACTCCTTCCCTGCTCTGGATTGCAGAAGTGCCAAGATCTCTATCAATTCCACTGCCTCTGAAGTCTCTTTCTTGGGCTGTTGCTGAAACAATCTGGGAGCTCATATTGCATAGCAGCATCCAAAGGCACATGTCCATCTCATAAAGATGCTGCACCCTGACTTCTTGTGACCTTGGAAGCAGGTATAAACAGATCCACTAATGAAGACGTAAGCATAATGAGGGTCTCACACAGAGTCCGTGAACACGGGATGCTCCCTCTTCAATAGTGCTCCTTTACCTGTATTGCTGAGAACTAGACTCCTATCTAGCTGCCTTTACATACGTGAAATTTCTGCAGAGCATTAGCAACCAGATGAATAAGACTGAGCCCCAAGTAATGCAGATTTGATTCTCCAGCTTTTCTGTGTCATTTGGCATGAGGCTGAGGCTTCCCACTCACGTTTTCATTAGTTTCCAGTATAGATGCAGCATCTTGTATCTCAGTCAAAACCACTAAGTTTTACACATTGCCAATAGGTCTCACTAGAAAGCACTGATAGACACTCAGAGCGGAATGGTGTTTTAGCATCACCAAAGATTTGCTGCTGCTCCCCTGAGATAGCCCTGCCTTTCTATAAATTTTAAATGTCTTTATAAAGTGACATACAGGTAATAACCTTTTATTAGTATTATACTTTCTGTGACAGTCCCACAACTGTGTTTCCACTTTTAAAATTGGGAAAGGTTGAAAAGGAATCTTCACAACTTTCAAAGCTATAATGCTAGGAAAAAGACTATTTCTCTTCACTGTTTCGCAAGTAACATCTAAGATAATTAACAGTAAAATACTTTTAATGATTTGTGTTGTCTGTTTTCTTCTCAAAGGTCTTTCAGCATTGCCTAAGGAAGAACAGACAAGGTAATGATATGCTTTTGTTTACAGTCAGCAGAGTGAACCCGTCTTCAAATCCATGTCCAGACTCCCTGTAAACCTGAGGTACTAAAATTCAGTTTACAGTTTGGATGCATCTTTGCTTGTCAGCTTTATATGTAATAACCTCATCCTGCTCCAAATTATAATATACAAGCCACGCAGAACACAAACAACCCAGAGTCTTGTCAAAGAGGAAAGCGGTACAAAGCATACAGGTGTGCAGATCCTGAGTTCATAACATCTTGACAGCAGAATGATACAGCTATCAACAGATGCAACGTTCTGCCACAAGACAAAATCTGCTAGGCTTAAAAACAAAGTGTAAAATTCTGCCCTGCTACCAGTGCATGGGGACCTCCTTTACCTGGATTTCCTGTATAGTGTCTTCTTCTTTAGTGTCTGTTTTTTTCTCTATTCCCTCTCCACGCAGCAAGGCTTCCAGAGTTGTACCTTCTGATGTGAAGCCATCTTTTTTCAGAGGCAGATCAACTTCTGCAAAGCAAAACACACAGGCATCATGTACCTCCCTCAGACAGCTACCCAGCAGGACACAGACAACAAGTAGAAGATTGACAGACTTTCAGGCTTACTTTTATTACGAGGGAGAGTTCTTCACGTTCGTCTTTTAATCTCCAAAGTCCCCTCATAGAATTCATTTCTATCTCACTGAAAAACTGGGATCTTTACAGTCCCTGAGTATGTTTACAGGAAAAAGAGGCTGGACATACTGTACCATGATGGAATAAAAGGGAAAAAAAGTCCTTCCCCTTTGTGTAAACTCCCCAAGTTTCAAATAAAGAAAAAAAAAAAAAAGTCTTTCTAAGATAATGAAAGAGCAAATATGAAGATCTGGTCTTCTGAAGCAGTGAATTGGTTTAATTACACACATCTGCATTTGGCACAATATATATGGCACAGCTACAAGCAGCATTTTCCTACATCAGGGCATGTTCCATACGTAGGGAAGTGGAAAGCTTGTATAAGCTAGTATAAGGGCCAATGCTGAGAATAACAAATGAAAAAGAACAAAAGGGATGTGCCTTGAATCCTCACTGAGTCTCAACACACATTTTCGACTGGATAAGATGCTCAGTTTGTTTTAAATGGGGCTACACAAATGAAGAAACATCAGTCAGCTCACTGAAGAGTTGCATAATCGAACCTATAAAACAGGTGGAACCTCAGCCACTGCAGAAGTAGCAAAGGCAGCGAGCTCAGGGGCAGGCTTGGCACGCACGACTCCAAAGGAAAATGAGGACTTACGAGGAGCTTGATGCAACTTGCCAGTCAGATGCAGGAGCAGAGCATAACTCCCCTTCTGAATGCAGTACAGCACCAACCTTATTTTTGGCGAGGTGTGAAATACACTCAGGGAAGAATTCCGTCTCCCTGGCCTCTTCCCTCCTTGTGCGGGTGTTTGTTCAGAGTAATCCTGAGACAGGGAGACATCCTGAATGTCACCCAAACTTATGATGCCAAGGCATGTATTTCTTAAGCATTCCTTCCCTTCTAAAATAAATTCCTTCCACCAGATTTATACAACAATAATGTACGGGACCAATGCTTACAAATCAGCCTCCGGTATGCTGATCTCACAGCTCTGTCCACTTCTAGAGCTGTGCTGTGTTTACCAGCCTGTGTGAAGCTCCCTGAAGCTTTCCATCCCACGAGCTGTACAGGCTCCGTTGTGTCCCAGGACTACATCTGTTCTATATGTGAGAACCTTCTAAGGCAGCCTCTGGTTCAGGGCCCCTCATGTCTGCTTCCAAAACATGCTTGCTCAAGTCTTCTAAAACGGGAGAGCAGAGCTCAGCCAATAACCACAGAAAATCCAGCAAAAATTCCAGCAAAAGCCATTCTATTCACAAGCCATGCAGCGAGCCCAAACCACTGGGATTTTCAAAGGAAACTCCCAGGTCAATCCACACAATGAGGAGGAGTCAACAGTGAATTGACCCCCCTGCTCATCCCAAGCAGTTCTATTCAATCAGGCCTCTGGTTCTGGCATTGAGTTCTGCACATCCCCCTCCCGTATGCCACCTTCCCCATTTCTCCCTTACTCGAGCTGTAAAATAGACAGGAGTCAAAAGTGAATCATATCACTTGAAATTCCCTATATGAATTCATAGTACCTCTCTCTGGGTGCTAAATCCAGACATTTCAATACAAAGAAGGGATTTTAGATTTGATTTACGTGCAAATCACAACACTTAAGCCTATAGTTACTAAGGAACCTCCATAATCAACTCTGAGTGCGGGCTTGGCTTGGTGTCAAAGCCTCTGCGTGGGTGCCCAAGTGCATTTGTTCAGTATTTGGAACCTTGTGGGACTGCAAAACCCAAGAGGTCGCCAGACATTCGGCAAGAGGAGAAGATTCAAGCAGGCTAAAGGGCAACATTAACAAAAACACAGCCTCACCATGACAAGCTGTGCTAGTTTCTGGATATGTTCAGCAGACAAATGCATTAGAAAAGGGAAGGAGGAAGAAAAGTGAGTTAAGAGAAATTTATATGAAAGTAAAAATTTTTCTTGCTTGTTCTAGAGATATTGAACATTAGGTCAGGGGAAAAGGTAGGCTTTAAGGTCAGCTGTCCTTAAAAATATGGTTGTTTTGTGTGGTCTTGCTACTCCCCAGTAGCAACACTCCAGGAGACCTTGCATCCCCAACTCTTGGAGCATTTTTAAATTATTAAACATGACACAGCACTGTCAGGCCAGTGCAAGGTAGGTAACGTTTTTATTCCCAGTTTACTGACAGGGAGACTGAGCCACTAAGAAGTTAAATTAGCAAGCAGGAAATGATGGGAACAGGAATTCATGGCAGCTGCCTCCCATCTGCCACTGAGCTAACTGCTATCAAATTCCTATGTTTCCTTTCCTCTTGTACCCTTTAGAGACCATTTGCTTTCCTCAGTACGTAGGTGTAAAGAGTGGAAAATGGCAAGCACCACCCTATTTGCAACGTAGAGTTTACAATATAAAACCTGAAAAGGTCCAAAGATAACTTCTTCGTAATGAATTCAGTCCTCCCTGGAAAGGGGCTAGTCTGTATAGGATACAGAAATGGAGTCAGGAATTAAGTATTTCTGTAAAGAAAAAGCTATACCACATATAATGTTTCCAAATACTTTTTTGATCATCATAGACAAAAGCCTCTAAAAATCTAAAAGATGTTAACCTAGAGAAACAGTTAAACACTACCAGGGCTCACAAAACTCATTTTACTAAATCCTTAATGTTTTCTTTCCTACCTAACTCTCCAGGATTTTCCTAAGAAAACTAGAAAAATGACTTTTTTCTCTTATGGTTATCTGCTAAAGGAACATGGGAGGTCAACTCAGTACCTTGAATGTATTTTCACGCAAAATACCACAGCCTCAGCCAGCCCGCTGGAACTGCTGTGCGGAGGCAGAGCGGGGTCTGCTCCACCCTGGGTCCTGCTTACAACGGCAGCGGCCGGTGTGAGAAGCCTTCAGCAAGGCCAGCGAGACCCTTTCAGGAGCGAGAGACTAAACTGTGCCCCATGCTGGTCTCTCTCTGCCTCTAACTTCATTGTGCTCCACTATGTGGTTGCATCAGGTGCTGGAGAAGAAGGGGTAAGAGCCTATCAGGAGAAAAATCCCAAGAAAAACAACCTACTCTAATACTACATTTCATCCTGACCTCTATCACGTCAACCGTGATGGATAAAGGCAATATTACTTCCAAGCAGTTATTCTGAATCTGGTTCTTCTGGAAACACACAGAATGGTCCACCTGTTGTTCCATTTTGAGACGCTTTTGCCCTCAATGTCTTCCTACCCAAGTGAGTTCAGCAGTTAAACTATGGTTTGAAGGCTTTCTTTAGCTCTTTCTCTTTGTTTTATTGACTGCCCCTTTGTTCTTGTTATGAGACAGAGAAAAGTTCCTGACCAGACTTATCTGTCATTTCTTTTTATTCATCTCCTTTCAAAGATAAACCATCACATTTTTTTCCCTATTACTCTTGCTGTGGGAGTTTTTCCATAAGGGTTTGTCCGCTCACCTGTCTCTGAACTTCCTCTCATTCTTCAATACTCTTCCTGAGCTGGACTAATACTGTACCCAACATTTGCAGGTGAAACCACACACCCCATCTAAGGAAACACATGACCATTTTCTTTCTATTTCCCACGGTATTACCCGTATGCAGCCTAACGCAAAGTCCACAGCTGCACATTGAGGAGAATTAGCATGCTTGTAACAGGGAAAAGAACTCCCCCTACGTAACACTTAACATACACGTAACACATTAAAATGCCCATCCCACTGCCCATTCGCTGGGCACATTGAGATCTCGCCAAGGAGGCCCTCGGGGCCCTCTCAGGCCCCGACTCCTCACTCCCTCTCTCCACTTCACTCCTTACTGTGTTATGCAAGAGAGGACTCAATGCAGGACCTTGATGCGCCAGCTATTGGCCTTCTTCTGTAATGGAAATTGCTTACTTTTGCTTCTTTGCTGTTCAGAGAGTTTTGAATCAAGACAACACTTTGTTTCTCTTTGGAGGCCTATTACATACCAGAGGTCTTCAGAAGGCCTAAGCAAATTGTCAACATCCTTATCCACTAGTCCTTTATGGATCATGCAAAGAATTTTATGAGAGGAAGGAGACATGATTTTCCTTTGCAGAAAAAATACAGTTAGAATGTCCTATATCTTCCTATCCCAAGTGTTTTACTGCTTACTCCTAATTACTGTTTCAATCAATTTCTCAAATGTGCACGTAGAATTTATTGGTCTTTAAAACCTTGAATCTCATCCAAATCCTTTTTAAATACAGGTAACAACATTTGTTACCCACCAATTGTTCTAATGCTTTCCACTGTAACTCCTAGTTTGTATCACGAACCCTTCTTCAGGCACTGCAATTTCAGAGAGTGTAATCTTTATTACAGCTAATAACTACTAGTAAAAGCAATACGACTAAAAGCTTACTGTTTCTAAAAACAGAAATTTCAATAAAGTTTATAGATAAATTTCCTTTTGATTAATATTCCAAATACAATAGCACCTGGTTAGCATATAAGCTACAGGAAAGAACGACTGAAAGTCAGAACCAAGGAAAACATGAGTTAAATCAACAAAAATAATCCATAAAAAATAAATGTTGTTTGAGTGTTCTTCCCATTTTAATAACCCAAGATATTATTGGTGTCACAGCTAAAGACTGTACATATATTTGTAATTCAAATACATGTGTGTACATATAATTAAAATTTATGTTTCTTAACTTGGCAGTGTCCCCTTCATAGTGATTAAATTAACATGGTTGTTTCTGTTTACCAGCTTAGTGCAGGAACTCTCTATTTATCATGGTCCTTAGGCTTCAGTGGTAGAATGTGAGCGATAATCCACGCCAGCTTCATTCCAGTATCTGCTTTTTATTGAACTGCTGCCTCCAAAAGAGTCACATTTGCACAGACCCTACAAAATGGTGGGCTTTTTCAAATTTTGATTCACCAAAATAACTGCACATCCCCATTCCTAAACATTTAGTTCACAATGCACTGGAGGCTAAACAACTTTTCAGTGTCTCTTTGAATCATAAATTAAAAACAACCACCCCATTTTCCATACAATGCGATGTATTTGTTTTACAATGGATCATTTCCATCTCCACAGTAGCAGCTGCCACCCAAGCCATCATCTCTGTGCACTCGTAAGCAGCTCCATTTCCAGTTCTAATTGGGAACAGAGATACTTATTGGGTGAGTTCCAGCATGATCTATCACGCCAGAGACAGCTACTATGCAAACCAAAGCAACCGGCCTTCCAAAAATCCTCTTAGACAAACACTGACTTTGCACAGAGATTCTTGTGTTTTTGTTTCTTGGTGCTGTTTTCTTGGAACATGAAAAGTGCCAGCGGAAACTACAGATCAAGAGTCCACAAAGTGCTGTTTAAGATGAATAAATCCAAGGATATTACCTTAATAACCACTACCTCTTTAAAATTATATAGGTGGTCTAAAAAAGCCACCTAATTCGCAGCAAACAGAACTACTGCTGAGCGAATGCAGCCACTAAGCTCATTAACAGGATGTGGCAGGATGTGTCTGAAAGTGCAGTGCAGTGGCTCAGCAAGCAATTAAATCCCATGACAGTTTAAAATGAGAATCTATCAGTGTCACAAGAGTGTGAAGCCTCAGCTTTTCTGCTGTTCCCACCCCTAGCGTTTTATTTATGATGGCGTATTGGGAACATGGGAAGTCAAAAAGATTATAATGAAATATGCCATATAAAAACCAGATTAAGCCTGCTCTTCTTTGGGGAAATATGTAGAGAGAGAAGCTGTCTGTTAGCTGTCGAGTTTGCAAAAGATACCATCTTTTGGGATGGTGCTCTCTGCCAGCAGACAGAGCGCCCCAGGGGAAACGGTGGTGAAAAACCCAGACAAGCAGCATCCATCCATCCATCACACGCTCATCTCCGCATCTCCAAGGCACAAATACAGCCTCCGAGTGCAAAGGGTGGGGGCAGGGGGACGGAATCCCTTAAGGAAGAAAGAGGAAGCAACGCTTCACGTTGAATAGCTGGATTTTGTGGCTTTTCTGTGGGTGTGCAAACCCAGCCTCCCCTTGGCTTGCTGCGTTCATGGCCAGGACAGCGATTTGCTTCTGCTCTTGGAACGGACACGCTCACAGCGGCAACCACAACGCGGCACGCTGCAGGTAGGGTCCTGAACAAGCCTCTGCCAGCACCGCACAGTGCCGATCTTCACTCTGCTAGCCGAGGTCGATCTCCAAAACCCTGCAGCTCCTCCTGGCACGCCAGGAGCAGATGCCCACGTCACTGCCGCTCTGCTCCCACCCTCACTCGTCCCAGCCCGTCCTGCCCACGGCACCGCAACGGAGCCCCCATCAGCAGCCATCTCCTCAGTGCTGCTTCTGCACTGTAACGGTCTCCGTGCCTGAGGCACAGGACCTCCTGCCACCCGAGCCCTGGGCTTCCCATGGGACGAGACTACTGCTAGCACAGACTCTCACAAGGGGTCCAAGAAGCCAAAAACGTGCCCCAAGAGACCAGTGAGCATCAAATGCGCTTTATTTCTAATTCAAGTCAGATGCAAAAAAGCCATGGCTCTTCTGGAGACTGAAATGCTGCTCCAGTAACCCTTTGTCTCCTCCTCTAGCTCCATCCCCAAACCTCATCTATTGCCTCATTGCAAGGTAATCTAAATAATAGTATATAATCTCGAGGCCTCAAGGTAAGCAGGGTCATGATGTGCACATGAATCAAACCAAAGACAATGACAAACCTGTTTTAGAACTAAGCCTACTTGAAAGAAAGAGGGAATTTATTTCCTCAGAAACAAATCACCTTGTGTGGAGGGAACAGCTTGGAAGTGAAAACTCCTCTCTGGGGGTAGAGCACTGCACCCACAAAGTGCAGCAGACTAAAGTCACTGGGTCCTATAAAGACCTGAAATGGATCTTACTGAATATTCATTGCAAATTTTAGAGCCTACTGAGATTTGCCCCAGTGCACTAAGATTTGCGCCAGGAGAGCGAAAAATCCTCATGCCTCCCTCCCCATCTCTTGCTGCAGAGCTGCTGGCCTCCCAGTGAGGCAGAAGGGCTGAGAGGTGGGCAAGGCAGGGAGAGAAGGGGCACAGACAGGGAAAGAGAGAGAAAGCGATGATTCGTGGATACAGGTGAACCATACGCTTTCACGTTGCAGTGTGGTCATAAAATGCAGAAAACCACAGGACAATCAGAATCCAAAGGAAGGATTCTACCAGCACCTCCCTAAAATGCTTCCCAGGAGGCTACAAGCCAACAGGAGGGAGAACGAAGGCTGCAGGACACAGCAGAGGCTCTCAGACGTAAGGTTAAGCATTGTTTGGTTTAGCCCATCATCCAAATGTGGACTTTACAAGCAGCTGTATTTCTTCAGCAGACTAGAATGCCTCTATAAAATCTCACAATAAAAAAAGAAAGGCCTCCTGTTGGTTGTCTCTTACAAGTTCTTTACAGATTTATTTCTCAGCACAGATATAAATCATTGTCACATATAATACACTGTACCTGCTTTTCAAAGACTGCCACATTACAATATCACGCTAAATGCTTGATCATATAACTACTCTAGGGGCTCAAATCATAAAGGAATATTTCCCTTCAACAACATTATTCCAACACTCACTTGTGTGCATGGTTGCTCTTGCACTTGTGTCCTAAATGGGCTCACACAGCAAACAGGCCTTTTGCACCATCACATCATGAGCACTGCAGACACTGCCAAGGGGCAGGGTACGATTCAGAGAAAGTTCCTGAGTAAATGTCTATTCCTTTCGGCTTTACATCACCCTAACATGTTTCTGTCCTGTTTAGAGTAAGGGAAGGATGTGCTCAATCCATCTCAGGGGGTCACACAGAGATAGGCACAGACTCACGAGCCTACTGACCCATCAGAAGAGTCAGCACGGAGTTATTGTCCAGCAATGGGACAACTCCCAGCAAACACCAGTCACCCCCACACTGGGTACAATCCACAGACAGCAGCAGGGAGAGGCCCTCCACGGCAGTCACCTGTGCTGTTCCCATGTGTGACAGCACTGATCCATGTGTAAAACCAGCCATGATGCAATCCTGCTCCATATTCTGTGAGATTCTGCATAGTTCTCCCTCTCCCACATCCAAGGCAGGGCAGGGGATACCTCTAGTAATAGAAAAATCTGCATAGTGCAATTAACTCTGAACTGCAGTGCACAAGCATCCAAATTAACTCAGGCTGGGCCTAACAGAGCCGGCACTAAGCCAGAGCCAACCTGAGCGCTGCGAGGCTGGTTGCGCTGCGCTTGCTCCTGCTTCCCCTTGCAGGGGCTGCTTGCTTGAGCACAGCGCTCGGCTCCAGCTGGCTCCACGTGCCCCACGATGCTGCGCTCGCCTAGCGTGGCCCTTCGGAGACCTACAGCACTGCGGAGCAGGCGGAGGCACCCCGGCACCTCAGAAGGCATTAGCAGGGCCGCAGCACCGCTCTGCCAGCCTCCAGGTGTCCTGGAGCTGATCCTATGCATCTCTCTCTCTGCAAAACTCCCATTTCCAGGACTGGAGTGCTCCGGAACACATTCAGGCTCCTGGGAAGCAAGATAGCCATATTTGCATGGCACTGAGTCTGAACAAGCCACAGGGCAGCTCTGCCAAGCAGACTGGTTCAGCATCCAAACCTGCATAAACCGCTGAAGAACAGAAAGGCCACAGCAAAGTGACCGGTGATTTTACCAAGGGATGAGAAGTAATCATCCTAGACTCTGCCCTTGGCATCGCTACGGTTTCACTATGTGATCTTGGGCCAAACTCTAACAAAGGTACCCTCTGTGTGTTTTCATCGTCTGTCAAATGAAGATAGTCTTCATCTATCCTCTAGGGCTTGGTAAGGCTCATTTAATATTCGCAGGCATTCAGATCTTCAAATAAAATGCCCTAAATGCAAGGTGTTCTTACATGTTCTTGAAAAGCTGAGTTTAAAAACACTTTTTTTCTAGCCAAGAAAAACACTGAAAATGTGAGACAATTTTCACAAACATCAGATTTCAGAGGCCAATTTACCAATTCGAAGGAGTGAGGCTAATATTTACTCCTACTGGTAAGATGCATCTGGCAGAAGAAGCTATATTGTTGAAAAATGTTGTTATAAGAAGGAAAGCTTCTAACAGAAACATGGCAGGAGATGCTAGCAGGTATCCCTTCAGAAATGGGAAAGAACAAAGCAAATCATCTGCTGAGATACTCAGATCTGTTGCCACAAAAAGGCAAGAAATTCCAAGAGGCCTATAAAACGTTTAGACAAAAAGGTGAACTCCAGAATTAATAACAGAATGGTAAACAGGAAGATTAATGGCACCGGAGAAAATGCAGATGGTGAAGCCCAGCCTGCAGGCTCAGCAAGACTCGGAACAGGGAGGGGGGAAAAGACAAGGTGTAAACAAGGTGACCTTCAAAACCACTGCAGTGGCCACCAAAAGGCCAGCCAGAGGGCATTGGGAGACACAGATGTGCCATCTGGGCTGTCTCGCAACAACATGAACCAGATTTATCTTTTTCTCAAAATTTGAAGGGTGAAATGGGTAGCAGGAGCAAGTACGACCATTCATTCAGGAGCTGCACAATTAAAAATGTAAATGAGGAAATGATGCTATCTATTTTGTAAAGAAAACATGAAAGAAACACTCTCTGAGCTCTCCCTGCAGAGCCCCCCTCGCAAAGGCATCAGGTCTACCTTGCAAAACCTGCACAGGCAGCGTGTGGGAGACAAGAGGGACTGGTTTTAACAAGGTAAATGTTTCCTTGAGGGTTTGTGCTTTAGGTTTAGGATAAAGACCCAAAAGCTCAGCACAAACTGCAAAGCAGCCCCTTAAACCCAGGCAGACATAAATTTTGCCCATCTTGGCATAAGCCAGTTCACTCCAGATGGCACATTTGGGTTGATGGCAGGTAAAGACTCCTCAGACACATCTCTGTGTACAATATCTGCCTTTACAGAGATTCCCTTGCTTTGTCTCAGTGCTCAGCTGGGCCTTGAAACTCCTAATAAGCTTCATTACATGGTCCTACGAATGCCTGAGAGATCTGAATTCATGTCTACAGGAAAAAGTCGGGCAGAGAACCGCAGGTAGCAAGATGGAGACAAGGTTATTCCCTCTCTTGCCTGCTGCAGCTGAACTATGGCAGGCTTGTTCTGACAACCGCCGCAGAAAAGCAAGAAATGTGGAAGCTCTGGGTCTTGAATTATGTCCTTTTAATATCTCTCTGCTTTCTCCTCTCTGCAAACAGAGAAACACTGTAAAGTCTGACATCCTAAAAAAGTATAATCTGGGCTTTCTCTTCACCTTTCAAAACATAGTGAAAATAGATGATAATGGGGGAGAGGGAGATGCAAGGGGGAACGAAAGTGAAATAGAGAATATTTGCTCTTCTCTCCTTTCTCCCTGCTCAGCTTTCATTTTCCTTTGTTCCTCCACCGTTGAGCCAAGTTAAGCCAAAGGAGCTGCCGTGCTGGGCTACAAGATTGATGGCTGCAGGCAGACTCCACAGTGAAGAGACGGATGACTGGTCATTTCCCCTGATGCACGGAGAAACATCCATCCTTGCAGCCACACTGAGCCCATTTGTGCTCCTTTTTAAGAGAGAGATAAACACAGGCAGCCGCAGGCACCTGAGTGTCCTTCTTCCTCAGAAGGACACAGTTCTACTCCTCTGGGTTTCTGGAGAAGGTTGCTCTGTCCAGCCCTGAACATCTGGCTGTGGGATTTGCTAACTCTCTCCTTCCCCCAGCAATCATCCATCTATTAGAACACAGTGCAGGTCGGAAGAAAATGGTGAAGAGAATGATGTGACAACCTCATCAATCTACAGCTACACACTTGGCTATTTAGTTTCCTTTACGCTATTCCTAAACCAGGGCAGGGAGGGTTGCAGGGGGAGGAAATTGCTCATGGTATGAAAGAGCGAATTGTGGAAATAGCAACGTGGAATGGAGTAAGTCCTTATGACTATTAGAATGTTGTGCATGTACTAAAGCAGTAGGGAACTAATTAAGATTCAGGATTGAAAGGCAAAACAAAAAAGTTGGATGCACACTTGTTCCATCTGTAGCACTTGCTGAGTGTTCAGATATATTAGGAGCATCATCTTTAGCAGAGAGAGGTTAATATTCTTATTTTGCCCATCCAGATATTAAAAGAAAGCTCCCTGGATGTATATTCTCTATGTCATACTTATAGTACCATCCCTGGTATAGCAGCTACAGAGGCACAAAGCACTTAATATCAGCGCCTTTCTCTTTAGCTAATAGTGTCTTTGTTTGCTGGTGCTGTCCTGCTCTATAGCACTGCTCACAGATACAGCCTCCGTGCTTCCAGTTCTCCTCCCATGCTGCTACCTCACTAAGGCGATGAGCATTACACGGCAGATGCTCCCGTAGCATCATTTACAAATGCAGCACCACTCCAGAAATTCATACAGCTATGAGCTTGACTCCGTCAGAGTAGCACATACCTGTAACTCTATGGGTCACAGACACTTTATGAAGGAAATCAAGAGAAGATACAAGCATTCAGCATCTCTTCTAAAGACTAAGAAATGAACCACAGGTGCAGAGTGCTTAAATGCAGTTTTATCACCTTAACTGCATGATCCAACTTTGAAACTTGGGCTTTTATTCCCATCATGCAACATCATTTTAGGCCAACAACAAAAGGATTTTCTCTACAGCTCTGTAGGACTTGCAAAGGGTATTAATCATAACCATAGGTGTTTCCAAGGCATCCACCCGTAGGTCCTGGGGGCAATTGCAAACACAGAAAGCACGTCATTTACATCAGAAGAAAAAAAGTTTTAACTTTTTCTCCTACACAGAGGGCCAGCATTTTAGGTGATGGAAATTGCTGCTCTCTATAGCCTTCCACAGAACAATATCCACATAAATCAGCAGAAGACCTGAACCTAAATTATTTTAAGGGGAATGATGCTCTACATGCATCCTAATTGAGATCCTTGGTGGGGATGAGGATGCACAAAAACGTCATAGACATTTTCCTTTCTTCATTCCCCTCCCAATGCACATTGCAGTGGCCCTCCTTCCCCCAGGGCGTTTATCATTGGGATTGGATTCCAAGGCAAACACCAGTAGTGTTCGAATTCTGAAGCATGAAATACCTGTATTTTATTAGGCAATCAAACGCAAAATGCAGGGAATACTGAAATGAATGGTAATCCAGTAAAAACATACTTAATATCTGTCAGGTGTAAGATGATTATGAGGCTGTAAAATGTTTACCCCAGAGAATGGGAATGACAGATTGAAAACATCCACCAAGGAAGGTGGTGGGAGTTGCAGAGATGTGGGAGAGGAAGCCATCACATTGTTCCTTCTACTTTCAGCAAATCTGTAAAGCTTGGCTTGAAACATTTCAAACTGGATTTAATATTAACATTTATTGCTCTTTTCTTTGTATTATGCACTGGAAAAATATTACTTGCTGTAAATGTTATAATATTTCAGACTACAAAACAATTTCATTTGCCAGCTACCAGGAGAACAATAAAATTGAATATAAGTAAAAGATCATGTTCTGAACACAACGATATTATGCAATCTATTTCCTAATTTTTGTCAATATTTTCTTATACAAAAGAGTGTGTAGGGTATATCACATAGTTGATCGAGTAACCCTGTGATTTTACTGGGCTGTCTCACAGGATGCTGAGTACCAAGCCTGCAAGGTTGGCCCAACCAAGTACTTCACACACACATTTAATTTGAAGGATGCAACTAGTCCCGTTAGTTTCAAATAGACCACTGATATTCTTAAAGTCAAAGCTCAGGTGCTTTCCTTGTCTGGGACTAGACAGCGTGGCATCTTAGAAGGCTAAGCCCTGGGAACGTGATCCTCTAAACCCTTGTTCACATGATTACCAAAAAACTTTGAGAATTACGCACATGAACATACAAAATAGATGCAGTTCATTAGATAAAAGATAACACAATACTTAGGACTTTGTGTCTAGTCCTTGCATCTCAACTGTTCTCGTGCTCTGCAAGAACCCTTTTGCCAACGCAGGTTATCTGATTTAAGGAAGGGGTACTGGCTGTACTAGAAGTGCCAGGAGGCTCACCAGCAAAGCTGTTCAGGTTCACCTCTAGATGAAGACTTCTAAAGGGCAGATTACGCTTCCCAGCTGCTCCTCTCCTTTGCTGCAGAGCAGATTTGGGCCTTGGGGAAAACAAAATTGTCAGGTTCAAGTAGTTCCCCGCATATCATCCCCTGGCACTTCCCCAGGGTTTTTCCCATACCTCTCCCTCCTGACAGGCCTTGAGGGAATTGCTTTGACAACCCACCCCTAGCACCCTCAAGGCCTATTCAGGGAGCACTGAAACAGTCTTTCAAAATATCTTTTTTGTTTCCTAAGGAGAAAATCCCATACCTCAGTTTACTCCTCTCTTTTTAAGATTAAAACCTGCTTATTTCAGAAATAAATAATCCTGATGGTTACTTACAGACAGTGATATTAACTTTATAGCAAAGGGATAAATCCCACAGCATTTTACCTCTCCCATAGGAATAATATGTCTCCTACAGAGAGTGCATTCACAGTCAGACCTTGGCAGCTTAAGAGGCACGTGCTGAAGAACCTTCCCAAAGAGGCTTCCTAGCAGCCTCCCATCTCACCCAAACAGATGTATTGCAGAAACAGTCACTAAGAGTAGCAAACAAAAGAGCAAACTAAAGAGCAAATAGAAATACCCTGGATAACTCAGAAAGGATGGTAGGACCAGAAGAAAGCCTCTACTTAAGCAGTTGCAGGTATTTTAAGGCAACACTATCCCAGTTACCTTCGCCCTCCGTCTTTCCTCACCTCTTTCAGAACCAGGCCCCAGAAGACAGCCCTCAGTCACACCATAGAAGCCCTGACGAGTTCATCAGCACAGCTCAAGCCTTCAATTATTGAATGACCTACAAGAGTGATCCAGATGCTCCAAATCATTCTTCAAAATGGGCTAGCCCCAAAGCCACTATAACCCCATGAACAATAAAGTCACATATTTTGGACAAATACATTAAATACTGTTGAGACTACAACACACTGGGAGATTCACCTCTACATGGCAGCATTTACAATAGTCCTGTGCATGTGGGTCACAGTACGTGCAGTCTACAGTCTCATTCTCTAGGACAAGACTTTCAGAACTCAGAAAGGTAAAGATACAACACTTTCCAAAATTGCCTTAGTTTGTGTACTTGCTCCTTCTACGTTAGCCTGATTGCTAGAGTCAGGGTCTGCCTCAGCGGGCTTTTGATTAAATGTCAGGTTCCAAAATGCAGTGGCTTCTTCAAGCAACTTTCTCCTAGTTATGGATGCTCTCTCAACCACCCAAAGACCTGGAGTAACCTCAC
Source organism: Nothocercus julius (assembly GCA_013398735.1). Classification (NCBI taxonomy): domain Eukaryota; kingdom Metazoa; phylum Chordata; class Aves; order Tinamiformes; family Tinamidae; genus Nothocercus; species Nothocercus julius. The sequence continues at coordinate 13,149,861 of VZSV01000001.1, read as the reverse complement.
GCAATTCGTGTGAGCAATCCTAGCTAACCAACCCAGCTCTTACGTTAAAATTGTGCGTTTAAAATACTTGTAGTGACCTGTTCCAGATCAACCTACATAGGACAAAGAAACTACTTACACAAAGTTAGTCTTGAAATTCTAGTAGCATGACTGTGGAGTCTAGTAGCAGAAAAATTGTTTTTGTTTTCTTGATGAGATTATTCATAGAATATTACCATTTGCTTATTCTAGGAGTGTGTTGGATTTCCATACCTGCAAGATCATGAAATCCCATTTTGGCAAAATACACATTTGCTCACATTCTTGAATATACTGGGCTGATTTAGAGAATTTGCAGCTTATCCTACGTAATGATACCCCGCCAGGACAATCCATGGTTTAAAGGAGAAGTTTCCACAGTTCAGTCAGCCATAGCAGTTATGCGGAGCAACCTGAAGACAACCAGTTAATCCGTGGCCAAAAGAAAGCAAGAAGAGTTGGAATGCACAAAACTTGAGCTATCTTTCTAATGTTTACTCTGCTGTACCAACCTTACAAAATCTGACTCACTCATTCATCTATGGCAAGTCTCTTTTTCGGTATAAATGTATGTATAACAAGCTACCTGTTTTTCATCACTGCCACAGTACACTTAGACAGGTTTTGTGCCAGAGTTGGGAGACTTTCATAAGTTTTGCAAGGCTACATGCTGATGGCCAGCATGTTTTGTACTGGCATCTGAAAGGCTTGGCAAGTGGCATGTTTTATTCCTACATTCCTTTTTATTAAAGTTCTCCCCCCTACTCCTCCCAAGCTCTACTCAAATATTTACTAAGTAATTCTTAGGCACTTTTCTGATGTGGACAAGTTAGAAAAATGTTTTAAAACCTCCATTTTACAGACTGAGAAGTTGAGAAAAAAAAAAAAAAAAGAGAGAGATTTTCCACTGTCCTATGCAGCTATGTTGCCCTGTATGGGATACAGGTGACATAAGTACACAATAGTGTGCCAGAACACTTACTGCAGAGGCTGGCACCTCTCCTGCACACTGGCAATGGGACAAGGACATTTCACTGCAGGACTTCTATTTTGATTCAGTGTCAGGGAATTCATGTGCAAAGAGACAGGTCCTCTGGTTCCCTTAGCACCGGGTAGGAAAAGGAAAGCAAGCTTTATCTGGCCAGAAATTTGGAGTGGCAAAGGTCCTCATTGCAGGAGGAATTTAAGGGTGGTCGCTGGGATGGCATGAAATGAGTCTGGCTCTACTCCAGAGGAGAAGGAAGGAGCAGATTCACAAGGCAGCCCAACTGATGTATTTGCTTTTGGGGACAGAAAGTCACTGCTCCTGCTGGATGTGTAAAGGCCATAGAGCAGCATCTCTTTCCTGTGGTGCCATGTCCTGCTGTGTGCAATCTGCAGACAAGATTAGTGCAGAATTGAAGTCTCCTGTTTTTATTAAATGGCACTGATGGACTCAACAATAAGCTGCAGGCTTATTTGATCAATGAAAACCTACTTGAAATTTCTGTTCAAGTTTAGGCCAACACTTAGGCACTTTGGTGGGTAAGAAGCAGGAAAATAGGCCCCTAAAGCTCATCCATTCTTCCCCATGCCCCCCCCCCAAAAAAAAAAAAAAAAATTTTTTTTTCTCTTTGAGATATCCAAAAAAGAAAGATAGACAGCAGTAAGTGCAAGTAAGATCTACTCTATTTTGATCAAAAAGTACAGATCTATGTAGAACTGAGTTGAACTGTTTGGCAAAAATTTTTAATGTGGGTTCTGCCACTTCCTCAAATATGCAACTCATCATTGTCCACCCTCTATAAACTTGAGTTGTTTGATATCTGACCTACTGTTTGCCTACCACTTGACCTAAATATAGTACAGAATAGTTGCTTTGGCATAACTGACCAAAATCAAATCCTGTTTCTGAGATTTTTTTTTTTTTTTTTTTTAACTAGGCTATTCCTGCCACAGGAAAAAAAATCTGCGCTAAAAAGTTAACTCACGCAGCAGGCTCATACCTTAGATTCACACCCTTCTAGGTGCCTGCATTTCTGCCAGCGTAATTCCCCGCTTACTTCAGGTAACATGAAGCAGAGTCAGGCCCTGCCCTTACTAAAAACGCTCTATTCGCTGCTCCCTCTGCTGGCTCTTGGTGCAGATGCCTGAACACGAAAGCAGATGCACACAGAGCCCATTTCCAACCCTATCACAGCTAAACACCTGGCAGGTGCAATCAGAGGGTATTATTTGAAAAGGGAAGATGAAAAAAAACTAATATCCATGATATTTTGAAATCCTGGAGGATATAGTATAAAAGATGAGATTTTTTTTTAAAGCTAGAGTACTTAAAAATGCAGAAGCCCATGAAAAATCTGATTATCCAAAACTTTTTAATTTCAATATTTTGGAGGGAACACAGCATCTGACACAGAAGGTGTTAACAGGCCTTGAAATTCTAACTTACAGGTGGGATCTAGGCCAAGTCAGCAGAGAACAAGGACTCCTATCTGCCAGATGTCAAGTCATATCTGCCCTCAAGTTCAGGCTTCATCATGATGAATCTGTCTATCCTACATCCAGTACTTAAGTGACATCTAAAAATCTGCTCACAGCACTTGCTTTGAAGGCATCCATCAAAGTTCATCATGGCAACTGAAAAATTACTTTTTGGCTACTTTCACCTCTTCATCACATGGCCGAAAGAAACCCCTTTTCACTAGGCACCAGTTCACTAGGCACTAGCCTGTGACAGGACGTAGCCGAGCACCACACACCAGCTCCTGGCACCAGGCTAAGAGCCCACACGACGTGTCCTCCTCACGCACCAGGGGGTGGGCAGGCTGCCAGCCGGGAGACCTCACTGCTGGATCTCAGGGAAACCAAAGGACAGCAATGAGCTGAGACAAGAACTTCCCAGGCAGATTCTTTACACTTAAATAGTCCACAAAATACTTTAAAGATCTGTGTGTGTGTGTGTGTGTGTGTGTGTGTGTGTGTGTATGCATGTATGAATCTATATTTGGCCATCTTGTAGCACTGAGGTAGGACACTATCAGATTAAATTCCACCAGAGTTTTTGGCCAGAGGCACCCTATTTGCCTTCACCTACACAGCTGCAAAGCTTGTATAATACCCTGCCTGTCAATAGGGTTTAGGGTGGGTAATACCACTTCCATAGTGTTGATACCTGACCCAACACAAAATCATGATATTGCTCAGAACAAAACAACTAAACATTTTGGACAAAGAGCAATTAAGCTTTCAAGAGACTTTGGGTGTAATCGGGTGCATTACTTTCATTTTCAACCCTCATCATCCGGCTGCACAGATATCTTCCTGCTCCTCTAGAACAACGGGCGCCCCAGTCCAGCCCAACTCCTTCCTCCCTCACTCCCCTTCCCAGACACACAGACTTCCCATGCACAGGAGCTCTGCTCAGGCCCTTTTGCTGGGCAGAAGGAGAAGAGACAGCTGAGCAGTAAGTGTGGAAGCTTGTCTTGCTTCCTGGCCTTCCATCCCTCCCCATCGAAGGGCCATGCAAATACTGCTCCCCAGTTCTGTAGGGAATCAAGTTTAACCATACTTGGTGGCACAGAACGGGGTATAGGACTAGCCTTATGAATACCATGAGAGTATTAACACCTAATAAATTTAGCATCCAAAAATCACAGGATTACCAACATAGCATACACAGGCAGTAGCCAATGCCTGGCGATTTATTTCAGATCTACACTACTGGTCATAAGAGCCCTGGTTCCTATACTATAATGACTCATGTAATAGCCTGAATTCATTGCAGTGATGAAAACTTGGATGCTGTTGAGCCATAAGGATCAGTTCTGAAGATATGACATGAATGTACTGCTGAAAGACAAAGACTAGCCTATGTGTGATTAAATATCAGGAATACTTCATATGATTCATAAGGGCTTAGCAATAATATTGACTCTATTGTCCTTGAAGTAGTTATCATAAGTAAGATGGGGCAATGCTGTATTTCTACCACACGGCTCTTGGATGCAACAGAGGATGCTTAAAATTGTATTAACATGAAAATTGTTACATCCTTGATCAAACAATTTCACTAAGACACTCCACGCTCTTAACTGTACGTATGCTTGAGCAGAGCGGTTGGACTAGATGATCCCTAGAGGTCCCTTCCAACCTCAACCATTCTGTGATTCTGTAACTCTACGTACAACAAGAGAAGACAAGGGGCAGTCAAGAGCTGCATCAGCAAGTTCTATTCTAGTGTTCTGATCTTTACAACTTTGGCTGTAGCTATTCCTAAAACAAAACACTTAACAAATAAAAGCAACAAACCTAGACAATAAAAGCAACCCATTCTATTGAGAAGTAAGCAGAAACTGACCCAAGAAAAATATAGCAGCGCACTTTACAAAAACAGGAGACTGTGTTGGAACATGCTTATTTTCTTCTTTGGATATTGGTATTACTAAACATGAGATTCTCTCTCACTGAGCTGGGCCATGCACTTTGCTACCTACAGCTTCAAGGTGCCAGCACTGTAAATATAAGTTATAGCTATAAATACTATATTATTACTAAATGATTTATTATGTTCTTGGATGATTGCCCTGCTCACAACGCAACAGTTTGATTCTACTTACTGACCAGCTGCTGATCATCTCCCCCAGAATCCTAGGTCTACGCATCTCCCAAATCATGCAAAAGTCCCAACTTATCTCTATAATAACCCACACCAAAAGCCCAGATGCAATCAAGGGAGTATTCACTCCCACCTGTACTGATCCCACAGATTGGCAGATTGAAAATTTTTGGAGCTAAGATCCCCTTCTGTGTTTGTTATTTTGGCAATCTTACTAGGAGTCCTTTTGAATAATTAATAAAACATAATAAAGCTAAGGTTTAGCCAGAATTTGATGCTGTAGAATTGCACTGCTTGCATATACTGTAGTACTTATGTATAAGCAGTTCAAAAACCTCCTGTATAAAAGTCAGCAAGCCACATATTAATCCAGCATAAGCACAGCAAACTGTGCCTAGCTGCTGAGAATGGCTCTAAGCCATGTGTAGGACATGCAAGATCTGTGCATAGTGAAACAATGATTTCTTCAAAGTTTACTTGAGAAATCTCTTATTCCTCATCTCTATGCTTCTTTGGGAAATCTTAAATTGCCACATCTGTGCTCCACATAGTCATCTTATGTTTAACTAAGGAATAAGGAGGCACAAGGTAGGCAGAAAATGAGATTCCTAGGTTCAGCATTAGGCTTTACCATAGCAGCCTCCGAAAAAAAATAGGGTGGTTTTGTTGCCCGTGTTGCAAATAAAATAAACTATGTTTTCCTAAGGATTGTCAAAGGCTACTTTTCAATAGATTTCCGATGTTTTCCATAGGTTTTATATTTTTAAAATAGTGAAAGGGAAAATCCCTTTTTTGGCTAGTGAGTCCGTTTTGGATATTCACAAATGGAGAGAAATTATTTTGTAGTGCAACTTATAAGGAAAGTTAATCACTAGATAGAAAATTGTTTGAAAATATATTTAAATGTAGAGCAATATAACTGCCCTTATTTGGCTGCCACCGGCAATGCAACGGAAGAGGTGCAGAAGATAGCAGGAAAAACAACAGAGAGATGGACATGCTGAGGTCTCTTTATCTGATAACTTTGTGGCAATTGCCTTTCATGCTCTGTAGCATATAGGATGCGCTAATTTGGCATTCCATGAGGAAAGCAGAAAAGCATAACGCAAACAAAGAAGTATCAAACTCTACACTACTGTTTTACCATTATTAAATTACTAAGGCACAGCACTGTTGGCATCATCATAAAACATCATGCAGAGATTTCTATAGGGCTCAACGATCCTCGTCATAGAGCTGAGTGTCATTTCCATCAGTGTAACTTGACTGATTTCAACAGTTCTCTCTGACTGACTCTGCTACAAGGTCTGGTTCTATTTGCTGACCAAGGTTTTGTCCTTGGTTTGAACCTCAACTGAGTGGTTATAGGCCTTTCTTCCTCTCATCCAACTGCCTGTTGACATCTCCTATCCTAAAGACAGAGAGCCTTCAGAAACCCGTGTCTGCCAAAATCAACAAGAATCTTGCCTCTGACTTTACTGGGGTTGTAAACTGTGTCATTATCTTCTCTTCCTCCCTGTTCACCAACCACTACATGGAAACAAAGTCATCAGTATTCTTGTGCATAGCTCAGTTCCCAGACACCATTTCTGTCAAACATTTTTTTTTAATATTCTTAATTTACATTTGGGGGTTTTCCTCTGTACTGTCCATACTGGTAGTGTCTCGCCTCTTGAAAACCACATTCAGCTGTGAATGTGCATTCCCTCTTTCTCATAACAGCTGAACCCAAAGACAGAAAGCCTTTACTGAGAGCTGCAGGGAAGAATGCCTCACACTATGCTCTACCTGACACAGCTGCAGTTCTGCATCTGCATTATACTCACTCATTCAGCATCCAGACTCACCACTGTCCATAGCTTAGTGGGGAAGCTGTACCAAGGACAAGAGTGAAAGAATTGGACACAGGTACAGCTCCCTGTGGACTAAGGTACATGTCAGCATACACACATACACAAATGTGGCATATTTTCACTAATCATTATTATTTGCTGTTTAAAATCCATTGGCATGCTTGGTTCCCAAGCCTGTTACAAAAATTGTTCTCAGTATTGTTCTGCACATATAGCAAAGAGTTGTCTTCCTTGCAAAGAGTAGGCAGTGGATGTCAGAGTGGGATTTTTTATTACTAACACATTGACACAATAATTAGTAATAAATCGATCCTTCATATCCTTATGAATTCATTAGCAGAGTGCAGGATTCACCTTTGCAGAAGGCAAATCCAGCTTCCATTGCATTCAATACAAGTTTTACCTACTTCCAGAAGAGGCAAGTTGTGCACAGAGCTTTTGGTGGCTATCATTGCAGCAAACTGAGGAAGGTGCAAAAGATGCAAAGGGAAATGGATGGAAAGAGGCAAAGGTACAGCCCAAGATCAAATGCCAGGTTGCAGGTCTGGCAGCTGCTCTGCAGCACAGGCAAGAGAGAAGACAAATACCTACCGGGTTTGATCTCCAGCAGCTTCAGCCTGGAGTCCTCGGGGGGATGCAAACGTCTCTTTTTGCGCCAACAGCGAGCTGGGTACGTGTACAGCTGACCTGGGGCCAGGCCTGAAGATAAGAGGCAAAAAATAAATACAAACACATTACAGTTGATAAACCACAAGCACTAGCTCTGGCATCTTTGTTTTTGCCCTCCCGGAATCCCCTTGTTGGAGGGTTCAATCCTGTAAATTGTGAGACAGAACTGTGCACTCAAGGCTTACAGCACTCCAGAGGCTCCTCAGCACCTCATGGGATCAGGCCTACAGAGAATCTAGGTCTCACTCACACACGTCACTCTGCTTACTGAAACCAGAGCTTCACATAAATAATTTGTTTTTTCTTCGGGGTAAATAGAATTTCAGGCTCTCCTGGGTCACAGGAGCGATGCCTCCTCCATAGGCAAACAGGGCCCCTTGAGAAAGAAGAGATAAAGTTCCTACGCACAAATCGTAGGGCCGCAGTGCAGAGAACAGCTCAGGGAATTTGTGTCTCCTGAGCAGCAGGAAGCTAAGGTCCGTTCAGTCTGGTTATTTGGACTCTGGAATTTTGCTTAAATTCTTGACTTTTACTTAAAGACAGATTCTTCCGTGACATTACTACCTTCTTCAAGCACACACCTTAAAGGAGGGAGGAGACACAGCAGCAATCTTTATATTACAGCCTGCTCTACTGCATCACATTTGGCATTGCTGGCCTGGGTCCGAGCTGCTCCAGCCCTCATGGCAGACAGCCCTTCGCCAGGGCCAACCTCCACTTTGCTCTCTGTTGTATTCAGAACACAGCAGGCTTAACAAAGGCCATGAGTGGAAATACTATGCCAAGTGCTACCGAGTGTTGTCAGCTCCCCTAGCTGCTCGTGACAGACAGAAAAAGAAACCCAGCAAAACCCAGAAATTTTGGAAGAAAGTCATTCCTTCCTTTGCCTCCCTAGACCTCTCTATCCACCACTTCTGCTTTGGCTCGTCTGTCCTTCCACAGTTGCTGTTAGAGAGCAGGACTGCCTTTGCAGACTCACTGCCCTCAGAAAACAGCCAAGGCCACAAGCCGACAGGCCAGGAGCGGTGTTGCCATCTCTGAAGCATCAGCTGTGGGCGGCTGCTCAGCACCGAGGCAGTCACAGGAAAGCAGAAGAGCTCAAAGGCAGCAGGATGGGCCAAGAGCCCTCTCTCAGGTTCCCTTCCGAAACAGCCAGGAAAAGGACTAGCCAAGGACCAAGACTGACTCCCTGAACCAGATGAGGATAATGAAAATAAATGATATCCGACACTTGGGAGGAAAAAAAAAAAAAAAAAGACAGAGTGAGGTTGAGAAACAACAAAATTATTTACCTCAAGCTCTCAGTCTGAAATATTTTGGCTGTTGGGAGCACCAGCCCCAGCCACTTCCAGGCCCTAGTGCCTAAACGGAGCATGCATACAACACACTGCCTGGGTACGGCTGGCAGAAGGAGTGTTTGCAGGTCCTGCCCACGTCAGAGCACAGGGCAGGGCTGCACTGGGACTTGTGGCACCCTTGCTGAATTGCTGCAAACCTTGCTGGGCATCGTGTCCACCCCAAATCAAGATGCATTTCAGAGTGGGACACATCGAGCCTGTGACAGCTTCGGGAATACAAACCCTTGAATAATTAGAACTTTTACAGTGCTTGACACACTTCTTCACAGCAATTTGCAAACATTACCCACCATGAACAATTGCTATTATGATGGGGTGGATTGTGCCTGCCTGGTGTGAGTCATTACAGAGGTGGAGGCAAAGAGCCTCACCCTTTTAGAGCAGGTGCTGTGCAAGAGCTTGCTCATAACACTGAGGTAGGGGGTTGCTAGTCCAAAGCAGTGGGACAGAGAATCAACTCTTCATTGCACAGGCCTCTACAGAAGAATCCTTTGAATGAAACAAGCATCTCAGATTTGAACATTTGTTCCAGACAGGGAGGAACAAGGATTCGCTGCAGTTTGGGGGGAGCTTCTGTTTGTGTTGGTTCAACTATTGAGTATTTTCGTAAGAGTCATTAGTTCTGGATTCAGGCAGGCCAGTGGAACTCAGCCACAGAACGCTGAAAGCCCTATGGGAAACAAAGCAGGTCTCCACCAAAAGACAGAGGTAGGAAAGCGTCTTCTGTAGAGGGCCTTAAGCCCATGATGGACAGACCCATAAGTTCCGCAGACCTTCAACATCTATTCCTGCCTTCCTTAAGAAAGCTCTCCATTCCTATTCCCAATATCCTTGCTCACACGTAGGAAGCATCTGGGGAACTTAACCAGTGCCCTACCTTCCTTTGAGGCAAATCCATCATCTACTACCTTCAGCTCTCAACCCTGTCCCCCATCTTCTACTGCGGCAGCTCACATGAAGTGTAGATCATTGCTGACTTGCATAGATGAGGGGCTACAAGAAAAGAGCCCATCCTGAGCACTTGGAAACTCCACCGTGGATCCTGCAGTGCACATGGCAACCGTGCACACGCAAGTCTTGCTGCTTGCGGTCCTGGCGCAGTTGTCTCTCCCGCTGGTGCCTTATAGGGCAACCAGAGAAGGTTCCAGTCATTTGCTTATAGAGGAAATAGCAGAACCTGCAGTGAGTTATGTTGTTTATCTCATTAGTGTAGGAGAGTCATAACTCAAAGCTTGTGTGAAAGGCCGGGGGAGGAGGGGAAAGTGGAAGGGAGGGGGTTCTGTGCAGTATTGTGTGAAATTAACCCTGAACTGTTTATCGTGAGATGCAGTTTTCTGACTCCTGTAACAAAGAGGACAGTAAGAAAACAGGTTAACATGCTGAGTTTCAGACTCTCCTCTTTGCCTTTAAACTCTCTGGAAGTGAGAAGAGTCCTGGAGCTTTTCCACTTGCCTTTATACAGTTTTCCAGCTAGGGATGGTAAATGGCAGTGAACACAGTGCACAAGCCAAACACCAGAGTGGGTGGCAGGGAATTTTCAGAGCCGTTCAGTACAGTGCAAGTGCACTGTGTACAGCCTAAAAACAGCCATGCTAAGACTACAGAGGGATTCTTTGACCCACCATAATGGTACCACAAGAAATAGATGGTGCAAAGAGACCCAAGGGAGCCCTAAATGGGCTAATAAAAATCAAGAAAGAGCAGAGCAAATATGGGGGAGGAGGGCTGCTTCATTTTGCACTGATTATTCTCATTCAAAATAACAAAGGAGTCAGATTCGGTCACACAAGCAGATGCAAGAGGCTTGATTCCCTTCAGATCCTCCATGAAGAATGTTCCATCATTAGCCCCACTGCAGCCCTGCAGCAGAAACGCTACAGATCACAGATAAAAAAAGAAAGATTCATGCAGAGAACTTGCTGTGGGTAGTCTAGAGAGCTGGTGACTAGAAAGGCCAAATATTTAGACCTCTTGATTCCTGATTTGATGACTTAACACCTTATAATGATTTCTCCTGTAAGTGCAGACACCAGGGAGACCTACACAAGGCTGCCTATGTCTATTCTTGTAGCAGATGCTCCTCCCAAAACATTGCTCGTGCATATAGTGGAGACGTACTTGCTTATGACTGAGTTTAAAAGAGTAAAAATAGCAGCACCTTGCTCACAGCCAGATGCTACAAGACCAGAAATTTCTTGGGTAAACAGATTATCAAAAAAACAAAAAGCTTGCTTTGCCACAGCATAATCTCTTAGGAATGAGGAATTTTCATATGAAAAAAAAAAAAAAAAAAAAAAAAAAAGGAACAAGGAAACCTGTGAAAAGAGGGTTAGCCCAGAAACTCAGACAACTTCCAGCTCATAAACCACATTTAGCAGTCCCGGATTCCCCCATAGTTTTGGCAGCTGAAGTATTCTTAGGGTATTTTTAGCCCTGGAGTGAGAGCCACCTGCTGTCTCTCACACCAGAAGTGGCCGAATTTTACTACAGAAAGCATTTACTACAGCACTGTAAGCCTTAGACCTTATATCTACTTCAGATATTTTAGGAATAGGGGCATTGCAAGGACCCTTTTCTCATTATATTCCTGTGAAAGGGAGTAGGAAACTTCCAGCTAAGCACCTGTGCGGGTGCTGCAATTGCTTTCTTAGCTCGTCCCCAGGAGCCATATGTGCTCCTTTCACCCCACCTCCTGCAAACCGGCCACTCGGGGACACCACAGCAGCCTGGCCTTCCCAGGCCTGGAGATGGTTGCTGCTTGTTACTTTTTTCATTGTAGTTTACGGGAACTGGCATATATTCATGCATACGTATGCACATCCTTCAGTGCCCATCCACCCAGCCCCCTCCATACTAAAAATTCAAAATTCCTTCTGGATCCCACGAGTTCTGTCCAACTGACATCTTCAGTCTTTGAACTTGTGACTGCCCTTTGCCTTGAAAACAAGAATTTCAGATGGATAGATGGATTTACTCTAACAAAGGAAAATTTGACCAAAGTCTGCAAAAAAGTGGTGTTTTTTTCCCTTCACCTTATTGAGCTTTGTAATAGGCTTAGCAAAAGTTCTTTAAGGACATACACAAAAACTCTTTCTACACTTAAGGAAACTGAGGTTCCAGAGCTGAAATCTAAGTAATTTTTAAAGCAGAAATAGGAGTTACATGTACATCTCCAATCACCAGAACAACATCCATTCCAATAGCTGCACTCTTCTGTATTTCACCTCTGCTGAATATTCTTCCCAAAATAATTTGTTATTTTTAGCATCCATTCAGGACATTCCCACCTCTGCCAGTCTACCCTGAAGATAATTCCAGTCCTGCTCAGGGTAGAGCATTTTGTCTTCTGCTACAGGCTGGGATCAATAGCATTAAAAGAGCTGTAGCGATGCAGCCTTAGAAACTACCATGTCAGGCAATCACTTCTTTGGGTAGAGAGAGAATAATTAGGATCTGCTCTCTGCAGTTACCAAAGGAAATCCCCTGCAGGCAAAGAGGTTTAGGCAGCTTCTCTTCTGTGTGGCCTGTAGCAGGTTCGAGTTTCTATTAATTAAACCCCACGAGGGCTCCGTGGCTGCCCTGCATACATGCACACGCATACACAGACACGACACAACCAACCTGGTCCCCGGTGCCTCTTCTCCATCCAGATGTAGCAGTTGTTCTGAGCTACTCCGGTCTGCGAGTCCAGGAAGGGCAGGCGGACGCTGCGCTCGGCGCACAGCCGCGAGTTGTAGCTGCGACAGTGCTCAATCGCCTCCTTGTAGAACTGGTCCCCGAGCCTGCCGAAAGAGACGGGCCAGAGATGAAGAAATACGGCAGCACCCCCACAAACAAGGCCAGAGGGGAAGGAGATATGACATTCATTTTAAAATGGATGAGGAGAAATACTAGCTGTGAACACACAAAGAGTTTGTGGGCTCTAGGCACTGCTGAAGCAGATCATGCAGGAGGTGCCACCAGAAGATCAGATTCTCAGGGCCTGGGCACAGGTCTCTTCAGTAGTGCTACAGCTACTGAATACACGAACGGCGCGACCACACTGGCCCATGACCCAGGCTGAGGCAATGGGAACACCACGGCGACCCTGCCCTGCTCTTTCTCTTCCTCTGTAGTTTGTCCAGCCCAGTTAGAAAATCAGCATTTTCAATCTGCGTTGTAACAACTTCTGCAGCATATTTTACACAACCATAATACTGGCCAAGTTTAAAAGAATTTCTTTCCAGCATTTTTGATGTCAAGGAGCTTAATTATAAGAGCAAATAACATAATCCCCGCGCGTACTTCTTAGACATAAAAACACCCATATCAGCATCTCGGACAATGTAATGGTCAGAATACACCTTCTCTTTACACTTCTGCAACTTCGCAGTCAGGCTTAAGGTACCAGAAGCCTCAGGATACAACAGCCACTGGTAGGATCCAACACAGCAAATCTGTTCTAAAATCAAGTGGAAGGAACTGTTCTAATGTCACTTGTTTCATAAATATTTGTTCAAAAATTCTGTAGAATCGTCATCTTCCCTACAAAAGACTTTAAAACTCTGCCTGCTGGAGGGGCCCAAATGCTCTATCCAATGTTTCTAAAGATGGAAAAGCATCAAAGCAGAGCTACCCTGAGGACACAGAGTAGCTGTTGTGCAGGAGTCCTGCAAAGTGGGTGGGCCACAGTGCTGAACCTCGCTCTCGGTCAACGTGAGGCAACTGCCCAGCAGGGCAAGGTCATTAGAAAGCTGGAGTAGCGCGATACACAGCACCACTTACTCTGACTCTGATGTTCATTAGTGTGCAAAAGGGGTATAGCACGCACAGCAAGGGAGCTGAAGGGATGCATGTGCAGAGAGAGAAAAGAGGCTCCCTTTCCTGTTTCTTCTATTAGCTGTTTTCCCTGCTAACTTCTACCATCAGACACAATTGACACTTTCACAGTATACTCCCTCTGTACACCTCTAAATGTCAAATTGGTGCAAATTACTCTGTTTTACCATCTTCTAAGTAACCCTTCACTTTCACCTTGTGACTTCCATGGGAGCCAGACTCTTTTCTCTGGGCTGCATGGCCTGATAGCTTCTCACCAGCAGGGGTCAATAGGAGAGGTATATGGAATAATAATAATATATTTTTTAAAAAAGTATAGCAAAAAAAAATGCACAGCAAAATAGAGAGGGAGGAGTCTCCAGTCCCTCCTTATCACTTCTGATAATCAGAACTTTATTTCCCCAAGTTCCAGGTTACCCAAGACTGGGAACACTATACTTGATGGGCCCTGATGAACACTTCTTCCATAAATCTACCCTACTGCCTCTTAAACCCACATACCCTTCTCGTACTTCAACCACTGTCGCGCAATGGGTTCCATGGTTGAACACGGTCTCCATAGGAAAAAGATATTTCCCTGTGCTTGTTTTAAGCACATCCCCAGGCTCCACCAGATTTGCTGAGGACTGTCCAAGTGCTTCATGCACAGACCCTGTTTGCAGAGCAACTCTCACATCTCACAGCTGCACTTTCCTTCCCTTGCCAGCCGGGGCCTCCCAGGCAGCTCTGCTGTGGATCTTAGCAGGGAGCCAAGGAGAAACGTCCCTGGACCACATGAGTGGTGGCGGGATGAGCCGTGAGCAGAGGACATACAGTGGGTCTCCCTAGACACAGGGTCCCAGGCAATGACCTCAATTCCCCTTTCTCCAGGAAAGGGGCTGCAGGAGCGAATGGGCGCAGAGGAGAAAGGAAAAGATAAGCTGCACATACTGTGCAAAGAATGTCACTAGGAAGAAAGAAAAGCTTATTAAAAGCTGTAATTAAACTTGTACACTTGTGTAATCAAAGTCAGTAACAAGGAGACTTCAGCTGATCAAAGATTAAGAGCTCTTCCAAAAACTCTTGAGTTTCAGCAGAGCTAAGTCAGATTTCCCCACACCAAACCAGGGGTGATCACTAACTCCTTAACTGGGAGGAAGAACACAGGTCTATGAGAGCAAAGCGCCATCAGAGCTCAGGTTTTCTTTGCACTAAAAAATTACTCCAACCAATGGAATAAGCACAGCACAGAGTGTCCCTTCTTAGCAAAAGAAATGCCATACATCTCAGCAAGCAAGATAGAAAACCTGACTGGAGATTATTTCAGTTTCTATCCTTCTGTAAGACTGAAAATAACCATAAATCTTTGAATATTAAACATTTGGCTTTAAGTGATACTGTCAGCTTGGGTAATAAGATCAAAACTAAAATTTTCCTAAGAGGAAAAAAGGAGTTTGAGAGCCTAATATGTTTAATGACCAAAGAGGCTGCCAAGTTAGTGGGTCAAATTCAGACTTCGGAGTTTTGCAGGGGTTATGCTACTTGCAGTCCAGCTGTTTCATTACCTTTATCTTAAGCATTTTAAATATGCACCTTTTGCCTTAAAAAGACAATAATTTAGAAGAAGCAGTCAGACACTTCCTTACATTAAGAAAGTTTCCTTCTCACCCTTGACTCCACTACGGCAAGTATGATCAAAAACCCACCCGCTGGCTATCCACTGGAAAGGTCAGTACTCAGGTACTGGGACCTTGAAGCCTTGCCCTGACTTTAATGCTGAAGGGAAGATTTCGACAAATAACAAAATACTGGGAAGCAAAGAAACAATATTTCTTTATGTCAGTCATATTTCAGTGGAAAACAGCTTTCCTGAAATTACTTTTGGTTGGTTGGTTGGTTGGTTTTGCCATTAGTCCTCACTGGAGTGAATCTCACTTATCTTATTCTGAACTTTAGTTAATTTTTTTAAGGAACTTTAACTTGAAGACATTTGTTTCTTTGTTTTCACTACGGTACTTGCATACCCAAACACCAAATCTGAGCGTATTATTCGTATCAGGGTAATAAAGGAAAGATTTTGCTAGTCACTGTACAGCCCAGATCTCAGGCCTCCCCTAGAAGATTTCCTGTCTAACGGGAGAATAGACAAGGGTGGGAATAAAACTGGACAGCAAATGAGTTCAAAAGAAACTTAAACGGATCATCTGAGTTTCACTGAATGAGATACATGAAGAGACAAAAAATATAACCAGACAACATTAATAGTAAAATGTACACTATATGTCAGAAAGATTAATTATCTGATGTTGCACGTTTCAGAGTTTTCCCAAGCTGTGTTGCTATGGAAGAGCTACACTTCATCCCCCGAAATAATAGCTGTGAAAACTATGGGGATTTTCTGCATTATTTTCATGAGAAGTATGTATGACTCAGTGCTGCACTGTGACTGACTGCAAGGGTCAACTCTTCCCTTTGGACATGAGAGTGAAAGGTCACACAGACTTGTCTAGATTGGTATTAATGATATAAAACCACCAGTGGATGCAGAGATTTCAAAGAAGCTGGGGAAAAAAAACAAGGAGCAGACAGGGATAACTGCTGGAGGGAGTTATCTGCTGGAGGGAGGCCCAAGGTAGGCAGACTGAAAATAGTATTGAAAATAGTATGGCTTGAAATGCAGAATAGAGTTGTCTGCCCGCTGCAAAAGGAGTGCAGCCCCAGCGTGCAGGGACAAAGATGAAATCCTCTGTGTTTGTTTGGGACCAGCGGCACAGGTAATGCTGCCGGGATACATGCAAGATTTGCGTTTACATTCCAGACTGAGGACACTAAAATAACCTGGTTCTGGCTGGCTAATAAAAGCTCTCCGAGTTGGGGAAAAAAAAATAACAAACAGCCTGTCTTACTAAAATCTCCAGCAGGCTGCACACAAGCAGCCCCTTTCCAGAGAGGTAGATACATTCAGGGGGATTCAGGGGCTCTTGGGCAGAAAGGGCAGTGCTGAAGCGAGGCCTGGCGGCTGCAGTAGCAACGAGCCGCGAGCAGGCGAGCGCCCTGCAGGACCCTGGAGCACAACCAGGCCCAGGGAGAGGCCCACCCTGTGACTCTTACTAGGCCACTATCCTCTTAGATGTTGAGAAGTGAAGGTTTCCTACGATACCAGGCATTAGATCAGCTAGTAGCAGAGTCAGGGAAGAAGACGCCTTTTGCTCTCTGAGTCTCTCTCTGCCTGCTCTAATTAGACACCAGGATTTCAGGGCAGACTGGGACTTACTACTTTTCTGTGCGGTGCCTACTGCAACGACTCCTCTGTCCAGGCATGGACAAAAAACCAAAAAGACAGTAAGAACTGGCCTGGCTACAAGTCAGCAATAACCCCCGAAAGCCCAGCTCTTCGGGGACATTTCTTTCTTTCTTTCTCTTAGGATTTCCCTGCCTCCAAGGGATTCTCAGGGTGCCTGGGAAGCAGCAGAGCAGCTCCCTCGTGCTTCCTTGCAGCCCATCCGGCAAAGCCCAGGCTATCTGTGTGCACAACAGCTCTTACCACAGCTCCAAAATGGGAAGAATTTAGCGCACCCTTCCTTCACTGCCGATCGTATTTCAGGTTGGGCTCGAGGCAAGGAGAGCCCTGATTGAAGATATCTAAGGAGCCAAGCTTGTCCCGGACTGCAGCCCCACTTTAGCCTGGAAAGCTGAATAAGAAAGAGCTGGTCTTTGTTAAGCGCAGCCCTTCGATTTCCACCAGATCCTTTGTATTTAATCCAAATTGCTTCCAGCTTCAGGGGCCAGGCCCTTTTCTAGTTATTTCCCTCTAAAAACATGCTCACTATACAACAGTGCAAGTACAGAGCTGATAGCATAGAAAGGGGAGACTAATCACTTCATTTTCCTTCTGAAGTCTGCAACAGTCCCCAGCCATGCTGGAAAATGTGGAACTTCTCCTCAAGACCACAAAGTTTCCACTTACTACACTTGCAGGCTCTAGTTACATTTTAGATCATACAACACCGTGCGAAACAGTCATGGCAACTGAAAAAGTCATTTTAAACCCCAAACTGCTCTCCAGCACCACTACCATCCAGTCTCAAATGGGGTGGGAGCAGAGGAGTGTGGGAGCAAAGCAGTGACACGATGTTGCTTCAGAAGATGCTCTAGACCTTCCAGTCTAGCTTCATGATGGAGCCTGGGCATGAAACAGCAGCTGGGTCCTGGCTCTTCTCCTGAGGATGGACAGGGCCTAGGCAATCATGCAGACACTACCTGAGCTCTCAGCTGCCTGTGACACTGCGGCTCACAAAGTACTGCTGCCCATGCGCGTGTCATGGCAAGCACTGAGACCTACACCAAGCCAGCTACTCTCGTTTCTTCCCAATAGGTCCCCTTGAGGCCCGCAACAGGCAGCTGCTCCTTCACTCTAAGAGCCTTGACATGAAGAATGCTACAGGGCTCAATTCTGCCACCACTTCTATTTAATATCTAAGTCAACCCCCCAGGGAATATCATGAAGTGATGTGGGCACCAATGTCATTCATTATATTGATGACACACAGCTGTATGTAACTTTTTTCCTCGTTCAGACAGCGTTATCCAAAATGTCTCAGTGCTGGAAGCAAGCATATCATGGCTGGTAAGACTGAGGCCAGAAAAGATGGCAGTGAGGCTAGCTGCAAGTGGGAGATGTTATTATGAACTGTGAGCTAATATCACCTATGATTCTAAGACAGATGCTAACATGGACAATCTAATAGGCATGGTCATCACAAGGGCCTTCCTCTTTTTCTCTGACTCCAGTCAGCGTAATTCTCTTTTCAAGTTTTTCACATCCAGGCTGGGCTGCTGTGACTGTCTACCTTAGATACCTAGACTAGATAAGGAAGATGGAAGGAAAACAGAGCTAGTTATGCAAAAATATGGTACCCAACCTCTCACAAAGCAAGCCAAAGACATCAGTGCTCCACAGCCTGCACTTTTTGTCCACTCTGCTCTCCTTGTCTTCTTTGAAATCCCATTACTTGTTTGCTAAGGGCACGGTGGGCTAAGTCCAGGTCACTTGAAAAGCTTCATCTCCTTTCTGCGCCCAGGATGGCAAGTGCCCATGAGACTCTCACAGCACCTTCTTCTCTCAATAAACAGAAAGTATTCTGCTTTGCTGTTCCTCAGATTACACTGCAAGATGCTACACAACATCCATGAAGAGATCCAAGAAAAAGACAGTTTGACAGCATATACAGGGATTTCGAACCATAGCCTGGCATTAACACAGGGCTGACTGGGCCCCTCCTTTCTAGCCTATAGGCAGCAACTAAATGCTACAATTATATACCCTTTGTGATTGCAGAGAGGTAGACTAACTTAATTCAAAAGAAATACAGAATGGCTTCACTAATGTTGGGTGAGGCATAATAAATTGCTCAAAATCCTACCACAAACTCTGAGGACAAGCCAGAAAGTGTAGGAATGTGCAGATTCAGTTTTCTCATAATGGTCAGTTGAGTCTGTCCCTGCACAACATCTTCTAATGATGTAAAGGGTGGGAATATGAGCAAAAGCAAAGCAGGATTTCCAGAGGGGCTACAGGATGACTCAAGCTTTCTGAGTTTTCTTTTTTTTTTTTTTTTTTAATGTAAGCATGGCAGCTTTATAAACACCCACAAACATGTCCCTCTGTCTGTTCAAAACTCGCCAAGAACCAGAGTCATTCACACACCTACTTCTTTTCTATACATATTGAACAATTCCACTTGACACACAAGAAGAGGCCCATATAAGTTTCGCTAGCAAAAGACTTGGGGAAAAAAAACTGATAGGAGAATTGTTTTACTAGTAGATACATATATATATTTCAGACTATAAAGCTTTATACAGATGTAGGCAGACATGGTGTTGCTGGAGCAGCAATGATCTAAGGATAAAAGCAAGGAGAGGGAATGCCTTTTCTTGGAAGATTTGATAGAGCTGGAACAAAACTGAGAACCTTTCACACATTTGTTCAAAAATACTGCACCAGGTGCAAAGACTATATGTGGTACAAGAGATTAGGAGCCACCAGGGAGCTGACAAGTTCCTGAGTCAGCACTGGCACAGCCCAGATTTTACAGCAGTCGAGGAGGTGCCCTGAGCTATTCTGCCAAAGGCCCAGTGGAAACACAGGTCACTGAAAGAGCACCATGAGATTTTCCAGCATTCTTTTGTGGGCACCCAGCACTACCATGTTCACTATACGTAGAAAGACAAAGGAATCCCCTTTTGCCAGGTATTTGTCAGCAGAGATTTTCCCTGGTGGAGTGGAAATCCCTACCAGCTAGACTTATCTGTGTTTGAATCATGGTATGATGCTGAATCATAACAGCCCGGCCTTATGGAGTGAACTAAATTCATTACTCTGAAAAGCGCCTTACACTGTAATTACATCCGGTGTGAAACTATAGGTATCTCATACAAAAAAAAAAAAAAAAAAAGAAACTGTCTCTAAAGAAAAATACCAAAAGGTATAGCTTACAATTTGAGGGAAATCTATTTGATAAGCCCCATCCTCACAAGTACTGTAGAAGTACAACAGCTCTGCCAGCATTTCCATTTAAGAAGAGAGAGAGCAGCGTAAGTTAATGCCGCAGGAAAAGCATTGTACATCGTGACACGACAGCATCCTGCAGGCCAAAGCTGGCTTGGGGGCCAGGAGCTGCTGTCACCTTCACGTGGGAGAGGGGAGCAGAGCGGGACGTGTTCCTCCTGCTGCAGCTGCGCGTGCCCCCGCTCAGGGCCTACAGGAACGCTCCCGCCTCTCTCCTCTTAGTCCTTCTGCCTATTTCCATGGAGAGATAACAGCAACATTTTCCATGGCATACACTAGGATGTGCCCAGAGACGGAGATTATATACAATTTCTATTAGACTTAGCACAGTGACCAATTAGATTAATCTCACAGGCAGATTCTGTGGGGATATCTCACAGTATCTATTCTTTCTCAGGCCAGGGGTTTCTATTTTAAAGAGATGTGGCATCATCCAATTAAGTGAAGAGGTGTGAAAGGTAGTAACCTAGACCTCTTCTGTATCTGAAGACAGCAGCCAGAATTCAGCTTGGTCCTAACCTCCCCAAAAGGCCGTGAATTCTCTCCAATGTAGTATGAACTAATGAAAACTACAGCAACAATATTAGTTGGGACATGACAACATCCAAGAGATTTTTATATGTTTTTTTGAAGAAGTCTCTCAAGCTGCAGGGGCTTTGGGTCACCAGAAGTCTGCTTGCTGTAGTGTGTTCATGGCCCTTGGGCCATCATAGTCAAAAGCAGTCTATCCATGCAGCGCTCTCAAACCTGATTTCCCACACTGGGCCTCGGCTGTGCATTCCTACATCCAGGAGAAAGGTGGAGTGGTAAAAATTGTAATTTGTTGTCTGATGAAACACCTGGAAGCCAGTAAACTAGAGTTTTAAACATGACTCTCCCTTTGTAGCTTCAAAAGTTCACCTGCAGAACAAGGGTAACACCCTGCCTTCACCTTGCTATTAGCTCATGGGGATTCCTGTGGGCACTGTCTGTCATAAACAGACATCCTCTGCTAGCCAGCTCTAGCTGTGCCGGCTAAAAATATCACCCCCTTCCCTCCTACCCTGCTGCTTGTCTCCTACAGATAACTGCACCCACACCTCCCTCCAAAAGCAAAAACTGTGTGCCTGCTCCCTGATTAAGCCTGGGCAAGGCCACGCAATCAGCGTGAGCAAACCAACACAGAGTCACACAGAATATTTGGGGTTGGAAGGGACCCCTGAGGAGCATCAAGTCTAACCCCCCTGCTGAAGTAGAGTCAGCCCAGGTTGACCATGGCCATGTCAAGATGGGTTTGGGATATTGCCAAGGATAGAGACTCCACAACCCACCAGGGCAACCTGTTCCAGGGTTCAACCACCCTCACAGGGAAGAAGTGTTTTCCTGTGTTCAAGTGGAATTTCCTTTGCTTCCGTTTGGGCTCATTGCCTGTTACCTTGTCCCTGAGCACCACTAAGAAGAGTTTGGCTTTGTCTTCTTTACACCCTCACATCAGATATTTATAAACACTGATGAGATCCCATTGAGCCTTCTCTTGTCCAGGCTGAACAGTCCAAGTTCTCTCAGCCTCTCACCACATGACAGATGCCCCAGTCCCTCAGTCATCTCTGTGACTCTTTGCTGGACTTACTCCACTTTGTCCAAGTCTTTCTTGTACTGGGAGCCCAGAATTCAACCCAGCACTCCAGATGCGGCCTCACCAGTGCTGAGCAGAGAGAACAGAGCACCTCTTTCAAACTATGGCAATGGTCTGCCTGATGCAGCCCAGGATGCTGTTGGCCTTCCTTGCCACAAGGATGCGTAGCCACCCCGAGGGCCCTGAGGTCCTTCTTTGCAAAGCAGCTCTGCAGCAGATCAGCCTCCAGCCTGTAGTGCTGCAGGAGGTTATTTCTCCCAGGTGCAGGATTTTGCATTTCCCTTTGTTGAATTTCATGAGGTTCCTGTCTGCCCATTTCTCCAGCCTGTCTAGGCCCCTCTGAATAGCAGTACAACCATCTGGTATGCTAAGACTGGCTGACATCACCTGCAGCAGGCGAGGGTAAGGTCTCAAAATCCCTTCTGCCACCAGCGGCGGTATCCAGCAGCACAGCCAGCCTTCAGGTAGAACATCCATTTGTTAAGGGAAAAAGCCTATCCACACCACCAGTGGCTACTGCTGTGTCACGCAGCCAGCACAACCCTCTAGGGAGACCCAGGAAAACACCAACAAAAGGGGTTTTTCCCTGCCAGAATAGCTACAGCATCTCCCCAAATGACATCAGCCAAGCTTCTCATGAGTCTTATCATTCATGCAGCCATACATCTCCACCAGAGCTCTGCAGGCAAGGAGAGGCCTGGAGCAGCGTGTGGGGCTTGCATGCTTTTAACCACATCAGAGTTGTAACCAAGCAAAGCTCTGGAGCATCTTTGTTGGCCCTCTTGGAAGTCCCCAGGCAGGAATTTCCTTTGCATACTGTGCATTGTTTAGACAAGTCTCCAGTGCTGCTTAGTCCTCATGGCAGAATAGAGAAGAGACTGAAAGAAACAAGGAAGGAGAGCAGAAGAAATCTTCCTAAATGACAAGCAAGATCCACACCACACAAAACTGTAATTACACCAGCACTTTAGGTACTTCATCTTTTAGGAACTCTTCACGAGAAAGAGTGAGCTCACCATTTTCTACTGACTTCCTTGTAGGAACAAGCTGACTACTGACTACTTTCTTGTAGGAACTTTGTAACTCCTGTGCTATGGAAATACCCATTTTGCTCAGGTGAAAATGATCCCACAAGTAGCAAAGCAAACAGGTTTCTGTAGCTCTAGAATAAAACCCCATAATCATTAGAGCTTACTTTGCTTCTGAGATTGCCATGTAAAAAACAAACAACTCAGCCATAGCCAAGAATACTTAAAAGATAAAAAGTCTACTAATCTTGAATGGGTACCATTTTCAGTTCCCTGGCCACAAAATATATAATAAACACAATACACACATATAAGAAAACACAACGATCTACTCCAGGCAGTTAATAATTATTAACCACACATCAAACACTTACAATGGAAAATCATATTTTCTGCTCTCTTGAAAGTCATCTTGAGCCTAGATAATTAAGGTTATGTTTCTTTATGTTATTATTTCTTTTGAACACATAGGAACAATGATTCTTTCACTGCATAAACCTACTGACTTGAGCAGACAGACAGACAGCAGGGATATACTTGACTCATGCTACAGAGGGGAATTCACAGGAGGACTGTGCACTAGATTTCTTTTTCTCGCCTCCCTCCCCCAGTTCAACCCCCACGTGGAGGCAGAGCAGATTACGGGCATTCCTGTGCTAAAGTATCATTATTACTCCTTAAAAAGGAATAGCAGAAGTCAGAAGCGAAAGGCGAAACAGATGCGTTGTGTCCTCCAACACATCATCTCACAGTTCCCTCACTACAAAGAACGTCCTCTACTGGGAGCACTCTCAAGCTCACTCAGGGGTCTAGGCACGTGATCTTCTGCAACTAGAGTACATCTCCTGGGGTCGAGAAAATCACCACTGCACATACATGTATCGCCTTAACATTGAGGAATGATAATATTTCAAATACCTGTGAGTTTTCTCCAGTTGATATTTATGCAGCAAATGAGCAGAGTGGCCTGATAAAATCAAAAAGGATTCAATAAGCTTTCCGAAATTCAATTATTTGATGGTTAATGCCTCACACATCCACTTTCCCCATGCAAGACTTTTCTTCTGGCTTTCCTAATTCTCAGCACCACCCTAACTCAGGTATCAAACTGGGGTTGTTACTAGCGTAGAGCAGCTAAAGCGAAGAGCCTTCCATCTCACTTAGCAGCTAGCGAAGCTTACAGAAGAATGTTGCTGCATTATCACTAAACCAAAAAGATCCCCTCTCCTGCTCCAACATTTGAGACTCACTATTGTGGAACAGATTCACAGTTGTAAAAGACTGCAGCTGCTCAAGGCAGATCCTCATCATGCTGGGGCAGAAGTCGCCCGACACATTTTTGCCCCTGCGGTGCACTGAGGTCCTCAAAGGTAGCCAGTGGAACCCTGCCTTTGACCAAGCATCAGACCTTGGTTTAGTCAAGCGACTCACTGCGTGCTCACATCCCCGTCAATGCAGCTAATAAAGATTCTTGCACGTCCTACTGGACAGAGATGAAGAGAGTGCTGCGCAAACAGCATGGACTTCAGTGCACTGGTGGGCTGAGGTCTTAGAAGCACAAACACACGGGCAAGCCTGTTCACATCAGCCTGCGATGTCTTCCTCCTGCACGACTGCCTGAAGAGCTACTTGGAGCTATCACCTTCCTCCCATTTCCTCTCCAGGCTGCAATTCACTGTGGCGGTTAAAGCTGCAGGACACAAAAGGTGTAATCTGGAGATCATGACAGAGACATTAATCAATCAACCTGTGGAAACAGGAGCAGAGTGGGTACCTTTATCTCTGCATTAGAGATGAGACACAGAGAACAAGATGGCACTTTTCCCATTTACCAGTTTTGCTCCATTTTTTTCTCCTTACGTTTGTGTTTTTGCTCTTCAAGAATTTCCTTCACCAACTGCAATGCAAGAATTTTCTTCATTCAGTGACTCTATCCCAAAATTGATTCCATGTGGTCCCTGAAAAATGGTCCAAGATCTTCTATATCAAAATTAAAGAAATACAAGAGTAACCCTTCCTTTTCCAGACACGCCACAAGAGCTAACTGAACACATCAGTTACAACAACAAGCAAAGATAACATCCAAAGAAGATGCGGAACTGAACTCCACTTCTCTGCGCCCCAATTAGAGCAGAATGGAGACCAGCCTCAAAGCGGTCTCTAAACAGGACTAGGAAAAGACTGACGAGTAACTCAAGGGTATGAAGTGAGGGAGTCAATTGTCAGAGCAAGGAGAGGTTACAGCAAAAAATGAGAGCGAGAGGCTAGCCCATTGCCCTGGAGTAATGGCTAGCCTTTAGCACATGGCCTCTGCTCTTGTCAGTATTTCTTCTTGGACAGGTTATCTCAGGAATTTACGCTTTCCAATAATTACCTTTCAGAGGGCTCACACTTATCTTGTGAGAGGAATCCACCAGTAACCTGACCTGCATTGCTCATGCAATCGCCATCCACCCCGCTAACCTTTCATCCCATCCCTCAAAGCAGAAGCAAGCGGTTCTTCCCAGACTTTCAGTGCTGCATCAGCAAGGGCTGGTGAGGTTGATAAAAATAAGAGTTTTAATGCTATGCAAATATTGAGGAGCTTGAGGGCAAAAGCAGTAAAATATTACCAGCTGCTTAAAATACCTCCTGTAATAATGTTATATTAGCCAAAGCTGAAGGATGAACTCTGGTCTTGCACCATCAGGAGAAGCATTTTTATCTAAGAGCAAGATTTACTATATTATCACCGCAGATCTTAGAATCAGTCCGTATTTGTTTTAATAGTCCTTTGGGAGTAGCAGGGCCCTCTCTCTATGCTCTCTTCTGTTATACTCCCTAGTCACCTTTCTTCCCCTATGTGTTTTCTTTCTCTTCCTTAAGCATCAGCGTCAAAAAGAAACTCCTGCTTTTGGCACTTTGTCTGGGGCCACCTCAGACAAGCTTGCCCACCTCTGCTCAGGTATGAGTTACTGTGCTCTGAGGGTCAGTACTTTCCCATTCCTGCTCCCATTGAGGCCCTCCCAGGTTGGCTTTTCACAAAAGGGACTGCAGTACGTACTGCACAAGCTGACTGGCACCAATTTATTCCCAGCACTGTGGTGGGGAGAGGGAAAAGGATTCTTGTTCTGGATTCTGGATGCGATGAGACAACTTTTCAACCATTTATCACAAGGAAATACTTCATCGCGACTTTCTGAGAAAATACCAGGCCCTATAAGAGCAATAAAAGTCATATATCATCCAACGTGGGACCCTGCCACCAATCCAGAGAAGGACAGCCAAGGCATATGGACAACCAAAATCTCTGAATTTTGCCCCAAATGGGTTTGCAGCCACTTGTGACAGTGGCTTTGCCACCCAAAGGAGCATCTCTCTTTTTCCCATATTGATAACACAACTCACTTGTGCCCAAGAGAATCTCACTCTTCTGCGCTGGTTTAAAGGAGTCACAGGTCACTTTGGTCCCGTGAGAACCTCTGGACCATCTCACTCATGTTCTTGTACTCCCATCAGAACCGGTCTGCACCACAAGACAGAGTTTCATGTGGGGACAGCTCAAGTGGGGAGGGCAAAAGAAAGCTGCTCTTTCCTCATTAAACTTCAATAGGTGCCCAGTCCCAGCAGCACTGCGCTACAGTCTGGATTTATGTTCCCCAATTAACCCAATTCACAGTATAAAGTTTTCTCTTTCTGTTTTTAAGGAGAAGGAAGAGGAGAAAAAACGCATTCCAAGCATCTGGCACAGTGAACTTCCCCGGCTATCCTCTGGGAACAAAAAGGGAGGGAAAAAAGGCCTGTCGCCACACAATTTAAAATAACCCATCTTTACTGGCTGCACTCGTTGGAGCAGAGCTCCAACATTGTTTGCTCTGCTACAGGTGCAATAGAAGGGCCGTATCCTTTCTCTCCAAATGCACCCCCTTCTCTTTTCTCCCCAGAAGAACCCTAAGCCATGGGTGAACGTTAAAACATCTCATCACCCTCAGTGAGAATTACAAGAGAAAAGCCCTTTGGAGGTTCTTGTTCTGAAGGATTTATACATGGGGAAGGAACAACCCTCCCTTACTGCACATACGCCCTAGTTACACACCGACTCATTCTCTGCATAAAGAAAATAATTAGCAGAAAGCACTGTGCGACCCAGTGAAACATGGGACAGTTTCCTGGAAGCCAGAAGAAAAATTAGTCTATTACATAGCTTAACAGTGCTCTCTCTGAGTTCTTTAAAACATCACATGCAGGTCCTGGAGGAGCAGGCTTGGGCAAAGCTTCTCCTTGTTCAACAAACAAGAATGTCAGAGCATTTGGAAAGAGTAAAGAGCTCTTTACTCTTTGCAGTCAAAGAGTGAGGTGGAAAGATGGAGAGATGAGAAGCCACTCTTTAACCAGTCAATGGGTTAGGGAGAAAATACAAGCTAATTGTGGTCTGATGTGACACCACACTAAGCTCACAGTTTACCATTAATGTGCAGCAATGATGCCAAAGCAACAGGCGGCCCAGCGCGGCACCAGGTCACTGCACCCTGGGGATCCTGTTGCTTCCTCCGAGTTCATTCAGAGCCAAACTTTTCAGGTTTGACTATCACAGACATATAACGTTGTCTACACGTGGTCAGATATGCACACTACAAATAATCCACTGTGACGTGGATTCCTGTTTATAACGCTGCCAGCTATGACTTGGAACTGAATATTTTGCTTTTGACGAGCTTTAGGAACTTATATTTGGTTTTTGAATGCAAAGAATGCCCAGTGCTTGCTTGGCATTTTCTGTATTGCAGAAATATCTTGCAAAGATATTTCAATATTGCAATGTCAAATTGCAAAGACTTGCAAGGTATTCCTGTTGTGAGGGCTGTTAACAGTTCAGGGAACCTCTCTCTGGCTTTCTGTGTGAATTTTTGTGCATTCAATTCAAATAGAATAGCACATTTATATAAAAGATGCATTTGTACAAGTAAGTGCTTGTCTCTCATGCGCCTTCTTTTTGTCTAATAAGACAGAGGACTGAGGGGAGGAGGGCAAGACAAGTACAAAGCACTTTGGAAGAAAATGAACAGTCTGAAGAAAGCTGATACGCAGTTGGCATATATGTCTTCAGTCAGCACCACCTCCATTGAAATTGTCTCTTCCTACTTCAGCTAAGCAGCTCCTGCTCTATTTCACCTTTCATAAGTTTGTTCATCAGTTGATGAGGTCTCTCAATTTGCCTAGTGCATCCCAAAGTAGAGAAACAGCTGGAAACAACTGCAGCATCTGGTAAGCATCTGTAGCAAAAATTCCTAGAGGATTTAAGGTGATAGCAGGTATGGATATAATTTACTATGAGTTGATGTTTTGGCATATTTTTAGCATTTTTTTTAGTATCTGAAAACAGAGACTTTTCCAAATCTTTGCGTTGTGTGTTTTTTTGTTTAGCTTTGTTTACTTGTTTGGATTCTGGTAATTCTAAGCACATTAAACAGAGTACCTTGATAAAATAGTGGAGAGGAATCACAGAACATGCAGTTATGCAGAACTAGGCATAATGATAGGTTGTAATGGTAGGTTATATGAAGGTTAATGAAGGTTATAATGATAACCACTTTTAGAAAGTTTTAAGGTGCTCTGAAACAAAATGTAAAAATATAGGGCTTTGTTTCTGCACTTACCTGCTTACTCCAGGGTTATATGTTCTATAACCAGAGAAATATGTTTATGTTATGTCCTGAAGGACCAAAGTGGCTATTTTAGTAATATCTTTCCATTTGACCATGTCAATACATTTGAGTACAGCAACATCCAAAAAAAAAAAAAAAAAGCAGAAAAAATAGAACTTGCCTTTCCAAACAATTCTAATAGTGCAGTGACAGGTAAAATAAAACAAAATATGTTTTAACTGAGCTCTCAATTTAGGGCCTAAATCTGAAATTCAGGAACAGCATTTCCTTGTTTTATTTCATACTTGGCTGCCACTAAAACTTGCATGCACTGAGTACATCAGTCTGTTTTCTGCTAGCATTTTACTCTCACTTTACTCTGATAAAAAGCCTGCATGAGGTGGAAGAAGAATGAGGCAATGGCTACTGGCATTTGCCTATGTAGGATATAGTTGTATTTCCTAAAAATAGTTTTAAACTTATGTTATACTGAGGTATCTATTCAAATATGAGTGTCAATCCAAATAAGTTGTTCCCAGTGGCTCCCAAAGGACAAACCAGCAATACCATCAGGAATGACAAATTTCAGTAAGGAAGGAAAGATGACAAGGAAAGAGGGAAAAAAGAGGGGTAAAAGGAACAGCACACAGCAAGGACTGTGACTCTTTGAACAATTTAGGACCAAAAACGGGTAAACTGAAACACTAAGCCCAGTCTCCAAAAATCCCAGGAAACATTGTACCATTGTACAAGAGATGTAGCATAGAAAGGTCCACAAAAGCCTTGGTGCAAATCTTCACTATGTTATAAAACCTTAAGATGTACAGTAAAAAAAGACTCGGAATCTCCAGTGCTATAATCTGGTCCACAAAGGAAAAAGGAAAAAAGAAGGTCACACCGTCACTAGTTTTCCAGGGCATCCACAATTCCAAAGGATTCCTGAGGTGAATGTGCTTAGATGGTCCCAGGAGGTGATCCACATCCTGTGCTACAGAGAAAGGCAAAGCAGGAGATCAAGAAGCCTATTCAGCTGACAAGCATTTCTAGGGCAGCGGACTCCTGTCCATCCTTCCTTGCAAACTGCAACACATACAAGAGATGATTAGCCCTCAAAACTGTATGCTCAGAACCATGCAAATGCTAGATCTGAAACACCATGAGAGGGGGACGGGAAAGTCACATCAAGAGGTAGGCAGGACTCCATACACCCCCAGATACGGGAGCACGAGGAGGCAGCATTTCACTGAATCCTTTAGCAGTGAGTTCTAACAGAAACTTGAGATTCAGACACTGCACTTCCTAAAGCTCTCTAACAGTAGAAGACATTTCAGAGGTACTTAGAAGACTTGTAAAAGTGTGTATTGAAGGAGATCCTTTAGACCACTAACACTGAAGAAATTTAATCACTCTTAAGATACTTCTCATCAGTTCAACTGTTTGTTAACTCTTTGCCTTCCTTTAGGTATGAAAATAAACAGCTTGCAATCTGTTGCAATCCCAGAAACCTGATTCAGCCTTGAATAAACCAGATAAAGCAGACACTGAGTTGAGCCTGAAGCATCCAGCCCCCATCCATTTCCATTCAGCCAGCACATGTCCCAGACTGGCTGACGAAGCGGAACCACCAGGATGTATGAGAAGTCCCATCCCAGTACACCCTACAATGACTTCCTCCCAGCTATGGAGTCTAGATCGGAAATAAGAATGGCTGTCCTATTTGGAAAAAAATAAAAGAAAATAGGGTCTTGAATTCAAAACACAAACATATCTTTGATTTTTTTTCCCTTTCCTGAAATCTCCACAGCAGTGGGTGTGAAAACATGAGTCACTCATCACTGCAAAACTACCTTTACCAAATTCTACCCCACTGAACATTCGTCAAATACCACAGGGCTAAAACAAGGATGGACTTTGTCCTACCTTTCTGCTACAGATAGCATTTTACTGTCACTAAGAGAATAAAATAATCATAAGAGCATAAGAACAGCATGTATTTCATTAGCCACTGCTCCTCACGTGGTGCAATCACTAGCAATTCGCAGCTGTAATCTCCCCCCTTCCCGGCCATGCAGGGGATTACTGCTCACACTCCCAGCTGAAAATCCTTGATCAGAGCATGGCACGTAAAGGAGTCTCCGACCTCAACTCAGAGAACAACAAGAGATGACATTTGGTTCTTAGAGATAGGAGTAGATAAAAAGCAAAAATGACAGCTGGAGTCCAGAGGAGCTAGTTAGTGGATTTCTGGCCCAGGAGGGTGCAGAGTGTGAGCCATAGAAGAGAAAGAACAAGATAGTGCAGCCAGACTGGCCTTCTCCTTCTCTAGGTGCCATGTGAGTCAGTAAGAAGGATGGTAGCAGATGTCAAGGCTTTCTTTCTTTTTTTTTAATAATAAAAAAAGGAAACCTAGAAATAGGAGAAACGTCAGAGTAAAAGCAAAAATTAACCAATATCCATGCTTTGACGTGTGGGAATGGATACAAAGGTGAACGTCAACTTGCAACGACCTGTGCTATGTAAATACACTCAAGTCAGAGGGAGGCCCTTTGTGTGTCTCATCCAAGAGTGCCAGTCATTCACAGGGTTTGCCTGGGCTTAGCCTGCGCTTTCCGCTTCGCCACGCAAAGGGGATACACTGTGCGCGAGCCCAAGGCAAGCAGCAGTTGCCTGGAGCATCCCCGTGCGGCTCCGACACACGCGGCGTAGCCAGAAGTGGCTGGCGAGCGCCGCCGGCAGCACGCCTGCATGCTGGGAGCGTCCCCAGGACGCCGGCAGCACGCGTGCGCCGCGTCCATGTGTACGCGTCCCCGTGCGTTACAGCGAGCACAGACGATCCCCTCCTCCTGAAAGGCCCCGTCCCGTTCAGCATTCCTCAGCGCATGAGGCATAAAACAGCAAATCCCAGGCAAAGGCGTCCTGGGCCAAATTCACTGCCACTGCTGTAATTCCCTTTAAGTCCATGAAATGACACCAGGGAGACAGAGGTTGGCTGTTCAATGCTTGCCGCTTGCCAAACTGTGCATCTGTGTTGGTTCTTTTGTTTTGGAGACACAGCTCTACAAATGCTCATTATGAAAGATTAAAAAAATATAACACATTTTGGGGGCACAAGAAGATGACCGCTTGCATGCCCCCCTTTCTCCATTCCACACACACGGATGGACTTTCTCCAATTTGCAAATTATTTTCTGAAGTGTAAAAAATCATCAAGGATTTTCAAGGCTTCTCACTAGAAGTCATTTTCTGTGGAAGAACAATCTAGCAATGACAGAGCTGGATGAACTTTCCTATCTCTGCTTTCCAAGCTTCCTGGAAGTGAGTTTTAGAGGAGACATTCCCGTGAAGAGCATGTGTTCTGGCTTCATGCAGGAGGAGCAGGGGGAAGCCTGCGGACTGCAGAAGCGGCAGTTCTGAAGCCTGAACAGACTTTTGGCCACGGTTCTAGGAGGGAGGCTGCATGCATGTGAGCTGCATGCAGGTTAGCGTTCACATAGATTTTTCAATCCAGATTTTTGGAAAATCTCTAATTCTCTCCTTTTTAACAATAGTTTCAAAAAAGGCAATAGTTTAGAAGATTCACTTGTTTTCCCAGGTCATCATTCCAGTAAATCCACTTTTAAAGAGGAGAAAGTTGTGTGGGGGCTTTGATGGTCACTTTGATGAGCCAGTCAGTAAGCCTCTCCCTAGACCGCTTGTTTGACTCAAAGGCAAAAAGCCATTTTCAGTGAAACAAAGAGCTGCTAATCAAGAAGAACCTATTTGCTAATGCAGCCTTATGAGCTAAAACCAGCTCTAGCCCTGGGTATTATTTATCTTGGAGGTGGCAACAACAGAAACTGAGCAACCGATTACACAGCTTCTTATCCAGTTATGGGACCAACATTTATCTCCTGTGTACAACAGTGCAGATTTAAGTAGACTCTTCAGCCTTTCCTTAACAGTTTTCAAGCACCCAGTAACACACTCAGCACCTTGTCTACCAAAACGAAGCAAAGCCCCAGCTACAGAAACACTTTTCAGGACTAAACTGCAGGCTCCCACACCTGCACCTGGAGGGCAAAGACAAATGCTGTTAGAGGAAAACTGTGTGAGCGCTCAGGAGTCACGGACTATGTTAGTACATGTTTTTACAGTGCCTCACACAGCAGGGCCCAAATGCAGCATGGAGCCTCTGAGCTCAGCTCAGTTGTTTCCTCCTTTCTGAGTCTACAAAAATCATGCAAGAGAATATAAAAGACTCCAGCAATAAGGTTTGGGAAAGAATCGTTTACCTGCTTTCTTTGTACCCACCAATAGCTCAGTACTTGGTTTCATGTTATTTTATCTGAAAGGCAAATCTGCTGGGATGAAAAGGAGCTCAGCCAAAACCAAAAAAGAGGCCACCAGTATAACCAGAAAACGAGACCAACAGTGTGAGAAGGGGAAGTGCTTGCACTCACCTTTCAGAGGGTGGGGGGAAAAAAAAGAAAAGAAAAAAAAAAGTGAGGAAGAAGGTAAATCCGAGGCCCACTGTGGCTGCAGGGGAACACCCTGAGACCCCCCTCCCCACGCCTGTGTCCCTGTGACAGTGCTGCTTTGTGGCCCAGAACAATAGGTACATTATCCCAACCTATAATTATCCCAAGAAGAATGATAGCTAAGGCACTACAGGAACACTGGAAGACTGGATACAATCCTGCAAGAAGCAAAGGGGTGGGGGAGGAGTCCTTAAAAAGAGATTGAAACCTGCCCAGCACTGAACATCAAAGAAGAAATTTCACGTTCTCTTCCCATTTATTTGGGCTTTTCTTTTATTTGGTTTGATGATTTAAATACAATTCCCTCTTTCATGCATTTCTTGGCTTCTTTACGCCATAATTGCTTCCAGTCCTGTAACATCCTCCTCCGAAAGCATGGTGGACCAGGCTCGCACCGGAGCTCGACCCCGTGCAAGACTGCACCATGTGCATGAGCAGGGAGAGGCAGGCAAGGTGCACAGAGATGTATTTCAGCGCTGGGCAAAAAGCAAAGCCAAGGGCTGGCGATTCGGTGGGTGCATAATTAAGTGTTACCAAGATGCAGCGCGCACGGGCACTCAATACCTGCAAGCCCATTCCAATCAGATAGCAGCTCCTGAAACACAGGAAGCAGTGAGGCACAACTCTACACCTGCTTGAAAAATGCTGCTTGGGCTCACAGCATTAAGCAACCTTGGAGAAATACTGGAAGGAGGATTTGCATTTGGGGTTTTCTGCTCGTTTTGTTTGTTTTTCAGAGTCAGTTCATTACATTAGATGACTTTACTCCCTTCCCAAACGAACTAAAAGGAGCAGAATAGCCTATGAATTCTGCAAGATCTAAATGTTCCTCCTTGACTTTTCTCAGGGTAGGTAACTATGACAACCTGGTGTAAGCAACTGTATCTCCAGTCCACAGAGTGCCCAGTAGGAGGTATGCAAAAACGCACACTGACATAAGCACCTTTTCCCTCTGCTCCTTCTAGGTCTACTGTGCTGCTTCCTGTAGACAAGACTGATTGAGCCCTGTTTCCTCCGGAGAGGATGTCCAAATGCCCTGGCATGCCGACTCTCCAAAGGACGAATAAAGCTTAAAAATAAAACATAATAAAATGAAGACCAGCCTCTGCGGGATCACAAATGTCATTTGCCTACAGCTGTGCCGAAGCCCGACTCTTCCTCGCAAGGCTCCCCTGCCTAGCACAGCCAGGCATCTTTTTCTGAGCTCCAAGATAGCTATGCTGTTTGGTACAAATAGGGAAATGCCCACTTGCACAGCTATTATTAAAGTTAGCTATGGCTCAGGAGTGTGTGAGACACGGTTCCAGGCCAGCACTTAGAGTGCCGGTCCCTAACGTGATCTGGAGCGCATCTGGTGCTCCAAGCTGGCAAGGGAAGCCAGAGGCTCGGACTTCACATAGAGAGATCTCGGACCATCTAAGTGGAACTATTTAACCATCGTGTGATAGCACAAAGCTGTTGCTAAACCCATGCAGGCCCAGAAGCCACTTTTGCAGAGTGGGGCAACTTCAGAATTAAGCAGGAATCTGTGGCACTCCTGAATGCAGGAAATGATCTGCTATATCTTTCTTTTGTCAGAGCAGGGATCCAGGTTCTTGCTGAGCTGGAAAGGCAAAGGGAACTGGGAGAGACAGCTTTGAATGGAGGCAGAAGAACAGGGCAAACTGAGCAAGGGAGGAACTCCCTGGCCAAGGCTGGGCCACCAGCTCTGGAGAAGCGAAATGCCGCCCGACATCTGTGTGACGGCACGTGGCATTCCCCAGCTGTGGCAGGTCCTGAGGCAGGCTGCTCCGCCGTGCCTGCAGAGCGCCGGCCAAATCCTGCAGGGATTCTGAAAGCGGGTCTGGCTCCCAAAGCCTTCAGTATGTTGACATGGGGAAAAGCACACAGAGGCACATTCTCCCTCTGCAAATATCCCCAACTCTCAGCTCTGCCCATGGCCACAGTCAGAAGGTCAGCTCCCCTGCTCAGGAAGACAGGAGATTATTACGCCTTTCCCCACTCGTTCTGCTAATGGGCCCCTAGTGCCTGCTTATTTTTGGCTGCCCCAAAGTGCAGGGAGGGGAATGGAAAGGATATGGCACATTCCTATGTTCCACCATGCCTCCTCACAGAGAGCAGACAGAAAGGCAGGAACATCTGCAGGGGAGATAAGCAGCTGTCTGGCTCCGTTCAGCAGCATGGGAGCCTCTCTGTTCCTGCTAACAGGTGTTAATACAGCCAGGGCCAAATATTGCTTTCAACTAGACCAGGTTAAAAAATCTATGTATTTCCACTCAGAAGAATGATTGTCACACTTCTGAAGCTGAGAGTAGAATCTGGCACCTCGGTGATTGCAGATGTAACTGGAGGTGCCAGGCATTACCCAAGATAGCCAAAAAAACAGGGCACAAACACTGTGTATTTATACAGAAGGCTGCATAGGGCAGTGCTGGTCCTTTTCTCACTCTACAGCAGATAACCTCAGTAACAACAACCATCTTGATTTGGCTGCTATGAAACGGAAAACTTACCCTTTCGTTTCACACTTCTCTCACTACAGACATCCAGCTGATCTCATAA
This sequence comes from Nothocercus julius, assembly GCA_013398735.1. NCBI lineage: Eukaryota > Metazoa > Chordata > Aves > Tinamiformes > Tinamidae > Nothocercus > Nothocercus julius. Next base: position 13,114,652 of record VZSV01000001.1, on the reverse strand, counting down.
CTCTCCTCCCTCTACCGCATCCACACACACACAGCAATGCTCTCCATGCAGCACAGCAACTCATATTTCATGTGCATCACAAGCTTCATGAGTTTGTAACTGTGCCCACAAAGTGTTGTCAAGAAGCCACCAGCTGGAAGGGATACTGGAATGAAATCTATGCAGTTCTGTGGCCTCCTGAGTGATTCAGCTCTGACACTTAAACCCGCTAATGCGCTAAGCATTTTCTGGCAAAGCTGGTGGGTTACTATGGCATTTTGGGAGGGGGCAGGAGCTTGAAAAGATGTCTTCTTTGGGGAGGAGCAGAAGGAAGGAGACAAAATGTAACAAAGCAAATTCCTCAGCAGTTTGACACCCAGCAAACTCCTAAACTCGCTACAACAGGGATCACATTTCCTCATACCCAGAACGGCTACCCAGGACAAAAATAAACCTGGGTGTTCCTGCCAGGTGGATGCACCGAACTCTGTTTAGATTAAGCCATTTCCTAGAAGTAGTCGTGGCTTCGCTGCTTCTTGCGCCTGCTTTGGCTTCAGTCAAAGCAATGTCTGGTGGTTTTATTTTTGGGTTTTCCATGTTTTCAGCAGAAATTGGTCTGCCCCCTGTATCCTCTTTTGACTTAAACAGGTGAGAATCAGGGAGGAATCTGGCCCGGCTGCACCACAGACTTTGTTATGTGGAAACACAGGCGCTCAAAGTGCTACCCGGAGTCTCAGCATTCCCACCGAACGGAGGTTTGTCTGAGGGAGCAAAGGGGCTCCCAACACGACGCCCGGGGCTACCGGACTCTGGGTGCCCCACGTTGCTACTGCCCCCTCCCCTTTCAAGAGCTTGTGCGTGTTGTCGGTGGTGTGTGTCCCCTGTCCTCTGGTGTTGATGCCTGCACTCAGAGCTTGCTCAGAGAGCACTTCCCAGAGCTGTGGTTAACAACGTGTGGGGAGAAAAAGCAAACCAAGTTTTTGTCACCTAGGGCCATCTCAGGAACTATTTTAAAACAGTAGTAATAGAGTGTTCCAGGATAGAATCAGGCCTGACATTGGTGTTCTTTTAAGAATTAGAACGTTAAAGAAAAAGCACTGGAAATGCAGTCACAAAAAGAGAAGACAGAAATAATAATAGGCTGAATCCTGGAATGGGGCTGACTTTGACACAAGTAAGGATTTCAGATCTGACTTTTGTGACAGCCCCCTCCACTCACACATGCCAAGTGCTGGGGACAGGAATATCCCCAGAGCAAAGGAGAAGCAGACACAAAGGCAGAGCCTGCCCGAGTCACACCAGAGAGCAGGGTATTTTCAGAAAGTGACACGATTTCATGCTTACAATGTAGTCATGGCCTGTCTACTTGACCAGGGGAAAGTAAAAGTGCATTTGTTATATTCCTGGTAGATTAAGGGAGACAAAAGGAATCTTCCAAGAGGAAACTGGTGTCCGACAGGCAATGTTATACTCAGAAACAGTTTTTGAATTGAGAATAGTTTAGAATAGCAAAACAGGCCTAAGACATATAACTGAGCAGAGGGAGCTCTGGAAACACTAGTGAGCAATGAAGAGTCAATCTTCTTTTAAAAAGCTAACTTCACCTTCTGTAATAAATCTAGCTAATTGTAGGGGATCTAAAGAGAATGCAGAAAGAGACCATTAACAAAAACAGATTTAAACACAGTTATTGCATACGTGTAAGCTTTTGGAGGGGAAATTCTAGAGTAACAGGAAGGATGTCTGCTTAGCAGAGCTCCAAGGAAACAAGTGAGAAGTGGGTGGGCCCCTTTCTCCAGACCTCTGTGCACTTTCACTGATGTTACAGCATTCCACATTAAAAAAATAAAAATAAATAAACCACTAGCTCTTCATACCGTACAACATCACCAACAAATTCTCCCTCTGTCACTGTGGTTCATTTTTCCCCTTTGGAGAGTCTGGAGAATGGACAGAGTCTAGGGGCATGTACCAAAAGGAAACCAGGGCAACCACAGCAGGGAGCAAATTTCACTGCTGAAAACCTTTCACTGAACATCCTGCTCTTGTTCTGCAGACTAAAAGGCTCCTAGATCAATTGCTTTGTACAATATTCCCTACTCCGCGGGTGCAGGTGCTACCTGATATATCCTACTGATAATTAAGGGTAGAGTCTCATTGAAAGTCAACACTCTGCAACTTACTCAGGGACGAATTTGCAGCCAGTGAATGTTCAACAGGACACGGTGCTCCTTGCTCCTGTGCAGGCCCTGTGCCTCTGAAAGCACGTTGCCCGCACCCATCAGTGAAGGCTGAAGGGCTAAACGTGCAGCCTTGTAATGCTGGAATCCCCGATCCTGAAGGAAGGGCTGCACCTTCCTCCAGCGAAACCTGCACAGTTCCAGCCAAACGCCAATGGCACAAGCTCTCTTGCTTAGTGCAGCCACCTTGTTACAATCTACACACACTGCCAATCTCTGTAAACCTCCACTCCTGGGGACTTTGCCGGATGAAACCTCACAGGAGGCCTTCAGAGAGTTATCTGCATTTTTGCTGATAGGGAAGCTTAAAAGCACAGGGAGAACATGACCCATCCCCAAGCACAGGACCTGCTACATTGGCTTTAACACCTGTACTATTTTAATCAACCAGACAGGCTTTATCTCCTTCCCTCCCACTCCATGGCCACTGTACGCCATAGTCCCAGAGACACTTTAAGCCAGCACCAGCAGGCACTGACCTTAAAATAAATGTCCTTTACCCTTTCCCTGCTGTTGTTCCCACCCTCACACTAGCACAAGCTCTTGAAAGGTCACCAAATTTAAAATATAAATAAATAAACAATTGTTTTAACTGTGATTAGCCCTCTGGCCTGAATCACCCCACAGCTAGCACAAGGAAAGGTAGCATCAGGGTTAGGACACATAGGTGGGTGCCTAGAGGACAAGATTGCTCTGTCAGCAGCAGCTCTGGGTTAATCCACTACAGGAATTATAACATGAATCAGTAAGTCACCTCCTTCACTGAGCCAGGTTTGTTTGGGGGGTTTGTCTGTTTGTTGACAATATTTTGAAAGAGATGGAAGCAAGAAGGCTATAGCAGCTGTCATTTCAAAGTATCTGAAAGATGTTCACCCTCAGAAGTCATGAATTTGTTATCTGTGTCTCATTTTACTCTGTTAGCATCTCCAAAGTTGCTATCATCCATACTGATGATGATCCAAGCTCCAAAGAGAAGCAGGCAGTTTTCCCAGAAACAGGCTAGTCGCTATGGCTGCTCCTCTGGGCTTGCTGTGAGGCCATGAAGTGCAGCTTTCCTGATATTTCTTCTTTCAGTGTCACCACAGTATCGTCTGCTCTCATCCTGCACTGACAACCACACATCTTTCTAGCCACAGCAGCTCAGTTTCTCTGCTGGAATGCAACCAGGCCATTAATGTACTGCCACACACCAGGATACTGAAGAACACGGGTAGATCTCTCTCTAGCAGATTATCCAGGATACAGCCCAGAAGTGGCTCCCTGTTCACCTAGATCGTTCTGTGAGAGTGCCCCAGCAGAAAAGCCTCCAGCCAGGAAAAGAGGCGGCATTCAGTGAGACAGCAGCACCGAAATTCCTTCCAAATGGATAGTCTGGATGAGGCTCCTAAGCCACTCTGTCAACAGGCAGCAGTTATTCTTGTACATTTTTCAGCATAACATACCAGCAAAAATAGTGCTTCTTTTTCAAAAGGAACCGTTCATGAGCAGCAGCCATGACACTTGTGATATTATTCTCAGGCATCATAGCAGAATATAATGGGGCTTCATCCAGCTTAGAAGCAGAAACACATCTATTTTGCCTTTCTACTCCCTCTCTCCTCCTTCACGTACTACAAAAACCCATTATAATAAATCAGAATGGTGACTCAGAAAGAAGTCTTTATGAACTTATTTCAATTAATGTTGCTACCAATGGAGACCACTTAGGCAAAGCAGGACTTAAATAAAGATCCCTGAAGGGAAACACCTTCATCCACGTCCTCTTCTAAGCGGCAGCACAGCACGTAGAGAGACTGCTATTCCCCTCCTAATCCCCAAGGTCCCAGCCAGAAGTTCAACCTTTTCCACTAGTCAGGGGCTTGTGTAAGCCCTCCATAAGTTTGTCAGCTGAAATTAACTCTAGTCAAGACTACTGTTTAAATTCTTTATTCATGCTAATTTAAATCATGTGACCTAAATGTGAGAGACCTAAACGTGAGTGTGAGTCAACATGAGTTAGGAAGACCTAAAAGGAGGTTGTTCTCTGGCAGCCCAAGCAGAGGGACAAAGAGAAGCCGCAAGAGCTTGGGCTGCACAAGTGCAGCTCCTGCACATACACCGCCCTGGCCAACACCACCCACCATGAGGCAGATAACTACAGTCACATGCTCCGTTCAAGTGTAATGAGTTCAGCCTTTCATCAAGCTATGATATGTAAACAGTGTAACTATAAATAAATAAATATTCCTCTCCAATGCTCTTAGTAGCCTCAACAACCTTCCGTGATACATTAAAACAAATAAAGAGGCAGAACCTTTGCTTCTTCAGGATCAGCTAGCATCGCATCAGGTACAACCACCAGGCACCACCTGGGCTGTCACAGGCACGTTACGGATACAAGGAAATCTCGGAACAAGCCCTTAACTGCCACAGCCCTACTGCTCCAAAAATACACCAGAATCTCCAGGGATGCTCCACAACTCTAAAAGGTTTCCCACCACTCTGCTTACTCACCTGCAATATCTACCCTCTCTGCACTGCTGTACTATGCACTTCTGAAGTACCCATTTCAAAGGCAGGCTGTGTTTCTACGAGTGAGTTTGAAACCCCAGGCAGTGCAGAGCACATAGCTGGTAGCTGATGAAGCAACTCTCTGCCCTCACTGAGTCACTCTTGAACCAAAGCCCAAACTTGCTGCTAATGGAACACTTTGTGGATGCTCAAATTAGCTCCAACATGGAGGTCCCAACACTGCATTGCAATTGTGGGAGATCCTATAGAACTTATCACATGAGTAACCATACACACTAGGAGCAGATCAGGCTCCACCAAAGCTCAGTGGTGAATTTGACCTCATATAAACACCAGAGAAACTTATTCCTATGAGGAGAAGGAAGGGGAGTTCTGAGGTGATTTTGGAATCCTCAGTTCACAGGGGAGCCCGTGACCTCCACTGGGAAAAGCCCTTCCCTTCTTGATCCAAAAGAAAAATCTCACAGCAACACCTGCTTACAGTGGAAGGGAAGGCTGAAGGGACAGCAATGACCAGGGTCTCTTGTAAAAAATCTTTCAGCAGAAGGAATATGACCAGCTTTAAAGTCACATTCCCATCAGAAGGTTTTATGTAGCTTCAAATAACACAAGTCACTGTGAAGGGCAATTCAAGAAAGACAACAGAGAAAAGCTGATGCTCCTCTGTTTTCTCACGCTGCAGTTTTGACCATTCTTTGGATTTCCCTGTTGTTCACATCTTTTATACAAACAGATGAGAAAAAAGTACATGAGAAATAGAAAAGTGATTAAAAGCAATTATAAGACAAGTATAAATGCCTGACTGTACTAGTGTTTTTAAGTCTCATGGTGGTAGTCCCTCTAATTACTCCCACTTAGAACACTTTTCCATCTTCTGCCTTCAAAACTTGTACAGCCCAAAACAGACAATGTGTCTCCATGTGGTAACCATCGTTATAAATATTTCATAATGCACATACACTCATGCTCAAGTAAGCCCTCTATAAGAAACCCTAGCTAAGTACTAGTCTATAGACAGCTCTGTGAACAAAAATACAATTCCTCTCCTACACCTGCATTCGGGGCAGACACACACAGCTGCCTAACTGTCCTAGGACAGTTTCATTGCTTTAGGAAGTGTCATGATAATTCTCCAGCCAACCACCTTGGAACCTCGCTAGCAAATTTGGTCACTTTCGATTCAGACACCAATGGCCTGGTTTGGCACGACCGATATCCCACTTGAACACAGCTCTCCTCTGGGACAGCTGAAATGCTGCGTTCTCAACAGGCTCACTGTTCTACAGGAGAATTTTCACTCTATTTTGGCTTTTCTACTCCTCTTTTCAAGGTAGAATGTCAGAGTGCCAGAAGAGAAAATTTGTACTTTTCAGAAATTTGTCGTTACAGAGGATTTGATTCCATTTAAGATTTAAGTTGCTTCCTATTAAATCTGAACTTGTTTGTACTCTTCTTAAGAGTTTATTGAGTGCTTTAACCAAAGTTTTGCAGAACTGCTTCTGAACGTTTTTGTTTTTTTTCTTTACAGTAGCAGGACAAGTGGGTAGTGAATGCAGATTTAAGCTTGATCTCTCAGAAACTAGAATAACATTAACTGGTGTAGACCAGCCTACACCTAGACCATTATATTTTCTCTACTAGGGTCATAGATACCTATGAAGATCCTTCAAGAAAACAAGCATTTGGCAGGTATACCATCCTCATGAAGCATAAAAAAGCCTTAGCTCTAGGAATTTATATCTAGTGGAGACTAACAAAAACTGTTGCTTTCTGCCACATTTTGAAATAAATGAAAAAAAAAAAAAAAAAAAAGGAGGGAAATATTTTGGAGGGAATTTCATAAAACTTACACCCATACTTCAGAATTTACATCTAGACTGCATTTGATTTTTGAATAACTGAGCCTTTACCATATGCGAACATCAAGCAGCAACTGATTGGTGGATAATAAAATTTCCTCAAATTCAAGGTACATGGCTTCAAACACGTACAAACAACTGGACTTGTTTCCCAACCTTCAGGCTTCACCTGAATGTCACCCTGCTGGTTTCTTACCCTCCCACACTGCACCTGAGCTCTGGGTCTGCACGGGCAGCCTCACTCCCCAGCACAGTGTAACAGCACAGGAAATGCCTGGGCTCCTGGCACCTGGTCTTACAGCTGCTTCTGTAGAGAAGAACGAGGTGCCTGCTCCAAGTAAAGCTCTTCCTCCAGCTGGGGCTTTCTCTGTCCTGAGCGAGTTATCTGCTGGCTAAAATGAGATTCCATAAAATTCTTATCAAGTTACCCTCCTGACAAGCTTGGCTGAGAGTGGCCCACAGGCTCAGGAGATAGTGAGGGAAAGGAAACAGGGGCAAAGGCAACTCAGTGATGATGGCACGGAAGTCCTCACCTAGCTCCAGCTGGAGAGGTTACAGCACTGCTGTATCAGAGGTTACCTCCCCACTTTTGCTGAAGGAGGTTCCTCATTTGCATCAAGTAAAACAAGCTGGGTTAGTTTAACAGATTAAACTGGTGGTCAAAAATAAACCAACTAATTTTGCCTGAAATAAAAACAGCTGCAAGGAAACAGTTCTGCTAGTAGGTTGGGGTAGCTGTAGCTTCTGGAAGTGATGAGCAACTTACACCTTGTAAGAACCTCACTGAGCTGAAGGCATCTGTTTCCACACTAACTGCATTGGTTAAAACATGAATGTGCTTCATTCCACTCAGTGTCTTTCTGTATGACATTATTTCTGTTTGGATGAGTAATTTACTGATCTACTTTAAATCTAGTTCTTAGCAATCTCACACAGTCAAGGCCTAGCATTGCTGTAGATGGGCAGGACATCTTGTGGGAAAGTTTACATTCCTGCTGACAATATTGGGCAGGTTCTTCAGGAAGGAGATTTAGGTCTGTAGATCTGGAAACTAAGCAACAGGAACTACTTTCAGTTAAATTTGTTTAAAGTGGGATAGAAAAATCTTACATGCTTATTATAAGCCTAAAGTAAAGTGTGTGATCTCATTTATCCTAATGAAGACCTTGCCTCTGATGTGGAAAACATTTATAGGACCACAGGGTATGAGGAATTTTAATTATAAATCTTTGATCCATTATTTGGTTTCCAGAGACAAATTTGCAGACAAGCTCCTGGTGTAACTCCAGTGAAGACAGGATTATGCCAATGATGAACTCTCTAGCTAAAATTGTTTGAAGAAAAAATGTTACAGAAACAACAACAACACACCATAACATAGTTGTTAGGTATCTTTTCTAGCAGAGAAAAGATGAACTTAAAGTGGCAGCTGACCTTAGGAAGAAAATCAAGGTATTGCAGAGGATCAGAGCTGTCGTACTTGTTGTACAGAGCTGTTGTACTGACCCAAAGTTCTAGGTGACAGTCCTGCAAGAGAGCTGTGTACTTGAAAACATGAATTCTGAACATGTTCTTGAGAACATGAATTTGGGAACAAATTCCCCATCAGCTCTCCAGGATCCTTAGAGGACAGTGTACAGCAGAGAGGCTCTTTGCTCTAGACCCCTGACTGCAGTCTTCTTTGCTCCCTGTTCTCATGAGCATCTCCATGATTATGAGAGATGTCCTGAGATTCCTGCCAGCAACTGCTCCCCACCATCACTTCTTAGAGTAGGGGACACCAAGAATGGTCTGAGAATGGAAGGTCAGTTTCTATTCTGAGAGACTTGTCTTGGAGTGGAATAGAGATTGATTTCTGGCACAAAACGGCATGATAGGAGGAACAACTGCAGATACAGATGATTGATTGGACTCTCCCAGACATGGTCCTTCATTGGCCTTAGCAGAAGTTGGGAAATTAGACATCTGCAAAGTAGCTTCTTAATGAAACATTAACCACTCATTCAAGGGTTAATGTATAAATGTGAAGCAATTTGTTTAAATACATATTTCCTTGGTCAGCCCTTTGCTGAGCTTTGTCATCCAAGAAAACCAGATTAGATTCCTGTCCCAGTTTTTTTTCTCCCTGGAGTGACAGGCTAATTAAGGAGTGACAGAGACCGGCTCAGCAGAGATCTGTTCAAATATCAAAGAAGCAGATGCAGCAAGACAGACAGACTTTCACTGCTAGCTGATGCTCAGAGCAGCTCTCCACTGCATCGTGCCACCACTGGCTTGTCACATGACATGAAAGGGACTTCTCCTTTTATCACCTCTGCAAACCAAGAGAACTATGGTAGTTGTACAAATTAAGCCAACAAAAGCCAGGGGTGAGAGGAGCCTCACATCTTCAATGTATTAAAGAGAATTTTAGGCACAGAAAGAAGGACAAAATGAAAGTAATCTCGCACACATAAGAAAGGAATGTTGGCTTTGTTTCGCCAGGGACTTCAATGACAATGAAATTAGCTTGTGTTACCTGGAAAATAAAACCAAGTCCATTGTGCCATTGCTATCCAGCTGTATCTGAGATTGATGCAACTTGGAAACACTGCTCTTCATCTTACAAAAGCCACAGGACACTTACTAGAGAATGAGGGAGTGAACAAGGGGGTCATGCAGCTCCTCGCGAAACACAGCTTGCTTAGCTTACCTGCCTCCAACTGCGCAGAGTTTTTTGCCTGCTTAATTTCAGGCACAGCCACCACTCAGCACATCATTAGGACTGTCTGGACCAAGCCCAGTGCTTTCTACAAAACAACCTCTACTCTAAAACATTATATCACTAGGACAGCCCAAGCCTCTAAGGGCTCACCTGGAAATCTGATGGAATATAGGAGACTGTATGCAACACCATATGAAAAAGGTTATAGAATCACTGCTTCTCCTCTCCCATAATACAGAGCCAGTGGGTGTCCTTGCTGGGGACCCTGCAGAGGTTGCTTCTCTGTGTGTTGTATCAGAAGAAAACGACATCTGCCATACTGAGAATTTCAAGGATTTATATCCCTCAGCCTGAGAGAGATAGAAAGCTCAAGAATAAAATGCTCCTCCAGAGGTTTCTGTCCTGTCCTGTAACCTGGTCACCACATGTCCCCAGCTCACAGTGAGGCCAGGCTTCCTTTGAGTTCCTGACCACTGCTCAGAGGCTTCCTGTCTGGTGCTATGAAAAGGTGATGACTTTACTGCTTAAAGCAGGTGACTTCTTCCTTGAGTTACTACATTTGCGCAGTGCCACTGGTGGCCATGCCATACTAAGGAGAAATGAAACAGAAAGAGTCTAAAGTGAGGGATTTACGATCTAAATTAAGCATAGCACAGAAAAGGATGAGAAAAAACAGTGGCACAGGATGACATGTAACACAACAGTGAAAGCTCACAGGGTCTCTTCAGCGGGTGCAATGAACTTAATGATTCTTCTTATGTCACTTCATTCCCCCACTTCCCCCCCATTCATAATATTTAAATCTGCAGACAGTGAACTCAGTCTTCATCTCAGTGAAGCAAATGGCAACATTTCAAATGACTTCAGTGGCGTCAGGATTTGGCTTCATATCTGGCATAAAAGGCAAGGGTGGAGAACAGCGAAGGAAGGCTAGCCTAAAAGCAGTGGATTTTGTGAGTGCCTTGGAGGAAAGTTGAGTAGCACAACACACAGGATCAGGGGAGACATCATGATATGCTATATGACAATGCACAGAGACGTTTATGGCAGGCAAATGTTGAAGCAACACAGCAAGCTGAATAAGGACGGAAGCTGGCACATGTAACAAGGCAATCAGATCACAAGGTGAAATTCTATTGCTGATTTCACCAATATAAGACCTCTGACTTTAATTATGACTGAGAAAACTACAGTCAAAAAGAGTCAGAAAGGTTAGCAGAGAGCAATGCAATGCACTGAGGGCAGGCATGTGGTTTCAGAATCAGATAAGGAGACCAAAAGCCAGCACAGGGAGTCAGAGAGGTATGGGCAAGGCACCTTGCTGGAGAAGATGGTGATGATTTTTAGCAAACACATCCTAGTGGACTTGTGTACTGCAAGAGAGAGGGAGGCTTTAGGGGTAACATAAGGAGTACTAAGTCAGAGGCTAATCTAAAAGAGCAAATAGCAGTGCTTCCACTTCTAAATTAAAACAGAAAACAATAAACTAGAGGATCTTTGTTATATATAGTCAACATTTTTGCTTGGAAAAAAGTGTAAATACAATAGCAATGGGGAAGCATTTACAAGGTGACTGTGGGGGGAACTGTATGTAGGAATGCAAAATAATATAACTAACAACATTAATGAAACACAATATTCCCCAAGTGGGAGGGAATTTCAGACCAAAGATCTGTGGGACAGGTTGGAAGGCAAGGGGGAAGGGAACAGCAAAAGGAAATATAATTCTAATAGGATCTCAAAAGTCATAAACAAAAGATAATAATCAGCTGTGTGTTCTCTTCTCCAAAAAGACCACAGGGAGTTTCCATGATACAGTGGAGGCATCAGGGAAGAGACCTCAGCTGCATGAAGAGCCACCGAGGGAATTGGCACCATCTGCTCCCCAGAGCGGAGAAGGAGGGGGGAGGGAAAGGGCCCGGCAGCGCACACTGCACCCGGGCAACAAAGCACATGTCTGCGGTGCAGGCTGCTCGCGGAGGGCCAGCAGCACCGCCGAGAGAAAACAGGTAAGCAAGGGCATTTCTCCCAGAACGAGCACCACTTGCGTATAAATACTGAAAGTAATAGAAAGTGCAGAGGGTGGTGGTAGGGAACAAAGGAGGAGAATATGTCACTTATTTCCTGGCACACGTTGGCACAGTTCCAGTAAAGTCCAACATAAGGAGGGCAAGATTTACAACAGTTTGAGGGTCTGGTCCAATGAGTTTATTTTCTTGCCTTGCTGGATTATGAATTTGGCAGAGTAATTTCCTGTTAAAGGTCCTGCCACCATTACTTTATTTGGAATCGGCGGCACTAGCACAGAGGTCCTCCGGTTGGTGTAGACATGGTGTTTACACCAGAAAAGGACAACCTGGAGAGGTCACGTTTTGTTTAATGGAAAGAACACAACTCTCCACATATAGAGCCAAATTTTATTAGACTTGCTCAGTTGAGTAGTTCCAGGATTGCTGATGAGAGCAAGACACCCCAAAATATGAGTCTTGCTCATCTAAGCAGTCTCTCTGACTCTAATGGGATTAGTCTCACAAGTAAGATATGCAGAATTTGTCCCTTAATGCTGAACCAACTAATAGCCTCCTGCAGAATACTTCCATTAAAGTAAAACTTCCCCCACTTCGTTCAGTGCTGCAATATGAAAGTTTACAGGTGAGCATATTTCAGAGACCGAAGTGCTATCAAAGCTCTCAGTTAGCACAAACCTTTGTGGAGATCCTGAAACTGGAAAATGACAGTATTTTTAGTATTAGAGGAACCTGGTTGCTTTTTTTTTCGTAGATAACCACATATCATCGCAGGCTGGATATAGTTTAAGCACATATATTAGCAGCACAAAACACAGTGAGTGTTCATGCTTAAATTAGAGACCAATTTACCACTTAAATCCCTGCCAATTATTCAACTGGATTTGTGATCTTCTACTCCTTTTCTTCAATAGGAAAACTCTATTCCAAGGCAAAGCCCTACCCAAAGTATTTACATGTGTTACCAGCTCAAGGTAAATCTTCAGTTCTACTCACCACTTCACTCGAACAGCTAATGGGCTAAAAAAATACACAGTATCTTCACAAAGATTTTTCCTTGTATTTGAGCTCTGCATGGATTTATTAGCTTATGGTAAAAAAAAAAAAAAAAAAAAAACAAGTGTCATTCTTTCCAATGCAGATATTGCCATTGTCTCAAAGACGACTGACTTCACTTTACTGGTATGGAATGTATTTAGACCGAACAATTTTAGAAGACAAATAAATAATAGCATATGCAAGCAACGGGCCTTGATGCACCTTCCTGACAAGTCCCTTCTTTATTGCAAACCTGAAAATATAATGTAAGAAGATTTATCCACTTGTACATATGTGGCTTTGCCTTTTGAATTCTGAATCCAGCTGCTGCTGGAGTTTGCAGATGGGGTCAAGGACACAACATGAAAACTCAGACACAGCCACAGGTAGAAGGAGCTCTCTGAATCATCAAGATTGCTACAGGGAGAACAACAGTTTTCAAGGATCGCAGCAGGAAGGCTGATGGAACTGGAGTAGCTGCCCTGTTAGTCAACAAGTCTACACTGGGATTCCTCCTGTAGCAATTAACAGGGGCTCTTTAGATCATGTTTTCTCTCAGGTGTTAAAATACCTACGCACTGAGGGGCATAAAACACAATGTAAACTCAAGATGGGCCAAAATCATCAAAGGGATCTACAGCAGGGTTCCCAGGCCAAAACCAGCTCTACTGCTAGAGCAGAGTCAGCAGGCGAGGCGCTCGGGCAGCACCCGAGGGAGCGAAGCGTGGCAGCTCCTTTTCTTGCTGCCACCTCCATCTCACACAAAACAACAGATTGCAACTTCAGGACAGATAGCAAGAGAGGTACTATGGGTCACTTGGCTGACCAGCAAATGAAGCTGTGCTGCCAGTAATGTTTGCGTTACTCTGAAATACCCCAATAGCAGTTACGGAATTGTACTACACTCCGAGAAAAGTCAGCAAGGAAATGTAAGGTTGGCCCCAGCTTTTGAGTCTCCCCAAACTCTGCCGAGTAGAGAACCAAACACTTCTAAAGGAGCAGGATCCCAGTGCTAGCATTCAAGCCCATGTTTAGCTCCAGCAAACTGAAAACTATTTGCTCGGTATCAAAATAGTGAATGCATAAATGAGAGAAACAGGATGTGGCAAAACGACCAGAATCATTTACATTTTATTCTGAATCAAGACTTGGGCAGCCTCCACCCTGTATATGGAGCATTTCCCCTGCAGGTGCAAGAAGTTTCTGTAGGATTTGCTCTTGCATGTAGCATCCCACAGACTAATATTTTAATAGATGCAACGGTTGATTAGTTGAATTTTTCTTCCGGTGTGGGGGGCAGGGAGGAGAGAAGGAAGAGGAGGTGGAGAAAAAGATATGTGAGCCACATGTTTGGGGTTTTATTCTTTCCTTCTCGTTGGCCCAGCTCTATAGACCATCTGCGGTGATATAACAAACTACCTGGCCAAACCATAAGCAAGTTAAAGTAAGGAGTTTGAAGGAGAAGGAGGACATGAGATATTTCACAAGGGAATGCTCTATTCTCTGAGAGGGATGGGAGAATTGATTTTCATGACAGAAGATAAAACACAGCAGATAAAACAGGATACTGTTTGATCTGCCCAAAAGAAAACACAAACAGAAATGATGACCCAGCCGAAGGAGCAAGGGATCGGGCTGGGAGAGCAGCAGCCAGGCAGGTGCCGTCCCAACAGCACAAAGGCCCAAAGTGAGGGGATCAAGACTCTCTCTCTAAAGGACACAAAATGCCTATGCATACATTATTCATATACATAAGCAGCATATTCCCCTCCGCAGCCTCCATAGCCATGACAAATTTTAACAGCCACTCTGTAAATGAAGTTGCACACAGCGGAGAATGTGTTTTTAGAGAACCTCGTAGCAGAAAAGGAAGGTTGCTCATATATGTAAAAAAAGGAAAACTGTTGTCTACGGGGTGTCTTTAGGTCCTCTCTCTGTGCAGCCAGATCTATTTAAAGACTTTATTTCCATGACTACTCAGAAGCTTCTGTGAGCCCAAACTCTGTGGTGAAGAGTTAACTGATTTATAGACCTTTTAGTTGAATACAGTTGTTCTCTGCCTGCAGGTCTCCCTACAACCTCCAGTCCCTCATGCAGTCTTCAATCTGGTTTTCATTCATGCACTTACTCAGGCTTGGAAATATGCCTGTCACACATGTCAGAAAACAGCCATTGAATTAATAACCTCATTCTGGTGGCTTTTGGACAAAACATCAGAATCTAAGCAAGAGATTCCTGGCCCTGGAGAGGGCTAATTTGCATGTTATGAATAGGGAGGAGAAGGAAGAGGAGGGCGAATGCTGCTGGTCCTCACTTGCCTGACCAGGAGGCAGACTGGTATTCAGCTAAGCAGGTTGTTCAGTGGATGACCTTGTGTCAGCCACTCATCTTTCTTGCATTTTTATTTACCCAGCCATAAAGTGGGGCAAAAGCAGGCACCTTTCCTGAAAAAACAAACAAGCTAGCTTCCAAACCAGGTGAATAAGTTATGGAAAGATAAATATATTCTGGCGAACAAAAAGAGCCTCACTCTTTTCTCCCAGTTTAAGACATGCTATCATCAACACAGGAATAAAGGGTCAACTAATAAAATCTGCACAAATCCATTCTCCTTGCAGCTTTAGGGAACTTGATAAGCAGGAGCTGGAGCTCATTTTCACCTGCCCACTGTACAGTCTGTCCGCTGTATTCTATCCATCCCATAAACAGGAGTGAGGAGCACAAAATCTCGTATCTAGATCCACAGAAGCTGCCAATGGTTCTCATCTCATTTGCAAGTTTAGAGCAGCTCTTACCAGTTCTCATGGTTTGATTTTGTATTTTGTGCAATGTGGTCTTCTTCCTCAAACCTCACCTCTGCAGACACGTGAATTAAACAAAGATTGTGGCTTTCATAGGTATAAGCCTGTTTCTGACTCTTAGATTTGCATAGAATAAGTAAAAAGATAAATAGAGCTATTCCAAAAGTCACCATTTACAAGGAAAAAAAAAAGGCATATTTTTTGAACCTACCTCAGGAGAAGAAAAGCACACACATGTGTCACAATTTTCAGATTGGCAATACTACTGCTCTAGTTGAAGGATCCCCAAGCAATGGCCCGAACAGCAGCAGTCTTAATTATATAATAGAGACTTCTGGCTTGTTCAACATAGCACAGATGTTTAGAGAAGAAGTAAAATTAGAACTTCTTCAATTCACAATTCTCAATTCCTAGGCCTGACTGAGAAACCATTTTCTCATCTTGTTGGATGATCTGAAGATTTTTTGCCCTGTCCCACAACAGTACAAAAAAATTAAATCTTAAGAATGCACATGAACTGACAGTATATTAAAAATTGTCCTTCAATAGATTACATTGCTTCACTTTGATTTTAACCATTGAGGCCTTTTGAATTATTAAGCTATTTCTGCTTAAAAACAAAACAATTAGAAAATAACAAATAAATGTTCTAACATGCTCTAATACTTTTCCCCAAAAGAACTTCAATTCTTTACTTAGAAAGTTACCCAAAAATCTGTTGTGAGAACTGACTTGCTTTTGATGAATCAGCATATTTCAGTCTGAAATAATTTGTCAAAAAATTCCCCAATCTTCTCTAATTTTCAAATCTTTCTCCCAGAAATTCCCTGCTCCTACTACCCACTCCATAAATTAAATAAACAACCTCCTGCTCTTGAGCAACAAATTAAATAGAGCGTTCAAATAACCCTTTCTTTAATTAGAATGGCAAGCCCAGCATTTAGGTGAATCTTGGATATTCTTTTGGATATGTGAATATTGAAGAATTTCAGTTAAAAAATAGTGTTCCAGTCAGAATTTCCTTTTTCTTTTTTTTTTTTTTTTCTCAAGATCTAAGAAGCAAGAAAACTAAGAATACCTGGGAAATCTAGAAAAGGAAGAAGCTGCCCTTCTAAAAGACTCCATCTTCAGTCACACTCTTCATTTTGGTTCAATTCTGGACTTCCCATCCAAGACAGGTGATACCACTACACTGAAGCGAAGCCTACACAGCTATATTACACAAAAGTACAATCATTAAAGCTCATTTCCTCCTTTATTTTCACACAGCTATTCATGACAGTGATCTATTCTTACTTATATCAGCATTGAGAAGTGAGTGGAGGGAGGTGTTTCCTGTGGACAAAGAGCCACATCACTAGAAACAGCATTAGAATTACCTGCCTTAGAAGCCACCGGCTTCAAAATGGGTTGTAGAGCATAAACTATCTTCTCTTTCCTTTGAATGGAGGACTGCTTGATATTTTTAGGGCAAGATGAGGTAGTCCCGTATGACCTTGCCTGCAAGCACTCTGTAGATAAAGGGAAGACCCTGTCACCACTAGAATGCATGGAAGAGCCCCTCTTTTCCTCCCCTATCGCCTGCTCCTTGCCTAAGTTTTATAGCGCAGTACATGTCAAATCCCACTGAGGCAAGTTATTTAATACAAGTGGAAGACTTCTCCTCCACCTCCCAAATCTCAGGACTCCTTTTTGAATCCGCCCTTGGTGAGGTGCCCATCTGAAGCAACAGTGTGCACGCACACATGCATGTGCGCACGCATGCACGTAAGCTCTGCTAACCATGACGTGCACATAATAATTATAGTTTGTCCTTCAACAGGTCCTTTTAAGGCTGTTTACAAGCATAAATCCATTAACTCTTAAAACATCCCTTTGGTGTATGAGAGGCTTATCATTCTCCTTATATAGGAGAGGAAACCAAATTACTGAGTAGTTAAGCAATCTGTCCAAGCGCGCTAAGGACGCAACCGAGACAAGTTGGGTTCTGACTCACTGTGCCTGAACTCTATCTGCTGGGCATGCTTCTCATGCCAGTGTCCCCAGGCAGCTTGTGGAGTTCATTAACATTTTCAGGAAATGCATACTCTGAATTGTCAAAAGGATTTTCCTGCAAAACTTGACTAGAGAGAGAGGAGGAAGGAGGCCCTGTTTTCCTATGCTTCTATCTAATTCTCAATTTTCCTACTGAGCTGCTAATGGTATTCTCAGAGTTCAAGGAGAAGGAGAGAGATGTTGCCAAGCTTTCTTGATCCTCAGCCTAGCAAAGGGGAGGTATCTCCTGAGAGCTTCGGGATAAGTGGAACATTTTGTGCTATCTACCTTTACCAGAACCAGGCAAGAAGGTTGGAGCTTCTGCCACAGCTGAAGAGCCCTCCCTTCACAGCAAAAGCAAATGGTCAGGCAACGTTTTAAAAAGTAACACCAGGTGGGGTAGAGAGGGGAGAAGAGAAATGTGGTCAGGACTTCATAAGATTCTTTTCAAACTAAGGGTTCCAGGCAGCAACCATTATCTTTGCATTGCTACCTACAGTGCATGAAGTTCAACCACCCTTGCTGTAGCTGTACCCTTTTTTCTGACATTATGTTTTTCTTAGATTATGATTTTTTTATTTCTCCATACAGTACAATGTAGTTTTTCCAAGGAAAATTACCTCTGACCCAAGTCTTGGCACTTAGGAATAAATGATCAAAAATGAAAAACAGAGCATCCTATCCCAAGCAAAACCTACTGCTTCCAGTACACACTGAAAGTAGCTCTCTTGACACAGTACAGTGCCAATACATCAACAAAAGTAGAGCCTACATTTTTGGGCAAAGAAAATTTAACAAAGTTAAACATCCTGCATGTGTTCTTTATTTTGAAGAAAGGGAATTAAGGTAGTATTAGTCTGTTCCTAAAATGTAAGATTTGTAAAAATTCCATTATTTTCGACTTAATGTTTCCATTGAATCATTCTCTAGAGTATATTATAAATTCCCTGAGTCAAACACTTGTGGCCTAGACCATCTTCACTTACCCTAGTCACGATTACTAGGATTTTAGGAAATACATTATTCAGGAATACACACGTCACACACCACAAGCGCAGTACTCACAGAAGGTGACACAGGTTGTAAGTAAACAATGTTGCACTCTATCCAAAGAACCTGCAGGACTTTCCTCCACCTATCCTCACATCAATGAACTCAGAAAGAGAGTCCAATGCCATGTTTCTGATGGAAAGAAGTAACAAAGAATGACCAACTTGCTTTATTTTTAGTGGGAATTATGTGTTCCATCCGAAAGCAAGCCCATTATGTAAGAGCTGAAGCGAGCTCTCCAAAACGCTACTTCCAGGGCACCAGACTGTCACTAAGGCTTTCCATCAGGATTTTTGTGCTATTTAAGTTTATACCTCCATTACGCAGGATGAGACCCAGAAATTTTTCAGAAATGGGCAACATCTTACTCCAATGTCCTTGTTTTCTAGTTTATTTTATTCAGCTTGCCTTCTGTACTATACATAAGTTTCTGAAAATTCAGCATGACCCTGATTTGTAACATGGAAGGACAGCAAAATACTGCCTAAAATCCAAGGATAATGCAGGTTGGAAGGAATCTCTGAAGGTCTCCAGTCCAACCTCTTGCTCAAATGAGGGTCAGCTGTGAGGTCAGGCCAGGTTTCTCAGGGCTTTGCTTACATCAGTCTTGAAAAACTCCACACATGGAGACTGCAAAATCTCTCTGGGCAACATGACTCACTGCTTGACCATCCTCATGGGGAGAAAGCTTTTCTTTCATTTCAGAGTATGTCAGTTGTCTCATGCTGCCACCTCAGCACTGTCAAGAGCCTGTCTCCATCTCCCTGATGACTTCCCTGTAGGTGTTGGAAGGCTGCTCTCAGGTCCCTCATGACCTCAAGAGAAGGTCCCTCCTTCGCTTCTCCAGGCCCAACACATCCTTCTCCCCTAGCTACTCCTCACAAATCATGTGCTTCAGCTCCCTAATCTAATTACAATAGATGGTGATTTCTCAGAACCTTAACAAAAAAAGTTATTTTAATAATTTCACATGTTCACTGAAGATATGGAAGGCCGACAATGTCACTTTTCAGACTATGAGATTTCCTGGGTCACACAAGAGGAGTAATGTAAAAAGGGTCACAGAGAGAACCCGACGAAATGACTCAAGCAGGTGAATTAGCATCAGCAACACTGAGTATGACTCTTATGGAGCTGGATCTCCAAGGAGACTCAATGACAAACACAAGGAATTGTAATAAATTCATATATATACATACACACACACATAAATTCACCAATTTTGAAAGCGGGAATAACATCACTTGGCCCATCACAGGAATTTCTAGCATGAGCACTGATGCAACACCTTGAAAACGTGAGGTGCTAAGTAGTGAGGTGCTTAGTCTGTGCACTTTAACTTCAAGCGCAGAGAGTGGACAGTGCATCATAATTACACACTTTTTTGATCATTCCTGCACTACATGCACAGTCACAGAGCAGTGATTAAACACGCAACATCCCATCTAACATGGATTCAGGACAAAGCATGGTATATCTCCCCCCTAGCTGCCCAAAATCCCGGACACACAACTTGAAAACAGATCTCCTTTCATGAAATTATTCTCCTGCAGAGATCCAATGCTTCCAGTGAAACTCCCTGCAGTACTTCAGCAGTGAGTGAATGTAGGTATGCTTCCTCACCATTAAGTCTGTCATTTGCTCTCAGGAGCAAATATATGGCAGGTTGTGGTTCCTTTCTCAAAGAGGAGGAGTCTTTGAGACCATGCAGGACGCAGAGGCCTTTTGAGGCACAACCACCCTGGCTTTCAGCAAAATATCCCGTGCCAGTTTTGAAGCCCCATCCTTGGCAGGAGACAAAAAATCAGGGCCATCAGATTTCTGAAAGCAACTACGCACCGTCTTCTTGCACAGGTTTTGCAGAGTGCCCCTCCAATCCACAACTGGAAGGGCATCCCCTGCAACAGTGACCTCAAATGCTGACCTTCCAGAAAACCTGGCCCAGCACTGAGCCACTTTCCTTCTCCTCCCCTGAAGACTAATGGTGTGAGGCCTTTGCTTAGAAGCACTTGTGAGTTATGGGCTGGGCTTATGTGTCCTTTTGTCTCATATCTATGATGTGAAAGAAAATAATGTTTGCCTTGTGTTTGCTACTCACTATCGCAAACATGACAAAGCATGGTAGAAGCAGTCACTTAGGACAACATGAAAGTGTTGATTCTTAAGCCTATCGTTTACATACCTGAGCTTCATCCCTCTCAGCACAACTTGAACTTAACATCAGGTTTGAATGCTACAAGTTGCAAACTGCAAGATTTTACAGGCTCTCTCAGGGGGCAAAACCACCATGGAAAGAAAGCAGAGGAGGCTGAGGGTAATTTCCTAAGTCCTCTTTGATACTGATCAATTCAGAGAAAAAAAAAAAAAAAAACACAGATAAAAACCCTCAAATTTCTATAACACAAGATGCACCGATGGTAAGGGTAGGAAACTGCCTTTATGGTACTTGGTGATGCTGTATGTTGACAGCTGTTGCTGAGCAGTTATGAGTAAATGCTTGTTATGCAAAAAGTACAAGAGCTTTAGGAGAAAATATATGAGAAAAGAGTGGGGAACACCAACAAGGCAGGTTCAGAGAGAGTAACCCTCACAGGGTTCCCCTCCCAGCCTTTTTGCCAAACCTTTCGCACATAAACCTCAGCTCAGAAGCAGGGATACAAACATCACCAGTTTTGGCATTTATTCCCAACACCATACTATTGGCCTTCCTCCCACTGTGGTCCTCTCCAAACTCTTCCCGTCACTTTTCCACACAGGGCATGTAAAGTAGACTTTGCTGTTGGCCTTCCAGGTCTGAGCCTTCTCCTCCAGGAAAATCCATGCCCAAGGATATCCTAGTGAGCACCACAAGCTCCTCTCCCCGAGGAGCAATGTGGTTTGCTCGCTGCCCTCCTGCTCTTCTCTTACTAGCTTAAGCCCATCCTGCTACTTGGTTGAGCCCAGGAGCAGCTGCAACCGACAGCCATAAGTTCTTTGGGTCAGAGACTACACAACAATTAGTGCAATGAGACCGCAGCCTAGTGGGAGCTATTTATACTTATAATACTGATTTTTAGTTAATAAAAAATTTAAAGGAACTAATTAAAGGAAATGTCTTTCACTGGTATTTCAGTCTTTCTCTTCCTGTCTCATTTCGTTTCTGTCCTACAAAACATTATGCCTCTTTTTCTACCTTACCGCCTCTACTTCCAGTTAACTTTCTCTATTTATACTCATTTTCTTCCTTTCAGTCCCTGTTCTGTGTGTCCTACCCACTTCCCAGTGCATCCTCTGTCCTTTTGCCAGTTAGTTCCCCATGCAGAGATTCCCCTAGCAACTCTCCTTCAGTGAAACATTTCTGCCCTGAAACCCAAGGGATGATCCTACCAGCATTCCCTTGGGCCACCTCATCTTGTAGCCAGCCTCTACTTCTCCATTCACACCATCCACAGGGCTTGGACTGCTCTGCCATCACCTTCAATAGTACCTGGTGACACAAGAACTTGCACCTTGGAAGAGTCCCTGTTATAATTACAGGGAAACTAGATGTTTAGTAAGGAAATAATCTGCATATATCTCACTCTGTCAGGCAGGAACACCAGTTTCTTCAAAGCAAAATGTTACAAACTTTTAAAAAGATCAGTTGCCCTCATAGCAGCAGTCCTTTCCTCTGAGCTGTTCTCAAACTGGGGCAGCACACACGTACACGTGCGCACCCAGGCACGCACACGTGCCTTCTCTCCGGTCCTTCTCTCAACCCCGGCACCGTGGCCTGCTTCAGCAGTGCCAGCTCACCAGTCACCTTATGAGAGGTTTGCTTAACTGCCCCCCATCCCACTTGCACCTTTCCAGGAATTAAAGAAATAGGATATACCAACAACTAGAAATATTTCTATTTTCCTCCACTAAAAATAACATCAGTTCAGGAAACACTGACAGCACTAAGCTCGGAAGACTGGCTGGGCACTCTGTTGGCATGTCCCTGGGCTCCTCAGAAAGGGTTAAGCTGCAGGAGAAGAGTCTTCTCAACAGTCCCACAGTGTTATCAGCTACCTTAAAACTACCAAAAGACAATTTTTGACATCCAAAATGCACAGAAAATCTTTAACTTAGTCCAGAATAGGGATTACACACAAGAAAGCTATGAAGTGAAATGAAAGTACAACTTGCTGCTGTGAGTTGAAATACTTACATACTTACACTTATACCGAATTAGAATTATTTTTTCTCTTTTAGTATAATATATTTTGTTCCATTTTAAGGGACACTTCAGGTGTTCAAAACACCCCTTAGTATTTGGATCAAAAGATGGTAAACTAGACTGTGTGTTTTCTTGTGTGTATGTCTGCTTTGGGGTCTTGTTTGTTTGCTTGTTTTTTTTATCAGCTACTCCACTACTTCATAGCTTGATGCCTTTGAGTACCGAGCAATGGTCAGACTGTGCACGGTACACAGAAAATCTGAAGTATTGAGTTAGCAGAACAAGGGAAGTCTGAGACAGGGCCACCCTCTGAGCATCATTACTGGCAGCCAGGGTGAATGCCCTTTGCACAGAGTTACTGTTTGCATTGTATAGAATAACTGTTTGCTAAGTCATGTTTAAGTACCTCTCTACACTTATGCAAAGAGCAAAAGGACATGGTGGCCTTCAAACAGAATTTGCATGTGGTGAGAGGGAAACGATATAAAAAAAAAGGGGGGAGAGAGAGCTGTTGTTCAAACAGCTGTATTTTTCCAGGTCAAAAAGTAGCTGTAACTGGCACGCAAGTGGCTTGGAGTGCAAGTGGAAACAAAATTCCTGGCATGAATGAAATGAAACCTGTGGCTGAGGGTGTTGTACTAAATCTGGACAGCTTACTACCACTGTCTCCTATGTGGAGCACGGGCAGAATTCCCCCAGGCATTACCTTGACACAGGCAGCACTGGGCAAAGAGGAGGCATTTAGGGACTGCCCATTAACAGTACTTAGCGAGGCCGCTGAGCTCCACACTCGGGAGGCTCTCCCAGCTCACCCGTTCTCATCAGCCCTGCCCACCATCCTTCTGCCTTCTGGTGGCTGCAGCTTCTTCTGCTAAAAGTCTCTCCTCACCCCTTTCCGTCTATATGCAAATATCTTCTCGGCAGCCTTCTGCAGTGGCACTGTGACGCCACCAACAAGTGCTGGAAACACTCAGTAGAATAAAGAAGCTACTGCACACACATCTTCTTTGCCTTCCTATTTGAGATGGGCCCTTGGATTCGTGTTGTCACTGCCCTTGATCCCCAGTAGGACTAATCCACATACAAATACTGGGCAGCTCTGTTAACATGAGCTGGGTTTGGGGTTTGCTTTTTGGTTTTGTTTTGTTTTGTTTTGTTTTTGGCTGCAGCAAGGTTCTCAATACAGTCCCAGCTGTTTCATTTTAAATATTCCTGGAAGTTCATTAGGGAAATTTGGAGAAGCTTTGCACAAACACCTGAGTCCTCTTCCCACTCTTCCAGATCCCTAGTAACTTTGAGGCAGGGGGCTGAGGCAATCCCAGTATTTAAGTCTCACTAGCAAAGGCAATCGTTTAGGTCTCTTTGGTTGTGGTGCCAATATTTGCATTTCTGCTCTGAAGATCTCTCAAAGATTAGATTTCCTGAAGGTCAGTATTTAAAGCAGTACCTCAGAGCTTCCTCCTGACTACTGAAAGGTGTGTTAACACCTAGGTAGCACACTGAAAAAGAGGGGCCTTTTCATATCTTCTAGCCAATGTGAACAGTATCCTGGAAACATCTACAGATGCCCAAGTAAGAGCCTAATACGTGTTGTTCAATCATGCTGTTCACCTACAGCAGCAGCCACTCCTGAGTGAAGACAGGAATCTTGCGGAGATTCCCAACACGGAGCAGGTCCCTGGTCCCTCCCCTAGCATGTCCCACGCTGCAGGGTCTGTAGTAAAGGGCGAAAGAGG
The DNA here is from genome assembly GCA_013398735.1 of Nothocercus julius. NCBI lineage: Eukaryota > Metazoa > Chordata > Aves > Tinamiformes > Tinamidae > Nothocercus > Nothocercus julius. The sequence goes on along the minus strand of VZSV01000001.1, from coordinate 13,090,493 downwards.
AGGCAGGGCTCAGCTGCCCATACACCTCTGCTATACCAGAAGCGTCAGGGCCATGGCAATCCAATGCAACAGGATCTGGAGCCAGCAACCAAAACTGCTTCCCAGAAATTCAGATTCAAGTCATTTCCCCTGCCAGATTTTACTGAAGCCAAAGGAGGAAAAGGCTTAAATAATTCATGCTAGTTTTACAGTGAGTGTAGAGAAGGTTAGGAAGGGAAGTTTAGAGAGCAGTATCAGCTTGCTGTGTACACAGTTACATACAGAATCATAGAACGGTTGAGGTTGGAAGGGATCTCTAGATACCTCCTGCTGAAACTTCATTCAAGCATCTAGCAAATACCTGGGACACAACAGTTGGACACAAAGAATTTTAACCACATCTCCCTGGATTTTAATACCGTCTAGCTCAGCGCTAAGGTGGGTACTGAGGCCTTTGGTATATTTAACTTTGAAGCAATGCCTCTCTTTGCCTTCTCATTGGGATTCAGATATCCTAGTGCAGAGAATGAGGAGAGGACAACCATCTTACCTGGAAGTGCCAACAGCTGCGTTCATTACAAATAATAATTTGTAAGACACATCCACACATGATCACAGGAGCTGGGAGCGAGTCACATGGAAGAGCAAAGGTCACCCATAGCAGTGAATCCGAGACACAGCTAGAAAATTCATCCCATAAAGAGTGACTTAGTGAGAGCTAAAAGCATAGTGCCTTCTCTAGCCACGTCAGACCAGAGCAGATCTCCCAGGGCTAAGGCAGCCAGCTCTAACCCTGCTTCCTTGACCATCAGTAAGTAATAACTATGACATTAGTAATTCCAGTGTTGAAAAAAAGGTTTTACTTCTTATCCAGTCTGAACGAGTGTCCTATGAATAGACATCGAAGACAGCAAGTTTTCTAACTCCCTGTTCATTGAACAGATCAGCATTAAACAAACTTTGCATTCACTCAAAATGTTTAGCACTGATTTAGCACTTGACAACCATCAGTCTTAAACCACTCTTCAAGGACAAATATGAAGAATATACAGGATTTTATGTGTTCTTTGCACAAGGAAACAGAAGCACAAAATGGTACAGAGTTTGGCTAAAAACATTCAGAAAGTCAGTGGGGTGTAGGCAGAAACTGAATGCAAGTCCCTGCACTACCAGTCTGGATCATGCCATTTCCTCTGTATCACAGCCAAAGCCCATGTTTAATAAACAGGTTGTCTCAGGTTGCTGCAAGACCTGGGTGAACTGGCACACAGTTTTCCCCGTAGGGTTGACATGAAGGAGCAAATGTTGCAAAGAACAAAATAAAGCTTTGGTTTATTTAGCCAGAGATGGTAATTCCATCTTGCATTTGTGGGTCTCTTATTTTGAAACTTCTCAAGGCCTTTTTTGCAACAGTGCTAAGTACTGTGTGACTGCCAGAGCCCTTGAAACATAAAAAAGGCCATACCAGGTCAGACCAAAGGTCCATTTAACCCAGGATTCTGTCTCAAAATACAGCCAATAAGGAATCCCTAAGGAGGCCCATATGTAAAGTATATAGGGATATTTCCAGCAGAATATGCTGATACACTCTCGCAGCCTCTAGCAGTTTGCAGTTTGGATATCTTAATATTCAATAGCCCTTGAAGGATTTTTTTCTTCTGTGAAGTTGAGACTTTCTGAACTTTCACACTCACTGCATCCCTTTGCAAAGAGTTCTGCATATTTATTTAACATTTTGTGAAAAGTACTCCCTTCTGTTCATTTTGAATCAGCTTCTTGATAGCCTCATTTGATGTCCTCACTTCTGACTTCAAGAGAGGGAGCAAAAGTTCATCCCCCATTTGCCTCTTCCATGATGCTCCTGATCCTACACATCTCTCATGCACCTCCCAGAAATTGTTTTGCAGGCTGAAAAACTCAAATTGTTGGAGTAATTCCCCATAAAAAAGCCACTCCAGGCTTTTGACCATCCTTCTTTCCTTCTCAGTACTTTTTTGAGTTTATGGCATTGTTTTTAAGGAAGGAGGCTAAACTGTTCACAGTATTTAAGACAGAGCAGACCATGGATTCATATAGTCTCATAACAATGATGTTTGTTTTCTGTTCCTTTCAAAATAATTTCTAGTATTCGATCTTCCTCTTTCTTTAATTTTCTTTTTTTTTTTTCTTTTTACTGCATTGTGAGCACTGTGCTGTAGTTTGATAAAATTCTTTCTTACAACTCCAAAACCTGTCTCTTCAGTGGCAATGACTAAGCCCAATGCTGTGTATGTTAATTTGGGATTGTTTTTCCCCACATGTATTAATTTACATTTATCTAAAATGCACATAACTAGCCACTTTATTCAGCTTAATCATTCACTTTCATGACATCTCTCTTCCATACTTCACAGTAACCTGATGCGCTTATCAAGCCAGACTATATCAGCTAACCTTGCTGCCTCCTTCTCCCCCTTCCTTTCCAGATCATTTGCAAATATCAGGTGGCCCATGCCCCACTACGCATCCAGCAGAGCCTCCATGGGTGACATGAGAGGGCTGACCGCTTGTTCCTAGCCTGTGTTTCCTGTTTTTTGACCTATTACTGTGCCACTAGACTTCCCAAGGGAGCTGGATCTCTCTAAAAGTTTCTGGAGGAACATTATTTAAAGGCGCTTGGCAAACAGGCTGTGGCTGTGTTTGCTGAGGGGGAGTGGGGTCCTGGCCACAGCTGGAGGAAGGCTCCAGCCCCACCTGCAGGCACCATTCCCATCTTCCCTATCTCTGCCCACTGCGGGAGAAGCAGGCCTGGTTCTCCTCCCCTCTCCATTCCAGCTCTTCCTGTCTTTTCCTTCCCCATAGCCAGAACAACACCGCTCTTGGCCCCTTACCCCTGCAGTGGCAATATGCCCTGCCGGGACGCCTGAAGTCGCTTCCCAGTTCAGGCACTGGCAGTTCCAGAAGCAGGGCAGGTAATGCCATGTGTAAGCATGCTGAGGAGTGACCTCTCAACATACATATTTCTATATGATTATATTAATGTGCTACTCAGCTATACCATACAATCCACCTCCACAGTGTGAAAGTCCATTGATCCCCCCCCACTAGGGTCAGGTTCCAGTCCCCATATAAACCCAGGAATATTGATCCATTCTTACTCACCTCGAGTTTCTCTCCCTCTTGAGAAACCCAAAAGAAGTAAGTACGGAAGCCAATAACAGCCTTCCTAAAATAAAAAGTGGTTTCACTATAACAGTAGGAATAAGGCAGTACTCAAAAGAAAATGAAGAAATTTTGAAATAAAAAATATTTATGCCTACTCTAGCTGAATTTATGTCTTCTGGGAGGATACAATAGTGAGTATATATGTATGCCAATCTGGTCCCTGCTAGTTACAACCCAAGGGAGAGCCATTTTATCCAGGGAGAGTTTTTCCCCCTTTCTATTTGTTGGGCTTTTGTGACTGTTAATCCAAAACTGGGAATGTACTGGGAAACTTGAAGGCCATGGGAATCCATCTTCAACTGCTATCTGCAGACTGCTCTTTGCCAACTCTAAGTAAGGAACCATCCGGGTGGGCGAAGTTTATGTGACAGGTTTTGCAGGTGTCCAGACTGGGAAGTAACTACTGTTTGTGGTGGAAGGGCACAACAGGATCATCTGAAGGCAGAGGGAATTAATCATATAGTTGGTATTAACATATGGATGAAATGTTGCTTTAAAAGATCAAACAGCAACTGTCAGCTGAACAAAGCTGGCACAATGGTGACAAATGAGTTTTGCAATTGTGCTATTTTTACAATATAATACAGATACTGTATAAAAGAACAAATGTTGTGTATATGTTCAATGCCAAACCTAAACCATGGCTAACAGTGTTGTTATGATTTGATTAAAATGCCACCATCATTACTTGCTGAAAAGAGTTTTATTTTGCTCCCCCAGCAAGTGTTTTTATTACTGGAGCTTTACCAGACATGTTTGTGAGAAAGAAAGGTGAAGGAATAACCCAACTCAAATATTTAAAAGCATTTAACCATTCTGGCTCATTGACAATTATACTCTCTCTCTCTCTCTCTCTCTCTCTGATTTTTAAGAGCTGCTGACGCCTCATGGAAAAAAAAAACTTTGAAAAACATGGCATTGAAAAACAATTTTGCCAATGTGTCATATTTTCTGTCTTATCCCTTCCTTTGCTCCTCACTAGTAGAAGAATCTACATGAAAACAGAACCTTGATTCTTTAGGTAGAGAAAATTTGGATGTGAGTTCTGCCAAAGCATGTGGGTGTTTGGATCCTGTCCATTAAAGAGAGGGATTCAGCTTCGGATCCAGGCTCAGTCTTCGAAGCTCACAATAAGTGCTTAGATCCAGGATTTTAGTCTCACCCATCCCTATTACTAAGAAGTCATCTGCTGCCCGTCCTGCATATTAAGCTGTAGACTTCTGCGGAGGATCTCGTAGGTGACCACTCACGCCAACATCTGCTGCCAAACTATAAGCATAGGGCTCTGCTGCCTTTCCTCAGGGGAGGGAAATTCCGAAAATTTAAGGGAAAAAAATTCTCTTCTGGAGAGGTTGCCTTGAAATTTGTCTCTCACAGTGACAGAACTTTATAGACTTTAGTGAAATCACACTGCCTGTCAGCACAAACAAAACAGCACAGTCTTCAAGAACCTTACTGAGACACACAAGGTGCAGCAGACTGGTGTGTGCTGTTCTGGTGCACTCCAATAGCCTACACAGAATGCACCAAAAATCAAAAGCTAAAATTTTATAAAGGTTTTTTTTTTTCCCTCTCACATTCAGTCTATTGGAAAAACAGATTTCAGTTCAGCCACAGAAGTTCCTGCTGCCTTGTAAGCATGGAAAACACAGATCTGCCCCAGCTCTACCACTCTGTGAATTACTGTGAGTGGAAGAGGACACACCCACAATTCACAAAGATGCCCAAATGGACATAATTAATAAACAAAAATCACATTCCAGCTTGGCCTTGGCTCTCATAATCCCTGATTTAGCTACACTGGGCAGAGCCACGAAAATTCTGGCTAGATACTTTGAATAGGAATGGGAATAGCCTAGGAATGAGCAGGAGGACATGTTCCTACATGACCTTGCCCATCATTTTCTCAAAACACTTCGACCTTCACTGACATTCAACCCAAGGATTTTGAGGCAGAGCAAGAGAGGAGGACCAGCACGCAGGCTTGTAGCCTGCTCCAAGGAAAGCTATCAATCAGAGCACGGTAAATCCACTGATGACTGGGATATCTGAGGAAGACTGACAGATTTGTGAGCATCCCGGTTTTGTATTTCACTGTTGTCAAGTCACAAGACAAAAATACACATCTAGCAGAGGACGAAAAAAGCAGAAGTTTGAGAGAGGTGAGCTGACATCAAACACACTGGGAGAAAAAAGGAAAACACTAGATAGAGCAGCCTCCAGATTTCTGAAGCATCACCAAGCCGATCCCCATGCACTGTGCAGACCACACTGCTAGAGGACTTGTTGCATCGACTTTGAAGAGGCTATTGAGTTTGAGCAAAAGACCAGAATTTGCCCCCACACCACCATGGTCCCTTCTGCTTAAAAGCAGAGACAAGCAATAACTACCAAGTGAAATGAGAAAAAAAAAACAATCAACCAAACAAAACAATTCCAGGACTAATTCTCCACTCTCCTGCTCCTCGTACAGCCATCCACACCTGGACAAAGCAAATGTGAAGCATTTCGAGCCACAGCAGCCATCATTTCCCTCACTCCCATGGCGCAAAGCACAAGATGGAAGAATCAGGCCCTTTCTCACAAAAAAAAATAAGAAAAGAAAAATGTCCTCAACAATGAATGATGAGTGAGATATAGGAGGTGCAATTCTATTTGCTTTTGGAAAGCCGTCAATTTGGAAAGGTTGCCATAAGACAGCAGCTGCTCTTTATAGAAAAATCTGCTTCTGAGCTCCCAAGGTTCTCAAGCCACAGCCCTGTCAGTAACATATGGGGTGCAGAAGATTATGACCAGCTAAGGCCCTGAGTTTCCTTTCTGGGCAGGAATCCCAGCATAACAGATACTTATGCATATTCTGTCCTCATTTTATCTAATTACAAATATCTCTCTAGGGACGGGGAGGGGAATAGAGGTTTGATCACTCGATTTTAGGTCACTTATGCAAGGGATTGCTGGGATATGCATTGATCCAAAGAGTGCTGTAATATTTTTAAAGTTCCCATCCATCTAGTTTTAAAAAAAATGTATCATTTTTTCCTATTGTATGAGGTGTTAAAGCTGCCCAATAGGAAAGAGTTGAATCATATACTGCCATAAAGCGGTACAAAGTATACAAAGTATATGGGAATGTTTGAAATGCCAAGAAATTGATTAACTAACAGTATCATTTTTCCTAAGCATGATCTGTAAATACATTCTTTCATTCCTATATTACGCACACACACAAATATACATATATTAGACATACACGTTTTCTCTAAATGGGATCCATAGCATCAGAGTTGCTGTAATCAAAGACATGAGGGAACAAAGAAAAGAAAAAGGGGGCCTATGCCAAGGTAACTCAACATCTTGCTTTGATAAGTTACTGGTGCTCTAGGTACCTATTTCTAATCAATTTAGACTCTCAAAAACATTTGATACAGCAATACATGTGGAAGTAGTAAAAAAAGGGGCAGAGGAGGATTAGTACAAGAGTGATAATATGCTTGAAAAACTACAGAAAGGTGCTTGGGCACAGGGAATATGGTAAGAGACAGTAACTGGCTGAAGGGACTTTACTCCTGGAGTTCCAGAAAGGACGGGTCTAGAGACTGGTCTTCTCTAATATTTTCATCAATGACCTTGGCACAAAAAGCAGGCATGCTGATAGAAGTTAGCCAGTGACACGAGTTCAAGGGACAGCAAAGGAAATAAGAATATTGGGGAGAAAGAAAAAAAAAGAATTAGGCATAATTAATTAGTGCAACTTGCAGTTAAACCCCTGGAGACCATCAGTTCAGTGACAACAAAAGTGCACAAGAAGAAACATAGCAGTATCACAGGGTGACTTTGAACCACCAGAAGGCCACAGCCACAAGCAAAGGCAAAGTGCCCCCAGGAGAGGCACAAACCGAAGGCAGTCCTGCAGGCAGCAGCAACACCTTGATGGGAACACTTGGCACTGCTCTGTCTACGCACATTCGAGACAGTTGAACATGAGAAACCCCATCTGGAGCACAGAACTCAAAACCAAGGCTGAGTGGTCTAATGTTGGTGTTGTAGAAAGACATGACAGTGGAGAGGAGGACACAAAGCGGGTAGTGCTATTTAAATTAACGACCGCATGCTGGCACCAAAACAAATGGGTATAAACCGGTCACAAGTAGGTCTAGGCTAAGGATTAAAATGCTATTTTGAGCCATCAGAGCAGTGGGTTCTGGAACTGTCCCAAGAGGAGTAATGGCAACAAACATTGGGGATTTAAGACAAGGACTTTTCAGTTTATGAAAGGGATTATCTGACATGGTACCAGGGGACTGGACATAAGACCCACGAACCCTCTTCTAAACCTACACTGCTATTAATTGAGCCTCTGTGGCCAATTTCATCCTTGTTTGCTCATTTGAAAGAACCCACAAAGGAACCAATTAGCACCAACTGGGAAGGGAGCTTTTGTGATAGAGTTACCACCCACTAGAAATAGATCCTACACATTCAAGAAAAGTTGTTAAAGCCTCTTGCTTTAACAGGTACTCTAGCCTGACCTGAGCTCTGATGGCAGTAGAACATGCAAGGAGAACATGCTCAAGTCTTTCTTGCTGTCTCTCAAGTGTTTTGCCAAGATACCCCTAGTGTCGGTGTGGAAACCATACCTGCAGCTATGGAGATGCAGGCAGAGGCCCCTTCGGAGGTGCTCTGTTCCAAAGTCCATGGGCTGGCATCTCCAGGACACTTCAAGTACCCACTACTGATCTGTTCAGTTGGATTTGTCACCAACCCAGAAGAAACCCTTGGGCTGTCTGGAACACCATGTAAGTACGACTGGACAACTCCATAAGACCTTTTTAACAAATAAAATCAAAACGCAAAGGAGGCAAAATGACACAAACCAAAAGAAATATCCAGGTTTGTCAAAACTCACTCAGACTAAGGCTGAAAATTGCATGAAGTTTTAGAATCAGCATAAAAAAACTTAACACACAATATCTGGGTTTGCCCCTCATGGAAAAAAAAAAAAAAAAAAAAAAAGAGTATTTATAAAGATAAAAGGAAAAGGCCACACTCCTACAGGCCTGAAAATAAATGTGCTGGAGGGAAAAACGTGCCGGGTCCTGATTGATAACCATGCTAGAGGAAAGCCGCTGGAGGAAAGCTGCTTGCAGAAGGAGTCACTGCTCCAAAACCCTGCTGCGGCAGGAAAGGCACATGTGGCTGCTGGAGCAGGAGATGGGCAGGGTTAATTGACTGGGAAAGTTTAGCAGAGATGGAATTAATGCAAAGAGCTCAGAGCTCGGGCGTACAGTTCTGTTACCAAGGGAAAGAACCATTCGGCTGGAATTGCAATCCATTTTCCGGTCAGAGCCTTTCCCAAAGCCAGCAGGTTCGCCCCTCATCTGTTCCTCCTCTTCCTCTACGAAGGGTGCATAGAGGGGAAGGCAGCTTGTAAAAACAACCTAGGAAATAGCCTGCAAGCTGCAGGCCAGCCAGATTCCAGCTTTGCAAGGTGCATGCTCAGAGGTGAGGAATTCTGAAGACATATCAGGAAACTGCCCTTCCCTTTCTCACTCCAGCATTTTGTGGATAAGCTGGTTCTGGAAACAAAACTGCAAAGGGAAGTTTTTGTTTGTCAGGGAGGAGGGAGTTTACTTTGAGATCTGCTCAACAGAATGAATACCTGAACCAGGTACATTTGCAAGCTAGTGTGCTGAGGAATTTCAAAAGCTACTGCAGAACTGCAGTAAGAGTATGGGGAATAAATAAAGAAATAAATAAAACAGGCCCAAGCAATTATTTTTTGCAAATTAAACTGGGCTGCAGAGGAAGATACAAAAGACAAACACAAACCACAGACCAGATGACAGAGATGACCTTATGTAGCAATGTGCTGCCAATATTTTGATAAGTAGCACCCACGATCATGTTCCTCTGAGCCTATGGCTCAGGGTTACTCTTCTCAGGAAGGGAGGACCAGATCTGTGAACAAACTAATCTGTTTTGCTTTTCTAACAAATGGCAAACTTGCACACAGTTTTAAGGAGCCCTGTAAAATAAATGGAGTCAAACTGTTCTCATGCCAATGACTTCATTGAATTTGATGCATGAATTAAACTGACAACACTGTCTGCTCTGTAGCATGTATGTTTTGAAATGCAGGGAGAGTATATTTTTAACTACTTGTCACTTGGTGTAAAGCTGGTTCACTTCAGTGGTAAAATGTTTGTATCCCAACAGCATCTTTATCAGTTCCAGGCATAAACCACTGCCTTGCTGGCTGGCTTAGCGATCCCCAGCACAGAACTCCTTCCCCCAGAATTAGACAGACAGCCTCAGCTCAGTCTGCCCCTCTTCCTCCATGGGCCCACCTTCGGTTTGGCTCTGGAACAGCTGCCAAGGAAGGTCCCTTTCAATGCATCTCTCACCTACTGCCCAAAGCCACCGAAGGCAAAGCAACGGGGCCCCTCTACTTCTCCTTTTGTCAATGGTTCATGGTGTGGCCACCACACAGCTAGGAGAAATTTTGTATAGCTGCTTTCTGCTCAATCTGAAGCAATCTCACTCGGGGGAGTTATTCACAGTAGGCAAAGGGAGTCTTTTGCTGGCAAAGAGGGACTCTCATTTAGGCCTGCATTCATATACAGGAAGTTAACTATATTTTAACAACATGTAATTACATAGGAGCCTCCTTTACTCAGCCTGCCTTGCCTGAGAGTCATACCTGAGCAGGAGAATAAACTCCTGGCTTGCCCACACCATACGGCAAGTCAGAGGTCAGGTTTTAGTCGGTAAGCTCTGATCTGTCGCGCTGTAACTGCAAAGCAGAGCCGCCCTGCCCCGTGTGCTGACACGGGAGAGAGCCCTGCTCCGAGCACAGCCCCAAAACGCATTCCCTTCAACGGCCCACCTTGCTCCAACACGCTGCGTGCATCCCAGGGAATCCCAGCGCAGAGGTCATTAAAAGCCAGCCCCCCTCCTCCTGTCTGAGGGGCCTGAAATAACCATTTCACTGGGGGAAATGACTCAGGAAGAACATGCAAGGAAGCAGAGCAACAAACAACAAATAAGGTGGATATAAATCCAGATAAAATATTAAAATCATTAAAGGGTTGCTGCTCCCTGAAGGTTGGAAAAAACGAAGAGAGTTAATTAAAAGCAATCTCCACACACTGCTGAGCCAGCCTGCCCTGATAAATCAACAGCTAGGACTGTGTTGTAGAGGTCAATGGGGGAAAGAGGTTGGGAGGCGGGGGAGAGGCAAGCTAGGAGGAGATAAAACATTTAGCTGAGCCTACCAACAAAAAGGAATTAGAGCTGCTGGAGACAGGAAACTGAGGGAGGAGAGAGGGGTTTTCCACATATTTCCCACCAAAACCTGTTGGTTAGAGGAACGCCTGTTTGCCCCTGGCATCACAGCCTCCTGCCTGACGAAGCTGCTCTTCATTTGCATGAGCGTAGGAGCAGAGAGAGGTGACAAGTCCTCAGGGCTCCCTTCTCCCTGTACCATCACATTTGCCTCCCTGCATTTGACCACTCAGCACCAGCATCACCAAACTCAATAGAGGGGCACATCCCCCCTCTGCACTTCTGAAAGCACTTCCGAAAAATCAAGGAGTCAGCCCGATTTGGTAGCAGTAAAAGGAGCTGAACCATATCTGGTTCTGGAGAGAAAGCTCATGGTGGGGGCACTCCTGTCCCCAACCCGTACCCACCACATCTCAAAAGCCTCTTAACCTGCACTGGCCCAACTAGAAAGAGTGCTGACCTCTCATTTAAAGCTGCGCCCCTGGCTTGGTCCCTATTTCACATCAAGTATATGCTGATGAACTGAAAACTGTAAGGATAGAGAGTGCATAAAAATCATAAAAAAAAAATACAGTCTTCAAAACATCCTTTGGTAGTAGGAAAAGCAAAAAAAAAAAAAGTGAAAAAAAACAGCAGTCAGGGGAAGCCTGTAGACACAAGTGGGCTCATGTTATAATTTCTGATATGAGGCACTGGTGTATAATTCACTTGAACACTCAATAGGAGAGCAACCACAAGCATTATGCATTTTTTATTCACGGTCAAGACCAAAGGAGTTTAGCAGTTAAACAGCTTTCTGAACCACTGTTTCCATTATTCCTTCCCCAGACTGTACAGGTTTTAAAGTAACTGTAAACACGAAATATATTTGTGCCCATCAGTGACTAACCACAATCTGTCAGGAAAGAGCACAGGGGCCAAAATACTTGAAAAGTCACAAATCCATGGATTACTCTCCTCAGGTCTGGACTGTTTTTGCAGGAAATGGAAATATGGATATTACTTTTCCCTTGATGAAATAATATTAATTTTGTGTCTCCATTGTAATTTTCCCAGCAGCACAGTTCACTGGATAGAGAATTATTGGGATATGACGCCAGCCATTTCATTTTTTTCCTCCCAACTCTGTGACTAAGCACACTGTGGATCCATGAGATTACAAACACACTAGAAACTACAAAGTTCCTAGAACCAGATCAAAATGTTCATGGTCACACGACATAAAGCACTGAACTAGTGTTCACTCACTCTTCCAAAACCTGAAAAAACACTCACAGATTTTGAAGAGGTAATTTTGTTCCAACAGGCACCATCTATTTTCCTGTGGTGAGCAGGGATCCAGCTCACAGCACCCACAGCAGAAGCTCTGTGCTCTGCGTTCTGGCAGCAGGAACATGCCCGCATCCCAACAGACCAAATCCGCACTGCCGGCTCATACAGGAGGCCAGACCGGAATTAACCACCATAGCACGTGGCCTTATTTCACTGCTGCACCTGATTTTATTTGCACCATCCAACCTATTTAGACTTCTGAGACCTACTGGGCAGGAGCCATTAGACCGTGTGTGTGTGTGTAAAGAACCTAGCACAATGTCTCAACTGAGGTCACCAGGAACTGTTTAAATAGCAACTTAATGATTGCCTCAACCAGGCTGCTCTTTATGACACATGAGAACACCAAAATGAGGGAGGATCTGGTGAACTCTGGCAGGGGAACATGCTATAAATTATGTGGGATCCTTTTCCTTTGCATACTCTAATAAGTACGTTCACATTTTATGTTCATTTATTAAATTATCAGAAATCATGGACAGCATTATCAGATGTTCACAACACACAGCATTGTATGAATGGAGAGATGATCCTCCCTCAGATTGGATCATTTCTTTCACAGAGGACTGCAATTTTAATGACACGTCCAGCCTTTCTCACCCGAATAATAACATTGGAGCAGCCAGTGTCCCCATGAGCATCTGAGCAGGGGACTTTCTCCCAGCTGCAGCTCTGCAGAATGCAAAAGCAGTGACTCAGGCTTTGGCGAGCACGTGCTGCTGATCACAGCCACCCAGCGCACACTCAGCATTGCCCATCGTGGCCCTGCGCCTGCTGCTCAGTGACTCCCTGGAAAACCTACCCTCGGATAGCGCCAGGGAGGCAGCAACACCTCCCTTGAGCGGGGATCGCAGGAGTGCAGGTCACCTGCAAACCGAGCCGCACACAGGCAGCTCCTGCCATTCCGCACGGTAGGACACGCTGCGGTGAGGGGGATACCTGCCAGCAACTGCTAAGATACCGCATTACTCTTTTTTGAGAGATCCGCTGGGAATCTCTCACTAAAATGTGCTCTGCTGGGAAACAAACAATATATAACAATCAAACAACTAAAGAGTGTGTCCTATTTCTAAAAGTTTTGGCTACTATAGAAAAGCAAGAACTGTAAATATTCAGTATTCGAGCACTCACTTATGCTGTTTATGTTACATATCACTCATTTTAGAGTTTCTCTTTCTTCTGAAAGGAGAATCACTTTCTGCTTTTCACACACTAGTCCAGTGTAATTGGGTTTGCTTCACAAACTATATAGAAGTCTTAAAAAAAAAAGAAAAAAGCAAAAAAAAAGAGCAGTCACCTGAAAAAAAAAACTGTTAAAAAATTAAGACAAGATTTTAAAGTATGCTTTCTACTGGGCAATGTTTAGGGAGATTGTTTTCCATGAAAGAAACAAAAAAGGGAAGATTGGGACCTACGCTAAAGAAGCAATTAACACAGCCGAGTCTGTACATGCTGGGCAAAACTTGCAGGCAAAGACAAAAGAGCCACACAGTCCTAACGAAGCCCTCAGAGGAGGCCTCGAGCAACGTTGCCTTGGTGCTGCTTTTCTGCACGTGTGAGAATGTCACCTGGACCAGGGACTCCTCAGATCAGAGGTCTGTCTGTCCAAGGGAAAAAGAAACTCGGCTTCCAAAGCAGATTCATTCTCCTTCTGCAAGTCCTCGGGGATAAACACTAAGGGATGGTTCTTGCTCAAGGCAACATCACATAGAGACAACACAGTGATGAGCTCAGAATAAACACCAAGATAGTAAAATTGATCTACCAAGCAAAGAAATTCAGCTCTGACATGAAAGACAATCCAGAGTAAAAAAACATCAGCTCGAGCAAAAGGCAATTCTAAAAAACATGTTATTCCCAGACAATGGACACCTTGGGATGCCTCATTTCCCAGGCAGAGGGACAGCCAACTGTCACAAATTGCAAGAAGCAGGTGCACAAGCTGGACAAAGTCTGGGGTTTAGAGCAATCTCAGAACACAGTACTTCTGCTTTTAAGAAAGCAGGCTGCACAGGGGCTGAGCCAAGTTGCCTGTATCACCATTCACCATGACTCCGACTGCAAACATACCATGTTCCACGCTGTGTTTCGGACTTCTGCATGGTCTGGGTAAATTACTCCCATCTGACACTGTGACATTAGGATCCCAGTCCACTGTGCTTGCCTTGAAAAGGCACCTCCCAAAAGATCAGATCTTTGGACCTTTGTAGTCACCTTATATCCTATCTCAGTTAGCTCAGTAATACTTTCATACACCATAAATAATACGTTTGAAAATCCTTTTTTTCAGTGACATCTTTATGACACAAGTTCCATCCATCCATACAACCAGACGGACTGTGAAAGGCTAAAGCACCAACAAAACAAGATTACAAAAGCAGTACAACAGCTAATCATGCACAAGTTACTCATGCACCCAGACAAAACGCTGCAACTAGCAACATATCAGACACTCCCCTATCCAAACCAGCACATACTCAGGTCTTTGTATCTTGGCTTCCCCCCCAGACAACTTTGGGGGTTTATGCCCATGTTTCGCTGTATACATAAAACAATATTCATGCAACATTTTCTGTGAAGGCTGGTGCTGGGGTATAGAAAATATGAGTTGCCCCATTGGCAATAGTTTTGGTCTGAAATGTGTTACATTTCAGCTTATTTATATTTTTAAGGGACTTCAACACCACACTGGATACTTCACAGAAATTTTGGTAAGTGATTGGATGAGTTCAACAACTCTATTAAACAGAAGGGAATTTCCTTCTGCAAAGCCACATTAAAATCACCTTTGCATCACTTGTAAGCACTGGGCTGGCAACCTAACTGCCCATCTATTTTACTGCTTCCACCTGCTGGAAGAAGCATTGCGTACAACACGTCCACTTTAACACTAAAAATCAGCAACCAGATACTTATGCTGCAGCATCCACAAAGAAAAAAAGAGAACAGTCTTCATTAGCACTTCCTCATAAGCACTTGGGCTTGATTCAAGGAAAGATAAGGGGATACGGAACCCCAAGGGGCAGCCTGGGTTGGAGCAGAGCTGTCACTACTGAACTGCCCTAGCCAGCGGGGAGCCCACAGGCCACATTGCGTGGGAGAGGGACATGAGCGCAGGCCACTACTAGGTGTCTCACACCGCAGATTTCGTCGCAACAAGAATGGCCAGCTGGGAGCCCAGGGACCCACAGTGGCTCTCAGGGCACATTTTGCTGTCCCACAGCATGAGGGAAGCCGAGCACCACAGAGTGTTTGCAGAGGAAGCACTGCAGACACAGAACAGGCCCAGCAAGGTTTGCAAGCTCGGCTATGGTGTCGCATGCACAAGATTACACTGATCTTGTCCCCAAACACCTGGCTGGGAATAAGAGTCCCCAACCACCCCAAAGTTGTCCAACAACATCAGCAGCAAATAAGCAATTTAGTCTAGGTCATTCAGTGGGCCCTTTTGTGGCAGACACAGTTTTAAGCAAAAGAAATAAAAACACCAGCGCAGCTACTCAGAGGCCAAACTACTTGAAGGCAACAGCTTCACTTGGAAAAGTTCAGGCAGAGAGCTACAACGCAAGGGAATCTCACATGCAAAAAAAAAGGCAACAGCCTAACATATGTTCCAGTTAGTGTGTTTAATTGACAACCTGAAATAAAAGTCAGCTGCAGGAGTAAAGATGGAGAAGGGGTGGGGGAATCAGCTCTTCTGCTAGATAAGACTTGGTAAATTACAAGATCTTAATTACATTAAATGCATTATGGTACCATATGCACATCACTAATAAGGCAGAGATGGAGGAAATGTGACTAAACGTTAGGACTGGAAGTTGAATTGCTGAATTCTTGACTTACACTTTGAATTAGAAAGTTTCTAACCACTTTTTCTTAGTTTAGCCATCCATAAAACAAAGGCAATAATCCTTTCTCCACGGGGATGTTGAGAGGTTTAATTAATTAATGTTTACAAAGCCCATTGAGATTTCTGACTGACATTTTAAGTTACTCACAATACTTTTTTAAACTGTATTTGTTTCCTTTACTGCACTGCTGAAGTCTCTTTGTATTAAGATACCCAAAAAGATGAAAAGTAAAACTATGGAAATAGGAACACAGGCTGCTGGGGAAAAACAAACAAACAAAACAAAACAAAATAAACAAAAAAAAAACAATAGCATTTCAAGCCCACTGCTATCCCATCAGATGTATCTGAATATTGCTTTTTTTTTTTTTTTTTTTTTTTTTTTTTTTTTTTACTGATTGAGAAGAATGTGTTTATCCAGACATCTGCTGCCCTTCCCTTGCAGATCTGTGAAACCTCTGAGATTTTTGACTTTAGCACCACGTTGGGAAACAACAAGGTACTAAATGGTAGAAATACTGGGCAGTCGAGTCAGACTGACTGGACCGCCACAGGAGGCAAACGAAGAGGGGGTGAGCAAAGGGATGAAAGCACCAGAACACATTCATTTGGTGAGGAAAGCGAGAGCTGCAGAGAAACAGGCGAGCTGAGGGTAAGGAGTTGCCCATCACTCCTAAGGGACTCCCTAGCCAGAGCTCATCCCTCTGCGTAACACATTCCCAGGGATGCTCAGGTGCACTGGAATACATTATCCCGAGAGGACTAGTCTAGCATGAACAAGGCCACATATGAGTCCAAGTGCCGGAGAGAAACTGCATTTTGGATACACTTAAATGCCCAGCACACGCAGGAGGCTGCGCGGTACCTGAGCCAGATTTTCCGGCTCACATCGCCCCCCACCTCGGAGAGAAACCTCTGTGCGGCCGCTTTCTGTAGGGGGCGTCTGTGGGTTTAGAGATACAATCAAAACGCACACAGAGGAAATGCAAATGTCATTCAGCTCCCTTTCATTGTCAGGAAGGACACATGAGGATAAAACGCCGTGCACTGCATCTTTCCCCCTATTATGTGTCCTGCTGCTGCTTTTGTCCTCATTTACCCCATGCACAATTTAGTTACGTGGGCACTGTTTCCCCCTCAGTAACTTCAGGGAATAAATGAAAATTACAAAACGTCTTATCGAACGAGTTGCTAAAAGAAAACGCAGCCGGGCAGCCCCCGCCGCAGCCCCGGTGCGCGCGGCGCCTGGAGGCGCAGGTGAGGGGCGGCCCCGCGCTCGCGGCGGCCGCAGAAAAGTTGCTCTCGCGGCGCAAGCGGCGAGCGGAGCGGCCCGTGGCGCTCGACGGGGAAGCCCGGGCTTCCCAGGCACCCCCGTGGCAGCCGCGGGTTTGGCCAAGGCGCTGCGCGGCCGCGGGGCGAGGGAAAGCCGAGGATTTCCGTCGGGAGGGAGCGAGAGAGGGGAGAAACGTGTCAGCACCCCCGGCAGCCCGAGGCTTTCCTGCCCTCCGCATCGCCGGCAGGAATCCCTGGAAAAACCGTCAAGTGTTTTTCCAACTCCGGCCGCAGAGAGTTGAGTCGAGGGAAAAAAAAAAAAAAAAAAAAAAAAAAAAAAAAAAAAAAAAAAAAAAAAAAAAAAGAAAGAAAGAAAGAAAGAAAAAGAAAAACCTCGCAGCCCTAATTTCATCCCGAAAAACTCAAACGTGTAAAAACACTCGGCGCAGCCAGAAAGTCTAAACGAAGGGTCCCCGCCAGGTACCCCTCTTGCCCGCTGCACTAGCGAGCACGCTGCCCCCGTTAGCTGAAAAGTCGTTTTAAAAAGGTTAAGACAGCTCCTCTCCCCACGTACGGTGCCAAATCCCACTCTCCCTAATGCCTGGCGGGATTAGCGGTGTGCGCTGCAGACCATAAGGAAAACAGAGGACGCGATCCAGAGCAGAAGCGGCTCCCGCGCTGCGCGGCGCCGGGACCGCCGGCAGGTTCCTGCGGCGGCGGCACCTGCCCCTCTCGCTGCGCCCGTGCAGAGCCTGCCCGGGGAGGGACCGCCACCAACTCTCCCCGCACTGAGAGGAGAGGGCCGGGCGCCTCGGCGCTTCCTGCCCCGCGCCATTCATTGGAGGCGCCCGG
>VZSV01000001.1:13012572-13072255 GCA_013398735.1 Nothocercus julius | reverse complement strand
TTCTGTTAATTTGGAGAGCCCCGCGTTTAGGTGTTGCACAAAATAAAGCGATCGGCGCGGAGAGAAAGGAGGGCGGGAGGAGCGATCGGCGCGGAGGCTGGAGGCACCTGGCTCGGGCTGGCAGCCAGCGTCGGGAAGGCGCCTTTTTTTCATATTTAAACCACGCGGAATATGTACATTTTTGATTCCTACTTACGCTTTCAGGGGGTTGTGAATGACAGTCGCCATTTTGCTACAATGTAACAGAATATTGTGCCTCGGAGTTCTAAAGGTTCGCTCAGGGGAAGCGCGCGGCCAATGGGCGCGCGGGATTCCGGCGCGCCGCCCAATGGGCGCGCGGGGGCGGAGCCGGCGCGCCGCCGGTTATTAGGGGAGCTGTCAAAGCCCAGAGGTCACTCCCTGGCGCTTGGGCTGCGAGCGAGCAGGTCTTAAAGGGGCAGCGCGCGGCGCGGCGGTCGCTTCCCGGCACTTGTCGGGTTCTTCCCCGCGGGAAAGGAGGAGAGCGGCGGGGTGAGCCCGGCGCTTTCCTCGTTCCCCAGACGGCGACCTCCCCCCGCTCACGTGCGCTCGCTTCGCCAGGAAAATAACGCGCCGCGGACGCGCCGGCTCCCGGCGCTTGCTCCCCTTCCCTGCCCTTCCTCCCACACCGCTCTCCCGCCGGGCAGCGGTCCCGGCCGCGCTCCCGCGGAGTCTCTGCCCGCCGGCCATGCGGCTCCCGCAGCCGCGCACCGGTTACATAACGCCCCGCTCCCGCCGCCTGCCTCTTCCCTTCCCCGCGGAGCAACTTGTGAGGCGGCCGCTGCCTCAGCGTGCCCGGACCTGGCGCCGCGAGCCTTGGGCGGGAAGGGAAGGAGGGAAGCGCCCGAGCTCGCGCTCCACGGGGCATCTGCTCGCACCGCGAAGGGGTGAGTGGAGGCTGCACCGGCGGAACAGGCAGGGTGGAGCTGGAGCCCGTTCCCGGCGGAGCAGCAAACTCAGGAAGTCTGCGCCTACCTGCGGCTAATTAAAGGCGCTTGCAAATGAATTATGTAGCATGACTTAAGTGATTTAAGAAGTGCCAATCCTGATCTCACTGCAACTCAGAGGCAAATCCATTAAGTTCATGAAATTATAGCAGCATGAGTTTGGTATAAACAAGAGCAGAAGAAAACTAAGAAGTTTTCCTCTTGTCTGTAAGACTTGTCATGTAATACTCCTCTCTCACTCAAAGCTCTTGCTTCCCTTCAGGCATCCTCTAGCCCTTAAAACGAAAAAAAAAATCACAAACCTGATTCTCCCTTCTTCGCATTTGTATGATCAGAAGAAACTCAACTCAAGATGGCTAAAAGAAAGGAGAATAAAGAACCAAATATGCAGAAGTTACTGAATAAAAGGATGGAAGTACTTGTGTTTGTGAGACAGGTGTCACCAGAACTGGAAACAGCAATCTTGCTGGCAAAGGGCTGAATTTAAGAAGACCAAGAATAGCAAAACTATTCTGTCTTTTAATTGTTTATCACAATAAAACTTTCTAATAAGGGGGTAGAAAACAATGGGAGATGAAGGACAGACAAGTAAATGATGAGATAAAGAGAAGAGGGAAAAGAGCACTGCATCAATTTCCCATTCACTATGGATTTATCACAACTTTGGAAAAGTTGAATCTTCTCAGATTTGTCCAGCACCTCTTTCCAACATTGGTTTCTCTAGCTGCTAGGTCAACCTCGCTGATGTGCCAAGCATATATCCCTGGAGGGAATCCTCTCTTCCTTCAAAGCAATCTAAGCCACAAATACTGCTTAGGAGCAATAAGCTCTCTGTAGGCTGGAGAGTTGCCAATGTTGAGATATATCCCAAAACACAGTTCTGGGAAGCAATCTTTAAGAATGTTTCCATTATCATATTACATTATGTTATTTAATATAGTAGTAGCCCAGGTGACATTGAATATGCCTACAGATCCTCCTGTGTAGTACTGTCGCACTGCTCACAGGAAAAGCTACCCACAAACTGACAAGTTTTCATAAGAACATGGTTGATGTACACCAGAGAAAAAGGAACAGGTTGGTGCGCACCTGAACTGGGGCCCAGGATGTCCTCATTTCTTAAGATCACATCCCACAGCCCACGCTGCTCACAGAAAGTCTCCCCTAGTCTAAATATTAGGAAAACAGTGCTCCACAGTTGGTACATACAGTGGTAAATATGGATTGTTGCCGTAGCCAAGGATTTGTTCAGATAAAATTTCAAGAACAGGTATCACAAAATGATAATATGCAAGACCGGAGGAGGAAAAAAAATGTAGCAAACTGCTTTAAATCTAGGTGTAAGGAATTACCATGCTCTTTTGGCTACCTCACATCCTCACTGATACTAACGCTCTTCAGGATTTGTATTTGTGGCCCTGAGAACCTTCACAAAAAAATGATCACCTCATTTACACCAACTTATACCACTGAGTGCTTAATCTTAGCCTAAAGATCGTTATCACACAACCCTATTAGGAGGATTCCTCATTTCACTTTCCTCTTTGTCCTATTCACCTGATGGTATACATTAAAAAAATAAGCATTTGGTCTAGGATGAGCAATATTTATTTGTGGAACAGTGACAATTATGCTACTCACAAAAGAAAAAAAAATAGTCTAGAACATTATCACACTGTAGAACTGGAGGCAGACTTAAGCTACTGAGAGAAAGTGGCACCAAAATTCAACTAAGCTCTAGAAAGCCCTGATATACTCCAGTGTAAAATGGTGACATTTTTGGAGAAGTAGAAAAAAGCTGTATGAGGTCATTTTTAGAAGTTTAATGAGTCCCTCTGGTCCTGTGCACTTGGATATATAGGCCCATTCTTGCTCTGCAGGCAAAGGGCTCTTGGTGCAGCGTGGCAAGGAGAATATTACAAAAAAGGGATTAAAACACACCCACACTCCCTTGCTGCTCCCGGTTACTCAGACATTGGGCCTTTATCAGCTACCAGCAACTGCAACAAAAAGGGAAAACAGCCACAGATGAGCTGTTTCTCCTACTCAGATCCAGCGGAGTGCCAGGAGCAGCGGTCAGCAGCACTGCCTCCTTCAGAGGAATCTCCAGGGAGATGAAGGACAGAGCTGCCACATCAGAACAGCAAGAAATCTGACGCATGATAACCAAGACATCAGGCTCTCTTATCTATCTACATTATTTTCATATACAGTGCTTCATGTAGAACTCTACAATATTTAGATTACTGGTTTAGCTGTAAAAAAAAAAAAAAAAAAAAAAAAGAAAGAAAGAAAAGAAAAAAAAAAAGGCATGCAAATATGGAGCACTGAGTGGCATCCTGTTTGTAATGACCTACATAACTGATTCAGCACTCACTCTTTGTGAGTGTGGGGACCATCACAAACCTTTGCTAATAAAACTTTCATACCACACCATGGAGGGCTCCATTTTTGCATGCACCACTCCATCAACAACTGATCATTTATAAACTTTTTTTTTTCAGTTCCTTGTAATTCTGGTTTTAGGTAAGTCACTAGTCAGTACTGTTACTGCTGATTTACATCACACACAGCCAAACACATCCAAAACACCCAGTAACATATATACCAAGCTCCAAGCGTTGGATTTTTACATTCCTACCTAGCTGCTGATAGCTTTATTCAGACCTAGCTGAAACATAACGAGGAGGCTGCAGGAAAATAAAAATGCTGTTAAAATATTTAGCACTAAAAGTTTAGGTAGACATATTTTTAATGAAAGGTTCCAACTGGGCAGTCAACATTTCAATTTTAAAAAGAAGGGTAGATTTTGACATAAAACTTTTACAAAAAATCTATGGCATTAACACAAAGCCTAAACATTCTGGCTGTATGGGGCTAGAGAGAACAGAGTTCTTAAAGGTAGAA
The DNA here is from genome assembly GCA_013398735.1 of Nothocercus julius. NCBI lineage: Eukaryota > Metazoa > Chordata > Aves > Tinamiformes > Tinamidae > Nothocercus > Nothocercus julius. The sequence goes on along the minus strand of VZSV01000001.1, from coordinate 13,068,383 downwards.
CTCAATGCCTTATATCAAGCCTGGTGTATGGATCTGCAGCTTGTCTCTACCCAAGTAAAAGAAAAACGATGTAGCTTCTTTCCATTGCATTGGAAAGTGTCATTTCTCATGGATCATACTACTACCCTTCTGATCTACCCCTATTTCAAACATTTTCACAATCTATGTAATGCAAGTGCATTGCTATTTTCTGTGAGGTGTAAAAAAATATTGCTGCTCACCCTCCAAAGCCTTATTTTTCTGAGGATCCTTGGCTGTGAAGGAGTTTTACTTTACAGTCTCATGCTTCCCCTTTTGTCTTGTTAAGTTTTAATGTACAATTGTGTTTTCCAGAGGGAGGAAACATTAGGTTTTTACTTACACATACCTCAAACTCTTGTGAATTGGAAAGTGAAACAGACACTGACATGCGAGCGGCTTGTCTGATTCTGCAATGGAGGAAAATGCAAAAGAAATAGTTGTTAGTCTACCAGAAGTCACATTTTTTTTTTTAGCTTTAATATTCCCAGGTACATCTAGTAATACCCTACTGTATTTTGTTCAAATATATTTGACAAGGATGATTAAAGGACTGGAGCATCTATTGTACGAGGAAAGACTAAGCGAGCTGGGCTTGTTTAGTCTAGGGGAGAAGACTGAGAGGAGATCTCATCAACATGTACAAGTACCTTAGGGGTGAATGTAGGGAGGATGGGGTCAAACTCTTCTCCGTGGTGGCCAGTGACAGGACAAGGGGTAATGGGTGCAAGAGGAAGAACTTCTTTACTATGAGGGTGACAGAGCCCTGGAACAGGCTGCCCAGAAAGATCGTGGAGTCTTGTTCTCTGGAGACCTTCAAAACCTGCCTGGAGGCCACCCCGTGCCATGTGCTCTAGGCGTGCCTGCTTGAGCAGGGGGGTTGGACTAGAAGATCTCCAGAGGTCCCTTCCAACCTCAACCATTCTGTGATTCTGTGATATTAATATTCAAAGGACAAGGTTCATGTAAGGTGTAAGTACAACAGCAAGCTCTGTGAGAGAAGCTCTCTTAACTTTGGGTTAGAGCAAAACAGGGCCCCATATGATATCATGCCGCAGATTTGAAATCTTAATCCCTTTTTACTCATTTAAAGCTTTGCAGGCACCTCACATGCACTGTTTCTTGTCAGCCCTTCCCCTCATTTTCTTTGATCTTTACCAATAGCTGAGTTAGCTGAAAGAGGAGGGAACAGTATCAGTGTCAAAGTTACACACTCAACACCAGCCATCTCCAGACACATCGCTAAAATCTTACGCAGTCAGCACAACAAAGATAACTGTGGAACAACGCAGAATATGAATTGGTGACACCAACTTACCCTTTGCAATTTTGGGAAGTGTATTCCTAAAAGGTGATCTGAATTTTTATTCATTCTCTTTTAGCAAAATTCCCCTCTATAAATAGCAACAATTTTGGGATGCCTTTAGGCTATCTTAATGTCAGGCCTAATGCTTATTTCAAAGTTTTAATTTTGTATTCATGATTCAGTTTGCAATTGCATTACACCTGAATTACATCTATGCTGGGGTCTAGGTTCAAGCCCCTTTATTTTCAAATGGAAAGTTCAGAGACATACAGGACATACGTTTGGTCCTTGATGTGAAATTTCCAAAAGTTTAGGGAGAAAAAGTTGTTTCCGTTTCCAGGTTCTGCTGTAAATCTGTCTTCACTTTAATAAAGCGCTGAAAATCACTGGTATTTAGTGTGGTTGCTAGAAATTTCTTTATGTCACTCCGTATATTTCTTAAAATTCCCTCAACAACAGAAAACTGCCTTAAGAACAAACTGCCTGAAGAGGAGGATACAAATCCTTATGGCAGCCAGCAGTGGAGATAGGAATCTAATAATATAGATGCAGGCTCTCGGGGACACACATATGCCAGCTCTTGCTGTCCTCTCCATGAGAGCAGTCCCTGTTATAACACAGATGGGATAAAACTACAGGGATACAGAGGTGTTATCCCAAATCACCCGAGACAATGCCAGAACACTTCCTGTCTCATCTGTTCCTTGCATGGGGTAAGAAAGAGCTTCCAAGGTCCCTTGCATCTTGGCGGGATGGTATATATTATGACATGCCTACCTGGGCAGAGGAATTGGCAGAGGGCAGAGAAATTAACTCTGAGGAAAACACCAACTGCCTTATTCATGCAGAGGAGGAGTCAATTCTGAATTCTGCTGTTGATTTGAAGAGCTTCACCTTTCCTTCATTGCAAATGGGATCATCCCAGAGAAAGGAACACGTGTTACACTGTGACTATACACTGACTCCACCGTGGCAATATGTTTTATTAGAGTAGGCAGAGGTGAGCTACACAGACATGGCTTGAGAGTAATATGTTATTTTCTTTTGGTACTTCCTTGTTTATAATATGTATTTCAGTTTTCATGGGGCTAAGAGGACAAAACTATCATAAGTAGGCAAAAACAGGTTGCTTTTGTAGCACATCCAGAAATTACACAGTATACAGTAAAACCAATCTATTCTTTTATTTCTACTGACAATTAAATTCAGCTGTTACATTTTCAATATATTTCAATATATTCAATATGTAATATTTTCAATAGTTTCAATTCAAAAGGCTTTCACCTCTGTCTTCCGCATAAATAGAAACAAATGACTGTGCTGGGCCTTTTATTTTTTTCCCTTTTATTCTGTTTTAGTTCCATGACTTTCAAAACAATTTTGAAAATTTTAAAAAGCACTGAAAGTTTAACCTTGCTAATCTATAACTCAAAATATCTTCTACTTTTACAAAATTAAGAGAAAGAAAAATAAAAAATCAATGAGGTTGAAGTGGAAAGAAAAAAACCTCAACCACAGTTTGGAGCAAGTGAGGGGATACGAAGGGAATAGCTCATTTTATTGCCCTGATAGGCCAAATGGGAGGAAAACGTGACCCGCAGCACAGGGGTGAGATCCCTTACATGGGAATACCTCTGCCAAGGGTGGAGCGTAGTTGGTTTCGCTTTGTTTCGTTTTCCCAGTGTGCCGTTGCTCTGCTGTCAGGACACCTTCTCCGCAGGCAGAGGCCGCGTGCTGGCGCTGGAGGAGGCGCTGCCCAACAGCCGCCCAGAGCTCGTCCCAGCAGCTCAGCCTCCTCTCCAACCTCCAGCAGCAGCCAAGGCTCTTGCTCCCGTGCACAGGCCTTTGCTGACACTCTCACTCTGTGCTGCCTCAACAGAAAGTACCTCAGAAGAACTTGTCAAAGTCTATCACAAAACTCTGAGTGAAGAAAAAGGCTGATGGAATCAGGCTTTGTACAAGGCACTTATTTTTGCTGTTAACCATGCTGCTTATTTGGCAACTTCTAGGACTATCCTGTAGAGTCTTTACCCAACTCCAGGAAAGATTGCCTAGTACAGGATTTACTAGGCACATGTATAGGTCCAGATTTTCATCTTTCATCTGTATTGTTAATATTGGCCTATTGGCTTCAGTGAAACTACAGCACCATTGGCAACACTACCCAGGAGCACAGTCTTAGACAAGTAGCATTCCAAAACCACAGATAATAGTTGTTACTAGTGAGCTCAAGGAGGCTACAGAGGTTCAAGCTTCCTAACGTGTACGGCCACTAATCACACATTCTTTCCCCTATGTTATTAAAAGTAGCACTCAGATATACTACGTATTTAATCCAACCTCAGATCTCAGGCAGGAAAGATAGAAGGGATTGTTACCAAGAGGAGAATACAGATGCAAAAAAAACATCAATGCATAAACCTTTCTACTCTCCTAACTGAGTCACATGCAGAAAACCCAAGTTCCCTACTTGTGCCTGCTTGTGTTCTGACTGGCTTTAAATGTGAAGAGCCAGCTAAGAGCATTCCAGCCTGTGTGCCTGAAAAGAAGGCACCAACTCTAGAAAAATTCCCAGCAAACATTACATTATATTATTATATATATGAGGATACTTCAGAATATTTAGAATGTCTTGGAAACTACACTGCTCAGGAGTCAACAAGCATTTTAACTTAGCAAAACAGAAGAGAAATGGGGGTAGAAATGGGGGTAAACACCAATCACCTAAGTGTAGTGTCTCATATATGTTGAATTCTGCACTTGCTTGCAAAATTCAAAGGATTTGCCCATCTTACACTTAGCAGAATGCTTCCTCCTGTTGGGTGCCTATGGCTACAGCCCTTAGGAAATATGATTCAGAAGTATTAGAACAACTTTGATAGAACAAAAAGGCATTTGCAAAGAACAATATTGCAGCTGTATTGCAATGCTCCAGCCTGAGCGGTGTCATTTATCACACTATTTCCTTAGTGCAGATCCTCCTTGCATGGCTCCTGCAGGCGTCAGCAACCCTCCACAAAACACAAAGGGAAGGAACCTGGTTTCCAGGAATTCTGTGCAGCCAGGGGCTACAAGATTAAGCCTGAAGATTGCACCTTACCCACTTCATAACCATCCAGAAATAGCATCAAGAAGTATAAGTGACCTGCATTCTTTAGCACTCCCCTTCAGCCCTGCAATAGCTTCCTGCTCTCTTCTAACCACTGTCCAGTTCTTCTCTGCATTTTTTTTTTTTTTTTATTAAAACCTTCTCTCTCCCTACATATCAATAATTTCTTCTGGCAAACAGGACCTTCCACTCTCATCATTCTTCTAAGCAGAAACATTGGCCAAGTCCATTTAGGGAGAAGGGGAAGGATAGCACAGGGCGATCTGAAATGCAGTTGCATTCGCTGTGAGTGAGAGGTGCTTATTACTAAAGATCTCTCTCATATCACACACACGATGGATTCCCTTACTCTATTTATATACTTGGAATAATTCACTAGCTAACACTTTTCCCAGCTAAATAAATGCCCACCTCCTGAAATGGATTCAAGCTCCTGGGGCACAGGGGTTACATAACAAGGGTCAGTAAGCGATGTGCAGCACCAGAGCCACGCAGCTGTTTCCCTCACTCACGCTCCCTCCTTCTTATTAGTGAATATGAGAATCCCACTTGTCTTCCAGATACAAATGTAAGCATGTTATATTCCAGAGGAGCTTGGCACCATACCAAAACTGCAGTCCTAGGGACTTCCAAGCCTGGCCTACTCATAGCGAAGCATCCAGAATGCTGGGACAATAGATATTCATTTTTAAGTTATTGCATTTTGAGGGAAAGTATATATATATATATATATATATTATACACACACACACACACATATATACATATGAACTAAGAGTTGTTCTGTTGTTTCCAGGCCAAATTCTTAAGCAAATATCCCAATGTGTCTACTTAACAGACCTTCCTAAAGCTTATGGGAAGATCTATGGTATTTTGAAAAATTCCAACAAGAAAATAAGGTTCTAGTTCAGCAAGACACTAATGCATTTATCTGTATGTAATCACTGAGCCCATGTATTTGCTAAAGGTGAGCTACACAACTAAATACTTGTGGAAACCACCTGGAAAGAGAAGCAACATATTGATCAGAGATATCAGCATGAGACAGCACTGGAGAATAATTTAGAAAGCAATGGCTGCTCAGGCTGGGGTGGATATTTCAAAGAAGGGCTCCTAAGTTTAGAGTAGGATTATGTAGTTAATGCAGAGTCCTAGGAACTAAGAGCCTGTAACTATAGGACACTGAAAGCATGAAGCACACACTAAGCAGACTGAAATATCTGAGTGCTGCAATATAGCTAATGTAAGCCAAGATTCATCCATGGGACCCTATGCCTAGTGTTTCCTATTGGGTGACTGAGGGGCATAGAGGATTTAGGTGCCTAGTTTTAGTCTTCTTGAGGTTGAACATTTGGGCTACAAATACTAGAAAACAAACAAACAACCTGCTGGCCAGGTTCTCTTCCTGTTGTAAAATGCAATTCTAAGTGGCATGGTTTGGTTCTGCCAAAGTTAGCTTCAACAGGAGCACTGTCAGTCAAGTTCGGGTCACACTGTCACTAAGATTTTATTCTTCATTTACAGTGATGTAAACTAAGTAGAATCTCACCTATATGTAAACAGCAGTTTTAAAATGTATATACAATGCAGCAAAAATCTCTCTCCAAAATTTTCATATGCTGCTTCCATGAGGTCATCTCAGCAGAGAAATTGTGCTAACATTGAGAGTTATAAAGTCCTGACCTGAGAAGAATTAGCATTTATTTATATTCAAGAACGCACAGTTTGGCCCATATAAGGTAGTTCTTTATGAAAACACAACCTTAACAAAAATACTCCAAAAGGAGTCAGTGAAGAGCAGTAAGAGCACGCACACAATTCCACCGCCATTACACAGCAACTGCTTAATTTATGTGCTAACTCCCCACCCCGACAGCACCTGAGCGGGTGCGGTAGGAGCACAGCTCGTCGGAGACTGCGCTCGGTGAATGATCCGCGGGTGCGAGTCCCGCAAGGCCGCGGAAACCCCTCTCCGCACACGCTGCGCCCCGCGCTGCCCCGCGCCGCGCTGCGCCGCCCCCTAGCGGCGGCCCCGCGCAGCCGCTGCCGGCGCGTTTGCCGGCGCGGGGCGGTTCTCAGGGGCCGCGCTGCTGCTTCCTCAAACTTACAGTTAAAAGAAAGGGAGCAGCTAAATAAAAGCTCGCCCTGGCACAGCAGGAGTCCCCTTCGACTGTATCCCGCACTTCTTGTACAGTGCAGAGCACAGCTGGTCCCTGCCCTCTCTGAAGCCGAGCCTTTGTGTCTCCAGGTTTATTAGCACCAATTTGTGCTGCTGCATTTCCATGCACAAACATACACACACACTCACAAGGAAACGTTTCCCCCGTGGTTGAACATTACCTGCTTTATGTTACCCAACACATGCCTTCAGGGATTGGAAGTGGCACCAGCAGCTCAGACTGCAGTGACCTAGAACTGTTCTCTAAGGCTTAGACTTTTAGCACGCTAATAAAGCAGCTAGCAGAACAGGCTATCTTGGCCTGACAGTAAGCGAGGAACAGCAACTAACCCAGATCGCTGTCCATGAGCAGAGAAGGGCAGGTGAAGAGCCTCTTACATGCAAGCTGGCAGTGCAGCAGGTTGAAACAACCAGTAATGGAAAAGCTGAAGAAACGAAGTTTTATAATTTGTCCATCAATGTCACGAGGAATAAAGGACATGGTCAAGTTGCTATATCCAAAAATAACAAAGGCAGTGCCTGATTCTCCCCTCAGATTCACTTAGGTAGTCACGTCACAAGGCTGACCCAGCATGCTTATAAATTACCAAAAATTGCAGCATGGACATTATTTTGCTATTTTAAGTCAATGCCTCTGTTTCAGGTCTGCAAGAGGAAATAAAAAGGAAGAGATGCAACCTGTGTCTGCCATGGGAGATTCCAACAGAGTGAGTCAGAAACAAACTTGCAGAATTTAGCATGTAGGTCACTTCAATAGAAATAATTTGACACACTTCAGAAGGCTTTGCATCAGCTCTCCTGGAGGGTGTCTCCCTACTCCATGGCCAGTCTCGCCCACTTTCCGTTCCACACGACACACAGCAAACCTGGACCTGTCTGCAGCTTCTCCGCTTGGCCAGCTCAACAAACTGGGCCAAATTAGCGCAACAACAACAACAACAACAATAATAAAAAAAAAAAAAACTAGCCAAATGGCATGTTTGCTGTAAGCTTTACAGGTGACCAGAGCTGCACACAACTCTGCATCAGAAAGGAGCTTCTGGGCCACCGAACACGATTTATTATCTCAGGCACTGATCCTTGCAGTCATAACAATTTTGCTCCTAGCTCTGAAACCTGAGTGGCTGTTAGTAACTTTTTAGGCTTCCTGTCATGCTACACATTCATGTTTCCCATGGAAAAACTTTCAATGGACAGACTCTTCAAAAACTTGGCCGTTATGCCCCATAGAACTGAAAACAAAGACACATTATTGTGGGGGATGAGGAGAGGGAACACAAAACACAGATGATCCTCAAAATCTTTTTCCTTACCTTTCTTCCATTTAACATATTTGTCAGAGAGATAAACTTGTCAAAAGACTTAACTCACAAATTTCTACCAAAGAAAGGGTCATTCTCCTGTCCACCCCAAGCTCCACGCTGCATTTCCCTGGACTGAATCTGATCCTGTGCTCCTATCTGCAGGAATGAATGCGACTGCCTCTGAGGAATGTCGCTCAACACTGGTATTCCTCCTGGAAGGAAATTTTAAAAGACCTTCTCTTCAGGCCAGGAATTCTTTTCTGTTGGACACAGCATACATGCAGAGCTGCACTGCATAAAGACACCCATCTGCTATTTTAATTTTATCTGAAACCTATTGGAGCAATTTCACTCAGCAGACTTACTGTAATACAGCCCCCCTTACATTAACTCTTCCACGAAAGTTCTGCGAGACCATATACACACTCTTTGATCATCTTCATTTTCCTTTTCTTTCAGGCTTGGCATTCTGAACAGAGGGAATAAAATAGGTTCAGTATTCAAGGGGAGGATGTTCTACGAGCTGACACTGCTGCACTGTCTGTTAGCTTTAGAAAAGAAGGTATGTTTTATAGAGAACGCAGCTAAATGCTATTAGTCAACTTGTACTCGGTTGTTATTAGTAGGAAAAAAAAAAATCACATACATCTCCCCGGGTAATTAATACAACTTAAATCCCATAGTCTGATAACCTCTCAAAGCTCTTAACTATTTCATATGAAGTGCTCTGTCATCCTTGATTTCCCACACAGTTACAGTATGCAGCTTGGATTATCCTGCAGCCAGTTACTTCAGCTATACTTCTTTCCTTAGGACTTGGACAGCTTTCCTGCTCCCAATTAGAAAGTGCTTTGCTCAGGGAAATGATAGCTCAACTAGGTCTATAAACCATTTTCTATATCTTATCTCCTTTTTCAGTTTCTATCCAATTAAGCTTTATTGGAACTGCAAAATAATAAATTACAACTTGTATATGAAAGACAACTACTGTTTCAAGTAGATTTGCAGTATCAGTTGTCTTCATACTTTTGAAGACTTCTTGAAGACTATCACTCCCTGCAGCCTTTTTTTTTAATTCAGTAATTGATTTAGTATTTTTCTCTAGACCTCAGAAACATTCATTGCTTCCCAGTAAATACTGTATATCTTGGCCAAAAAAAAAAAAAAAAATCTTTTTATCATTTTTTATCATTTTAAATCATTTTTTTTCCAGAGACACACAAGAAGGGGCAGATCATAAACCATACAGAAAGTTAATTTTATTAGTTTGTAGACAGATACAGGACAGATTCTGCAATATCAGCCCATAAGTAGACTTCTGCACCTAGGCACATCCACAGAAACATAGGCTGATATCCAAGAACTAGGGCTGACAACAGGCTGCTGTTCCTCACTTCTGCTCAGTGCCAGAAGAGCAGCAGTCTGCAGCTCAGGTCCTAGAACAGCTCTGTGAAGCAGAGTGTCCATGGAGCAGCATATGAGACATGAAACAGGCACACTAGTACACTGAAGGCGATGTCAAGATCAATCCCAAATGTCAGTGCATACATGAAGACAGGATAACAAAAGGCCCAGACTGCAACCGCTATCACAGCTTTGGAATATTCAGAACATGGAACAGCACACAAGCAGGAATCAAGAGAAGAGTAGAGGATATACAGCATCACCGTGAGACTAGACATCTGCAGACTTTAATACTTTTCATTTACTGCAGATACTTTTAATTCCCTTTCAAACTACCCAGGACCACTAATCAAATCACACATAACCTCTACAGAATGTACTTGATAACTGAAAAGCTGACGCTGCTTTCGCATGGTAACCTTCCTTCCTCCCACCCCTCTTCCTTTAGGATGTGCCCCTAAAAGATCTCAGAAGAAACATACTCTTGATACTCTTTTACATTAAATGGCAGGAAACCTCCCACACCAGTACACATATACTGGGCTGGGCTTCATGCTGTGCTGCTCTGGTTGGGACAGAATTTAGAAATGAGAATCCTTATCTCATAAACCCGCCATCCCCTTTCCAAAAAAGAACCCTTGCAACAGGAAGTTCCAGCACAATTCAAGGACAACAGAAGCGGGGGGTAGGAGAGAGACAAAGAAGTAAAGTTGCAACGTTCAAATGGTGCTTTTACAAAAGAATAAACTGTTCCTTTCTGAAACTGGGACACTGATCTCCAGATGGACATTTCTGGGGAAGGCTTTTATTCTGTATCTTCATTGGTGCCTACACCTGTTCCAAGACTCGTGTATTTAACATAAAGCAACCTAATTAACAGGATGCTACCTATGATCTATGTCACCAATTTTTCCTCCTTTGACAAATCAACCTTCAGAGCCCTGACATCCAGTATTGCTGTGTAAAGGCAAAACAGTACAGATCTCTCTTGTCTGCTTGGGTTCTGAGGTTGTTCTTTTATACAGAGAGAAGACGAAATAGCACACAAGATCTTGATCCTAAAAGAAAATACTTCCTTGGAGATACTGACCAGTTCTTTTCACCGGAACTGTTTTTAAATACAAGGCTAGAAATCAATCTTGTAATTGCAAGCACTTTGTGTTTTAGAGATCCATAAGCTGAACAAATGCGTCTGGAGAAAAAAGGAAAAGGCTGCCAGCTGCCACTACTCTAAGGCAGCCATTATTTACACCAGGAATTTAACCTTCCACTGCAGATTCTATTTTTTCCCTGTGAAGAAGCAGAAGCGCAATATTCAGCACAGGTCTCCTCAAAAACTACCTTGTCACAGTATTCTACTCTGCAGTGTCTGTGGAAGAAATATGAGGTCCACCTCCAGGTATGTATTCTAGCAGTGCAAACCCTCCTTACCAACGCTACCCACTTGAGAGTTCACTTCACCACCTGCAGATGTGACCTTCTAGCAGACTGACATCTTCTAAAAAGCACTGATTATTAACAAAGAAGTTTTATTTTAAGTGATAGACATCAGACCTGGATTGCACAGGACAGCACCACAGGACACAAGACAAGGCATAGCCACTTCAGTCCTCAAAAACATATGCAAGCTGCACGCTCTCAAATTAGCTTTCTCCCTATCCATTCAAAGAAAAATGTGGTAGTGAAGGATGGCTTTTGTAGGCTGAGATATGTCCAGGCATAGGTATGTATACTCATACATATGTACACAATTACACTCACATAAAATACACCTTCAGCAGGAGATGCGGTTATTGTTGGATTATTTAAAATTCTTGGAATGGGCCCACTAACACTGGTAAGAGAAGTCAAAAGAAAAGCCAAAGACATCTAAAATGTTAGGTAACTGTTAATACTGCACATAAATCATACGTATAAGACATTTAGCTAAAATATCAAAAATGGTCAAAAGGACTTCACAGCTATCTAGCACTCTCCTACCTGAAAGGCAGCATGCTATTTTGAAAGAAGAATGTAGTAGTAAAGTGCAGCCATTTCTGGAGTGGAGACTGGCAATGCTGCTTACAGGGGTCCATGCTACATCACAGGAACAGTAAGTCTAAGTCAAAACAGCAAACCAAAATCTTCTTTCAACAGGGAAAAAAAAAAAAAAAAAGTAAAAATCAACTATTTTTAATACCCATTCAGAGTCAACAGGACTCACTTTAGGATGTACACGGTAACTTGCATGGTGTTTACCAACACAGAATAAGCATAAACAGTGTCTGAATTTCAGACCGTCTTTCTAAGGAAAAAGAGAGATTTCAAACAAAAACCCATGTAAGCACAATGGAATTGGGGTACTGTCACTGTTGATAGACTTAGAGTTTGAATTCCCAACACTGCACTATTGTTTCACTGTAAACACTAATAAACTAATTCAAAAGAAATATCACCAGTTCGCTCATTTGACTTTGAATATACAAAACAGAGCCCGCCTGCTTAAATTATTAATTATAGGCATAATTTTCCCATGCACCTGAGAGCATGCCCATCCTACAATAACAGATTTTATACAGAGGTATAGCAGAGCCAGTAGCAATCTATCCAGAGCTTCTCTGGGTGTTAGAACCCAAGAGAGGAAACGTGAGAAAATACCCTCGGTGCCTCATGTAGGCCTGTACTGCCTACAAACAAAGTGAATCCAACCTTTGCTGGTGTCAAGATTTGGATTTGGCAGCCTGACACTTCTCCGCCAGCAGCTGCCTACCTCCTCTGATAAGCAGCCACCTTCCTTCTCGGCAACACTGATACGGAGGTTTGTCTTTACACAAATTACCACAACCCTTCATCAACTATCACCAAAAACAGCCACCAGCCTTGCCGTTCTGCACTCACTAGGCTGTTGCTACACAAGTGAAAGTCTCCATGTTGCTTATTAAAGTTTTATTGGGGGTAAAGATTTGAGGGTTTGGGGGTTTTATTAATCACATCCAACTGACAGTAGCAGCAACCCAGTTCTGCATGAGGCTGTTGCAGTCACAGAAAGTGCTACCCTTTTGCTCAGGCAGCAAACACAGTCCAGTCATCTGTGTCTCCCATGGGAGGAAATGAAAGGTGAGCAGTGCAAGGTCTCAGAGATGGGTTTTTAAGATGGGACTAACTTCTAGAATATGCTGGCCTATTTAATGATATCACAGCTCAATTTCTACCATATACAAGAGATCTAGATTGTCAGTACAGTTATGCCTGCATGTCCTGCTGTAAGTATTCTGAATATACTGGAGTCAAGAAGTCCCTCTACCAAAGCCACCAAAAGTAACACAGATACCTTCATTACTGTCTTTCAGTGAAACCTTTAATTCTAAGCAGCTAAATAATTTAAAGATGGAACTTCACTCTCTTCAGCTATAACAATTTCATTAAAAAACAGCAGGACTAAAGAGAGGGTGAAATCTGATCAAAATCTTTCTCACTGCTAAGCACATCTGAAAGGAAGAGACTGCAGACTTACTCTCAGGATTCCAGGTGGAATTTATACCAACTTAAAGTTTTATATATAACTACTAAGAGTTGATAGATACAGAACCAAGCATTAGTTCTCCAGGACTCACTTCTTAGCACACAAGCAACATTAACAGCCAGAAGTATTGTATGCACTGACTTTTAAAAAAAAAAACCTCAGATACTGTAACAATACTCAATGTGAAAGTTTACAGTTTCATCTGCCAACTTTGCAATGTGTTTAGTGACCTCCAACCTGCAGGGGAGACCAAGCTGATACTTCAGGAGAAAGAAGTTTAACCTTCTTACCTATGCTAAGCAGAGCTCTCTCCAAGCAACATCAGTGTCCCCCAGGCTTATATCTATAAATACAAATAAATACACTTTAAATAATGTCGTAGAGGGATTTTTGTGGTGTAATTCTCCTTTTTAAATTGATTTTTATAGAAATTCAATACTTGGTAGTAAAGATACATGAAAGAAATCCTCTATGGGGCTTAAGAGAGAATAGTTTTGTTTAAGTGCACTACTGCCCTCCACTGGGCCTCATCAACTTCTGCTCCAATATTTATAAACCATCTAACAGACCCTGGAGGGAGCTGCACCTCCAGACCATCAAGACTGTGATGTGAGAGCTCAAGGTTTTATACTAATGCAGAACAAATGCAGCAAGTTACTAATCAATATATATAAACTGTGATAATTCATCACCTTAAATGCTACAGCTTGTTCCTTCCCTCGTGAGCATCAGGAGGAGAATCCAAAAATGAGTATCAGCATCAACACCAGAGCTGGTCTGTGGGACAAAAGGACGACACTCTGAGAAATACAAGTCAACCTGTAACTTTCATATGCAAAAATACTTAAAAGTCTTCATGTTACTGCTGCAAGACTACTGCAGTTTATAATGCAAAAATTAAGCGTACCAAATTAAGTAGGATCTTAATATATTGGTTTGATTTCAGTGGAATCAAATGAAGGATGAGTTTTACTGTTAGACCAAACCCTGCTTTTGATTATCTTGCACACCCCCACTTATGGGTTCAGATGTATGTTCCAACTACCACAGCTTAATGAGTTGCCATGTGTAAACTAAACTGTAACAGGCAGAACACACAGTTTTAACCCCAGTCATCATGAGATAAAATACAGAGCTTAAGCCTCATCAAGAAAAAACAATTAAACAAAACTATGTTCATTTTCACATGTGACTGCTAAGAGCAGACAGAAATTCAGCTATTAAAGCCCAGTGAATGAGAGAGACCTCACTAAATAGTGATAATCCCAACCCTATGTGGAACAATAATTCAAATGTGATTAACAAAGTTTGGTCTTAATAGTATATTTTAATGCAATTTACATTTTTATTTTAACCTGCATTAGCAAATAAAGTAAATACAGCCTGAATTTATCTCTTTGGGTCTACACAGGTATAAATCCAGCCCACTGAGTTATGTAAATAGAAAAAAATAGCCAGAGTAACTGAAGGGTAGGAGTGGAGGGCAGAGTTATAAATCAGCATGACCTTGATCAATCTGAGAAGTGGTCTGAGAAGGGTGGCACTCAGCAGTGGCCAGACCAGGCACCATCAGGGGCACAAAAACAAAATGAAAACAGCTGTTCTCAGAGCGTAACTTTCACATCTTTTTTGATGAAAGACTTCATTAAAAAAAAAAAAAAAAAAAGGTGGGACAACTTTAGCAGTTTTGCAGAGAGGGAGTAACTTGTTTGCTATATCCATAGTGCACAGAAGGAAAAGCAGTAATGGGTTTGAACTGTAGCAATAATCATTCTGTTAACACATTAGAAAATCTTTCAATGGGAGATAGAGTAGATCATTAGAATAAATTGTACTGAGTCTCACACACCAAAAGGCTTTAAGAACAGGTTAGACAAACACAGATAAAGAAAAAGTACAGGAAGGCTGGGCATATGTGGAAAACTGATCTTTGAACTCTTTTCCAGCCATTTTGTCTATGAATTTCAAGAACAAGTAAGCACAATACAGCTGACAAAACATATTTCTTCTAACATTCCTCTCTCTTGATAGTAATTTTGTTTCAGCGGACTCAAGTCCACAGTTTTTAGGCAGCATTTTGGCTGCAGAACTTTCAATATTGCTCATGGGCATCAAAAATTAAAAAGCTGAAACAATGCCAATAAAAGATGCAAAGCATAACACTACTTGCAATACTCCTCGCTGACAGTTCGCCTTTTAAAGCAGAGATACAGAGCTCACAAACTATGCAAGCTGCAGGTAAATTCTCCAGTTGTCTGTTCCGGAAGACACCCTTTTTTTCTTGATCACTTTTAACTCTGTGTATTTTGAACTTAATACCCAGATCAAATAACTGAAAGAATGGAAGAATGTCTCCTTAAAATAACAAAAGGGGAGCAGTTTTCTTACACAGAGGGCAAAGTTCCAATTTTTTGCTGCCATTTCAGCTTTTGCTCTTGGACCATAGCAGCACTGATCTCCTTGTGCCACTGGTGGTGGTGGCCCTGGGCTCCTCCCGGGCAGTTTGACACAGGCTTTTGGCAGCTGCCCTACTACTGATGCCTCCTTGCCTGTCACCCACCTATACTTGGGCTGTCTAGAAGAAAAGGGCCTCAAAAACATTGCAAGGCACCCAGAGCGAGGGGAGCACCCTCCATCTCCAGTCCCTTCTCTCACCAAGGCCTTCCCTCCCTGTGCTTCAACACGTGCCCCCTTCCCTGCCACGACTCCACAGCAGTCCCTTCCCTGCCCACCGCGACCCGCCACCAACACGACCCTCGCCCTCCTAAGGGCCCTGCTAAGGGCCCCGCCACAGGCCCCAACAGCCCGCACCGCCCAACGGCCGCTCCGGCTCCGGCCCCGCCCCTCCCCGGATACCACTCGCTGTTTGGCGGGTGAGCTGTCCATCAAGGGGCAGGCGCGGGGGAAGGCCAATCAGAAGCCCCGACTGAGCGGCGGGGGTGGGCTGAGCCGTGGCGGGGTGGAAGCGGCGTGGGGCGGCGGTTGAGACTCGGTTTCTCGCGGTGAGTTGGGGCAGGGGCGCCTGAGTGCCTGGGTGGGCGTTTGGTGGCGGTTCTGCTCCTTCTGCGACTGCTCCACGCGGCCGGGCCGGGCTGGGCCGGGCCGGGCGGGAAGGAAGTCTCGCAGGCCGCGTCTGGCTGTTCCGCGGAGCCGAGGCCTCCTGTGGCTGCTGTCGCCCCCCTCGTGGCGTAGCCCCCGCGCGAGAGCGAAGCCAAAACCGCGGCGTGCTCGTGGGGTCACTTATGAGCGTCTTCATTTTGACGCCAGGCTCCCTGCTATCTGGTATGCTGGCCTCTTTCGGGTGAGGAGACTTAATTACGTATGTTTTTCTTTGGAAGCAGGCATGAAGAGAAGTTATTGGAGGGGTAAAGAAAAGCATGCGTGGGGCAATCTCAAACGAAATTACCACTCCCGCCGGTATAGAAGAACCCATCGCAACCACTATCCTGAAAGGCAAGTGTGTGCTCTCTGAATTTCAGGTAGTTAAGCTGTTAGTTGTGATGCCTGATTTAAATGTAATGGTACCTGCCCAGAAATGGGGCAGTAGCCACGTAAAAATCAAGAGGAGAGGATTTTAAGTATACTTGCCAGGTGTGGAGTAGCATTGAACTTTGGGCGTTCATCACACGCTTACGGCTGTATTTTGGTTTAAAACTGAGATGTGTTTTCTTAAGGTAACCCTTTGGGGTTTGCCGGGTCTTGTTGTGTAAGATCTTTGTCAATATGTAAAGATAGTTTAGGGAAGAAAAATGAAGTACTTCCCCACTGACTTGCTTTATCCTTCAGTGCTTTATTAGAGTAAAAGCTGTCATTAAAGGATCTTCCTAAAAGTTTGAAAATGCTTTAATAATATACAATAAAGTAGGTATTATTGCCACATCTAGCAGGTCTGGTAACAAACAGAGAGGGCCTTAGAAAAAATTCACTCCCTTGAAAGCTGACTCTTTCAAGAAAGTAGGTCCTGAACTTCAGAATGATCTTTCCTGTGTTGTTTTTTCCTGCAAGGATAGTATGGGCTCATCGTCTGCTTTAGTCCTCTAAGCGTTTTTTTTTGTTTGTTTGTTTGTTTTGTTTTAGAGAGGGGTGGGGGGAGAAACTCTTACATAGGGAAAAAATAGAAATATGAATGGGCTCTAATACAGTCAATATAGGATAAAAATGATTTTATTGTTGCATTTTTTTTAAAAAAAAAAAGCTTAAATATTTTGGTATTTGCTTGTCTTCCTCTTGAATTATGTTCTTCAAGCTCGTACAGTCAGATGGTAATAGTAGAGCCTGCATTAGAAGTAGAATCCTTGTGTTATTTGTCCTTGTGCTACAAATTGTGTAAAGTGTCATAATGCTTATGAGATGAACTGTAATAAGAATGGCCTTGGAAAGTGAGAAGTGTATAGGTGATTTGGAAAACATCCAAATGGAATTTCACTCTTCAGTATTGAACATGTTTAATCGAATAATTTTAAAAGGAAATAAGCTGCAATTACCTATAATCAACTGCAGTACAATAGTGTTGACAAAAGTAGAGAGTACTTTACTTGGATTTTTCTTGTAAATTTTCTTCTTTTAGAACCTTATCGGTGAGATTCATGACTCAAAGACAATAGTAAAATATCTTTTAGCTGACATCAAAATTTTATGTATGCTGTCTCTTTCACTTAATGCTGTGAAGAGTTCCTGTGTTTACAAGCTTTTGCTTTCTTACTTTTTTCTTATTTTTTTTCTTTTTTTTCTTTAATTCAAGAAGAGCTAGTAAAATGCCAAAATGTTTTGCTGAAGTATTAAAGGCAGGCATACAACCAGAATCCATCTCCAATCGTAGTATCACAGAAACCTTAAGTTTGGAAGGGATCTTTAGGGATCATCTAGTCCAACTCCCCCTGCACGCGCATAGGATCACAATATTTTAGTAAATGTAAAGACTTTAGGATGTTGTTGTCTCTAGTGTTCTTAAGAGTTTTTTTTTGGCTAAACGCTTTTGCTATTTCTGTTTTATCACCTGGTGTATTGTGATTCACTTGTGGTGCTTATGACAGTCCTCCAAAATCGTACTCTATTAATATAATAGCAAACTGCTTTCAAGAGCCTTTGCAATAAATGTTTCTGGGACAGTTGTGAGCTTGTTTTGAAAGCAATACTATCTTTTAGACCCGAACAGGAGGAGACGGAGTCCCTCGTAAATGCAGGCCCCAGCAATAGTGAAAATTCTTCCAGTTTAACACAGAACTCTGTAGCACCAGGTAAGACATCACATTTACTGGTAAAAAATCCATGCCTATATCCCCATATTATAGAAAAAAATATATCAGTAGTAGTTATAATTCTTTGAACAACAACAAAAAAAGTTAATAAGCAAAGAAAATAAGACTGCATGTAAATACTATAACCTACATCCAATAATCAGCCTTTTTAAAAACTCAGCTACACACGACTTTGAAAAAAATGTAAATTCATCTATACTATTTCAGTGTGTTTTGCAGTCAATAAGAGGTGTTGTTTAATGGCTAAATATTTGTTCATTAATCAGTGAGGCAACCAGAGAACTTGATGCAGTACTGATACTATTGAGGAAGATGTCCTTCTTGCATTCCAGTTCCCAGACTCATGTATTCACCCCTAATAAAGCTAAGCTTATAGTAACATATGTTTCTCCAATGTGAGAGAGTCCCAAAACAGCACTGTCTGTATAACCTCTTAACAACAGACCAAAGCAGAGTTTAGACTGACCCTCTTGTGTATCAGCCTAAATGTGCTTAAGAGGTTGCGTTGGAAATGTTGGAAATATGTATCCTGCAAAGCATTTGTTGCTATGTAATCATTTTTAATATACTGAGTGCAGTGCAACATTAACAACCTTATTGATAGATGCCCTAACTTCACTTTTTAGACATGAATAAATCTTGGCTGTTTGTTGCTGAGAGATACTTACAGGGATATGTCTTTAAAGTAATCTGTTTTGCTGTGGTTTACAATTCAATTTCTAGCAACAGCAAAAGGTTTAAATGCAAACTCTTGAAATGAGGTGAATATGTTAACTTTTACCTTTTGCAAAAAAAATCCTTTGCCTTGAGGCAATCCACCGTTATGAGTCTGTCGGAAGTGTTTTGTCTGTCTACTGTGAATCTACCCAGGCAGTGAAGCATTAAAATTGAATGTTTCTGTCTTCCCAATCCATCTGTAGAATGAGCACTGGTATATTGTCAAAATGTACTTTTGCTTGTATCTAAATCTGTCTTATGTATTCAGGAAAAGGTGGCATGTTCTGGGAAGTGAATCACTTTATTTTCATTTGGATGATGCTTAGCTGCCAGTTATTTTGCTTGAGACTCCCTTAACTAGTCTTTTAACCAACAGTATCCCCTCAAGACTGATTTATGAAGAATAGTAATTTTTTGTTCTGCAGCAAAACCCTCTTCCTTTGCTTCTCTGATCTATCTGCATTTTATCTTGCTGACATCCCTTCTATACTTGTGTATTGACACTGCATTTGCAAGCTTTCCTCTAAGTGTCTGTCAGCAGTTATTTGATAGGAGGTAACGTCAACTATTCCCAGTCTTTTTATCGTGCTTGGGAGCAAGTGCTTTGAGCTTTGTAACCCTTTGACATTCCCATGAAGATGAGGGATGTCAAAGAAGAAACTTAAAGAAACAAAGTTATCCATCTGTTGTTTTTTTTCCTATCATTTGCCACTTCAGAGCTGCCAGGATTTTACTATGACTCGGAAAAGAACCGTTATTTTCGTCTATTGCCTGGACATAATAACTGCAACCCACTCACCAAGGAGAGCATTCAATACAAAGCAATGGAATGTAAAAGACTGAGACTCTTGGAAGAAGAAGAAAAACAAAAGAAGGTAGGCTCTGAAAAAGATTGAAATAGAAAATTGATTGGAATTGAAAAAAGGTTGAAAAGACAATAAAGTCTTTTATTGTGTTCTGACCCAGGACAGCTCACAAGCTAAACTCCTTCAATTAAGCTGACTGGAAAATGAGAATTCTTTTTTGCTGAGAGTTTAGAGTCCTTGAAGTTCTTGAAGAACCTGTTTGTTCTACACAGGAATGAAAACAAGCTATTTCCAAAACTAAGTTTGCAAAGAAAAAGGAACTGTGCTCAGAGTAGCAGGTAGTCCAACAGTTGAACTAAACTCAGGATATTGGGTGCTTGATTTCAAATCCCTGCTTGGAATTGCAAGGTAGGGTCCTAATTGTAGCTTTTCCATATGCTTAATAAACACACTTTCATATTTCCAGAGCCTTAGGGATAGTACTAATGAAGTTCTGTTGAAACAGCAGTTCTGTGAAGAATTCTATTTTATTGCTTTTTTTTTTTCCTGCCAATAAATAATTCAAAGTTGGTGTTATGTTTATAGGCTTTCCAGGTATGAAGTGTTACAGCAGAGGAAATAGTGGTGAATAGGTCTGGGTAAAATACTTAACATGGATATCTTGCAAAGCTACAAGAGTCTTGGTTTTCATGTAGTTACAAGTCAGTCGTTTTAGCTCAGCTTAAATGTGCTGAGTGTTAAGTGCTCTCACTTAGAAGTACCGTGTGTGTGTGTGTGTGTGTGTGTATGTGTGTGTATATATATATATAAAATATATTTTTCCCCATAGGTAATGAAGTTCTGACTTCAACCATCAATTTAGTTCTTCTGTCTTGGCTGTGAAAATGCTACAGATAGGTCTTTCCATAAGCAATTTAGTTTTCAAAAAGCTGCTTGCCAGGTTGTTTTTGATGGGATCTGTAGATACATATCTCTCTTCTCAAAATCTACCTGCTGAATCAGATGTCTGAATCGAGGTGCCAGATGCAAACATTTTGACTCTTAAATACTGCCTTGTCAGAGTATTATCAAAAATTTCTTACTTAAAAAAAAGGAAAGTATACTTGGCAGAGTTCATCACCGTTATTTGAAGTATTTATAGGAAATTTTAAAGTAAGATGAATGGAAAAGTAGTTCAGCGCAACAATAACACTGCATAGTAGCAGTCTTGTGGTGATAGAAAGTTGTGCTACCTTTTAATTTCTATATTCCATAACACCTTAAATTTTTATGACAACTTTTATGTCAATACATTTTTGTTACCCAAATAATGGCTATTTTTTTCCAGTTTTTATATTTAGGAGCACCTCTCTCAAAGCATTTGCCCTTGATTGTATTTCTCCTCCTCTTTGCCTGCTTGCCCTAGTTAGACTATAGAGGTGGTGCTGGAATGTGTTTTACAGACCTTCTGAAACTTTTATTTTGATTCTTGTATACAAATGTAGGCTAGAGGACAAAGCTAACAAAATATCCCAAACATGAAGTATCCGTGACTGTGTCTGAATCATAAACAAGCAAATAACTGAATGTGCTTCCACTTTATTCTCTTCTAGAAAACAGCAAGGCCTGGACTGAACTCATCTATGCTGTTGCATAAAAGGCAGCTGGGTTTACTCAGCTCCACAAGTTATTGCAGGTAAAACGATTTGGATTCTTTTCTGTTTGCACTACCAAGTTCTGTTGTTAGTGCAGCAGTTCCTGTTGGGGTTGTTTGTGTGTGGTTGTGGGTGTTTTTTGGTGGTGGAGTTTGTTTGTTTGTTTTGCATTCTCTTTTTTTCCAGTTAGGACAAGAGAAGAACGTATTAGTTGCAATAACAAAATAGTTGTTATATAGTTACATATATTTTTTATAGTCAGATCCTGCCTTGTTTTCCATTACAGACAAAATCATGCACACTTGGAAAAGGGCTCACAGACCTTTTAAAAATTGCTGAGAATTAGAATGAGGAAAATATTTCCTACTCTCAAAAAAAATGGAGAGTAAAACTTTGCAGTTTTTCAGTATATGCTGTTCTGCCACACTGTGCTTTATAAATTTAGATAAATTGTTCTCAGCTGACTTAGACCTATTCCCAATCCCCCTTTAGAATCTCTATATTTGGATTCAGTAACACCAGAGAAGGCAAAGCAGCAACTTGGTATGTTGTTGTTTCTGCTACTGAAGGTGTCCTGGGGCTTGAAATAACAGAATGGAATCCATTGGCATCTTCCACAGCTTTTCATGGACTATATAAGTGAAACTGGGTCTTGCTAGTTGTTCAGGCATTTTATCTTCTGTGATGAAAGGCAGCTCTGTCACTTATCCACAATTCTTTCCATTAGCATTAAACTTAGCCAGAGCTAGCTTACTTTTTTTCCCCCCTCCCTTTTACAGACTAGTCCATGAACTAAAAGTAAACTGCATGCAGAGGCGGAAGATAGAAATTCACAGTCCAGATTCCTCAGTCACTGGAACGAACAATTTTAAAATAATTGTGGTATGTAATTTTAAAATAATTGTGGTATGTAACTTTAAAATAATTGTGGTATGTTATGAGAGTTGTTCTGCCTTTAGGATAAAGGGAGCTCTTGTAGTTGAATCCTGCATGTCAGATTCTGCGTTCAAGAATGCATTTTTGGAGTTGTGCTAGTTCTCAAAAACTGTGCTCAGTAATTTCTATAGCAGGTGGGAAGCAGCTGTTTCTCCCCTACAAAGGGGAAATGGTGAAAAGGATAGATATGACTGATTTTTAAGGGGAAACAGAGAAAATAGAGAAGAATTTGTGGAGTAATTAAGTCTGTGGTCCCTAAAGTCTGTATAAATGCCAGTAATGATTTCACTTCTGAACCTCTGAAGGCAGTTCCTCCTGTTTTTGATGGGACTGTATGTGCAGGAGAGGTCTCAAATGCAGGAAATTCTTTTGTACCAGCTTCCAGCCTTGTAAACAGAACACTTCAAGTTTTGCTGAAGCCAGAAGGGAGTTGGAAACTTAACGTCATAAAGCACAAATTGAAGTGTAATACGAGCTGCTTCACTGTACTGTGATCCAGCAAGGGAAGAAGGCTTTTGTGCAGTGTAGGAGAATTTCAGTTTCATATTTCATAAGACTTGATTTCTGTGCTCACTAACGTTCCAGAGTAAGTGGCCAGAATGGGTGTAATTGGAAGGAGGATTTCTTGTTGGTAAAAGACTCACTCCAAACTTACTGAATGTGTTTTCTGTGCATGAATATACAAAGGAGTGGCCACTCTGTATTAGAGATAAATGGAAAGCAAAGCAGATGGCAGTGAAGGGATCAGAATTTTTGTATTTCTTCAATTTACAGTATGATAGTGCTTTTATTTTACAGGCAGATGTTGCTTGTGAGCGGATATTCACTGTGAACGATGTAGAACATGGAGGGTGTAAATATGGGATCATCAGTCTCAGTGGTTTGGGGCAGGAGTCGCTCACTGTGGAGATGTACGACAACCTCTACTTCACAAACCGCAAGGTACTGTGGGCTATTCCTGCTTCCTTCACTTGTGTTCTCTAAACACCAGCCCTTGAGAAGCAAAGTAGGGTGGGGAGGGGGCTAGGAGATGCGAATGGAAAAATCTGTCCATGCAAAGTTCTGATAAACAGAATTGTACTAGCTCTGTCTTTGATAGAACAGAAAGCTCTGTGGAAGGTACCACCTTTCACAGATTGCACTTCCTGGCAGTAGCTGACAAAACTAATGGTGAAGGTCAGAAATTACTAGGGTTTGTTTGTTTCTTTCTTAAAAATGGGTTTGGAGAAGATGCGTTATTTCGTTTTCAGATCCTTTTAAGGATGCCCCCCCTAAATAATAGGGTGTGCTTGATGCCTCAGCTCAGTTTGGATAGAATTCTAAATGTTGCCTTTCTACTGCTATATGTAAGAGGAGTACGAAACTAAAATGTTCTTTTGTGTGCCATTACTGGGCTAGTTAGTGGGTTCAGCGTTATGTGCCCAGCTCTTAGTCTCATGTCATCTCTGCATGGAAATACCCTTTCATGAATTCTACAGGAGACCACGAAAATGATATGTCTTCTTGTGTCTAAAGGTGAATTCTGTGTGCTGGGCATCACTGACTCATCCAGATTCTCATGTTTTATATCCTTTTAAAAATACATCATTTCAGTTCTACTTTAACAGTCTGCATCATGCTGCACCAAAAAAAAAAAAAGTTAGTGACATGCATGTAAACTGCTGCTGTGTAGATATATTTAGCATGCAGAATCACAGGGGAGAGGAAGGAAAAGAGGTTTTAATGTGTGAGATGGCAGGCAACATGCACCATTGAAGTATCCAAAGAGGAAGTACTATGCAAATGTGCATAATTTCTCATGAGAGACGCCAAAAAAAAATCAGAACTGATCCAGAAGATGGCAGGAATCCATCAGATTTGCTCAAAGATGGATAGGAGTTGTAGATTGTTTGATTTAGTTATTTCATGTTTTCGTCCAGTCGCGTCAGATTTTACACACTGAACTCAAAAAACAAGCCTAGAATCCTATTCATACCTGCTATAACGTTGAGAAAATGTTTTAATGTAAGCTAAAGTGAGGCTTCCTTGCCTCCCCCATGTGCTTGCACTCCTCTGCCCAACTCATCTCCATGAAAAAAACAGATCTGAATTAGTGCAGTATCATCAACAGGTAACAGTGAGAAGAATGATCCATGTTTTTGGGGGAGGTGAGAGGGGAAAGGATTGTTTGCCTGTTTTTCCTGCCATTAGAAAGAACAGGAGATGCATTAGTATTCCTCTTCCTGGGGGCATAAGCACCCAAACTAGACCTGGAGTTCTATCTCTTCCTTCCCTACAGAAGAAAGGAAGTGTTGCGACTTGATCAAAAAATGTACTGTGATCATAAAAACTACTTGATCATAAAAAGTACTCTGAGCTGCTGTGTGCAGTATCCTGCATTTTCCATCTCTAAGTGCTAGGCAGCCTGATCCTTCCTAGGCAGAGATCAGTGTTTTCCTTAACCCACTGGAACACGCTCTGTCTCATGGGAATTGCAGAAACGCCCGGCTGCGCCAGCCTGCTTCCTGCATCGCTCTTCAGCAACTCAAACCCAGGTAGGGTACAGGGGTTGCTCAGTGTTTGCTCGCTTGTTTTCTGAACAGAGATTACTTCTCTATCGTTGCTTTAATATAGGGTGAGCTTCTTGTGTTCTTGTCAAGTGCACAAAGCCTGT
The DNA here is from genome assembly GCA_013398735.1 of Nothocercus julius. Lineage (NCBI taxonomy): Eukaryota > Metazoa > Chordata > Aves > Tinamiformes > Tinamidae > Nothocercus > Nothocercus julius. Next base: position 13,043,557 of record VZSV01000001.1, on the reverse strand, counting down.
AACAGTGTAGGAAGTGAACAGGTCAAAGAACTGACCTGAGGAATTAATGAACAAGAAGCTGTGTAGGAGCTACATGAGTAAGAGGCAAATTTAGGGTGTCATCATTTATTCAGACCTATCTTCTAAAAACAGGGAGACAATTATAATCTGTCTGTGTTTCCCCCTCTTTTTTCTTCTTCTTTCCTTCTGTTCTTTTCCCATTTTTCTTTAATTCTTCTGTCCTCACTGTTCTGAAAACTTTCAGATTGGTTTTGGCTAATCTATGGGTTCTAAAGTAAATAAGATGTTTTCTGTTTCCAACCTGTGTAATCCTGCAAAAATGGACAAGTTAATGCTGTCAGGCAAGGCCTACTTTTCTTTAACCTGACCAGCCTGCTGACTACTGAAGAGTTTTTTGTTTTTTGTTTTTTGTTTTTTTCTCTCTCTCCACATGATCACTTATCTCTGTAGTCTACAAGGTTCAGCTTACAATTATGAAGTCCCTTTTTGTGCTCTCGGGTAGCACAAGAATACCTGCTTGAGTAACATTGTGGGTTTCTGTTTCCAGTTGCCATGTTAAAAGAGGAATGGAGTCGAGGAGAGGCTTTATGAGCTGTCATCCTGTCCTTACAATTTTATGGATGCTTCATGTGTTGTCCATCTTTCCTAGGAGATCGACCAGGAATGCTGTGCAGCTTTAAGATATCCACTGCCTGGTCCTGCGCGTGGTGCCTGAATCCCCAGGCTGACAACTGCTTCAGCACAGGTGAGCAAGGGCAGCTCCCCTCTATCTCGGAGAGAATGGCTTCTTGCACTTGTCTCCCAGCTGCTTCTCACATCGCAGCTGAACGAACACAGTCTGTCCTCTGCAGGCCTGACGCGGCGCGTTCTTGTGACCAATGTAGTGACAGGCCATCGACAGACATTTGGAACCAACAGTGATGTCCTGGCACAACAGTTTGCCACACAGGTAAAAAGAAACATATACCCTTATTTTTTCAGACCTCTCCCTTGGTGATGGCCTTTTTGTTCTGTTTGTAGCAGAACGCATCATGCTGTATGCAAGGTTGTGATTGCAGTAACTGCTCTGCAACAGAGCTGACGTGAGCTGATGCTGGTACACAAGGGAAAAGTGCAAAAACAACCAAAGCCACGAGTCAGATAGTTTCAAACTATATGGCAAGAGGAGCAACTTTGTTAAATGCACAGAGGTAAAAAGAAATGAAACAAATATCAAGAGCAGCAGTAATAATGCATGTAATTTAAAAACTCTGGTTCTCAATGCCCATTTAATGATTTTATGTGACAACTGCCATGGAGACCTGACTACTCTCTATACAGCTTATGTATTATGTTTCTTGTTTCATTTAGAAAAATACACCACTTCTTTTCTCCTGTACTCTTGCAGAGCCCAGTGCTGTACAACGGCTGCCGCTCAGGTGAGATTTTCAGCATCGATGTGCGTCAGCGCAGCCGAAAGGGCCAGGGCTGGAAAGCAGTTCGTCTCTTCCACAACTCGGCAGTTACCTCTCTCCGCCTTCTTCAGGCTGAACACTATCTCATGGCAGCAGACATGGCTGGAGAGGTAGGGCCTTCTGCCTTCTACGAGAAACTTTACACTGTGCCCTCCAGTAACTGGGCACGGACAGGCTCTTGGCTGAGGGAGAACACTTGTTCTTTGGAGGGATGGAATTGCTGTTCTCTGCTCTCTCTCTCTCTCCCTCTGACTCGTTTGTCTCCTAAACTGTGTATTCATGGGGCTCTGAGACGAGAGGCTCATCCAACATAAGCGATTCAGCTCAAGCCTGGAGATTTTTTTTTTCTTTTTTAATTCAGTGGAGTTGTTCAAAGGAGATGAGATTTTTTTTTTTCTGAAGCCCTAGTAGGAGTTCTCAGTAAAATGTAAGGGATACTGTATCTAATTTACTAAGTCTGTTGTGAGGAGGAAAAAAACCATTACTAAGTGTTGCAGGATTGGTTTGTTTATTTTTGTTTCTAATACTTTTCCAGGAACAAATGTTTTCAATAGGCATTCACATTGCTGGCTACTTAACTAGGCAGCAATCTCATATTTTGAGCCTTTTTGCTCCCTGTTTTGGGGTGCACTTATTTACCAACTATCAAGTTGGTAATCTGCTTTGTTAATCATGCTGTCTTCTGAAAAAAAAAACTACTTGCAGATAAAACTGTGGGACCTGAGAACAACCCAGTGTGTGAAAGAGTACAAAGGCCATCACAATGAATATGCTGTTCTCCCCCTGCACGTGAATGAGGAGGAGGGACTTCTTACAGCAGGTAGGTTGACTTTTGTCCCTGTACTTGTAGAGTGCCTGGCAGTGACTTCTTACGCTTGGGGAATGTTTCTTAAATGTAGCTGTTGGAAGCTGTAAGTCTAATTCTTTGGAACAGATAGAAATTAAGCCTTAGACAAAGCATAATCAACTATGAAAATGAAGAAAAAAATGTTCTGGATGCACCCTGACTGTAAAGACTCCTCTGTGGAGCTCAACTTTATCTGCTCTGTCCAATAAAAGTGATGTTATCCATTCCCTGGCATGTCTCAAGTAGAGCAGAAAATACTTGATTTTTGAAATTTAGGGAAGCAACAGAAAAAGAGGAATCTTAAAATAGTAACAATATACAGGCAAAAGGCTCTGTGTACTTTGATGCTTAAGGGGGTAGCGTGGTGGTGAACTGAAGCACTGGCAAGTACACACGACTCCTCGTGCCCTAGCTGTAGTACTTGTGGTTGTTTTGAGTACCCTTGGCTGCAGCTTGTTTGTTTGTAAAGGGATGAGCAACAAGCCTAAACAAGGCAAAGCCTCCGAATCTTCAGGGTAGGGGCAAGTTCCTCACAGTCACCGTGGACACAGTAACACCTCTCGTTGGATTCTTTTCCCCATGCTCCCTTCTGCTTCCCTGACAAGCACCGTGCAGAGGTGTGTGCAGTGCCGGGGTGCGGTGCTGAGTTCTGCTGTCCTCTCCTCTGCAGTGGGCCAGGACTGTTACACCAGACTCTGGAGCCTGCGGGATGCCCACCTGCTCCGAACCATCCCTTCTCCCCACCCCGCCGCCAAGGATGCCATTCCCAGCGTGGTGCTTTCTTCGAGGCTTGGTGGTAGCCGCGGAGTTCCTGGCTTGCTCATGGCTGTCAAGCAGGATCTCTACCACTTCTCTTACAACTGAGCTGATGGTCTCCACAGATGTGGGCTGCAAAGCCACTATCCTAGAGGTCACTTCAAAATTGTTAACAAAATGGCTGTGCCATTGCATCAATAGGTGCTGCTGGTGCATCTGCTTAAGCCCAGAGAGGCTGAGCCTCCCTCACCAGGTTCAGCAAGCCTTGCTCGAAACATCTCTGACATCTTACAAATAAAAGCAGAATGCTGATTAAACTGTGCGGCAGAAATCATCATCTTTGACATCTAATTGTAAACTTGGGAAAGGTGGGAACTTGCAGTAGGGGCTGACCCTCACAGTGACTGGACTCAGCATGGCGTTGAGGGGGATGCCAGCCATGGGGCAGGCAGTGCCGAGAAACTGATGCTAGAGGTGCTGGGCTCTGTGGGGCTGGGGCTGCGCTGGGTCCCTGAAGCAGCCCTCTCCCCTGCTTACCTACTCAGCAGCAGTGCCAGGGAGAGCTATTCTGCTAGTCTTTGCTGGTGGCCCTCAGGCAGGGGCCATGCTGAGATTTCTCCTCCTCACATAAGCGTAGCACAGTCCTGCCCTGCCACCCTTTCCTGTAAGAGACATCCAACAAAGCCCTGTCTCTACTTGCCGTCTGAAGAGGGTAAGTCCGGCCTCACTTACACAGATTGCAGGCTCTTTCCCACTCGCACTGCCCCTGGATAATTACAAGTCTGGTCTGGCTAACACAGCTGCTGCCTGCTTTTCTTGGAGAACACCCTGCAGTTAGTGTGGGTGAGTTCTGGTCATTTGGGGAATTTTCTGTTGCATGCACTGTGATTAACTAGTGCAGTACATGTTTCAAAAGCGTATGGCTTGACTTAGTGTTAACTAGGCTAACACTGCAGCTAAGCACCTGCTCAGGAAAGAGGTAGCTAACGCATCCCCCTGCACGCTCCTGGTGTTACTTCTGCTAAACAACTCGGTGTCTACATCTTCACCCTTATGTTGGAGGGGTTTACAGCAGTATTCTTGCTCTCAAGCATGTGTGGTTCAGCTGTGTGCAGCAGCAAACCACAAGGATCACAAACTCCTCCCCTCCTCCCCCCCCCCCAAATCAAAATTAATTTGAGAATCTAAATTAGCATCTAAATTCTCTTCACTGCTCTTAACTGCCCATCATGTCTGTCCTGGTGAGTAAGACCCTGCAACAACGGGGCCCAGGTGGTGGTGGGGGAAAAAACAAACCAGGAATTGTGGCAGAAAGGCATCTTCCGTAACTAAAGACAGTTTGTTTCCCTTAGCCTTCCTTTAGGCAAAGCCCATTAAACAAAAACTCATTTGCTTTCTACCTCCTGTTCCAGGAGCTGTATACTTCTCTGCGAACCAGGGCCTTTGCAGGAGCGGGGAAGCAGATAAAAGAGAGGCAGTTCGGCAGCAGTGACAAACACAGCTAGCAGAGAGTAGCTGAAATATCTTACATCAATGTTTCCCCCATGCAGCAAGAGCTAGGAGCCAAACACAGCTAGGAGAGGGATGTACGAGAGTGGAGCCGGAGAAGCAGCAGGTAAAGGAGTCCTGGGAGTGGCGGGGAGAGCCTGTCCTAGCACCCAGAAAGCTCCATGCGCTTCAGTAAAGGACAACTTGCAAGCAGCCACTTCCTCCCTGCAACGAGCTTCAGCAGCCACAGAGCCTCCCTCAGCTGTGTTAGGCTCAATCCACTGTGCTATTACTGTCAGTCTCTCTCCACCCCAACTGAAACTAAAGCCCTTTAAGTTACATGAGGAACTTAAAGATAACTGCTTGAAACCTGAACTACAGGCTTAGGGGAATTGGGTTTGTGTGGGGAGGGTATTTCTTTATGCTGACAATGAGTAACTGCAATACTTGGCCTCACGGCCAGTCTTCCCTGAAGAATATTCAAACTGAAACAGTTAAAATGATTTTACTAGTCACAATTTCACTCTGGCATTTTTTATATTTTGAGTTGAATTATCTGGTACTGTTCAGCAACCATTAAGTATTTGCTACAACAAAGTGGGAATTTAAACCCCAATACGTTCATACGAAGTGTCCCCTTGCTTCAGAAAAGCTGGCCCTTTGGCAAGGGCCAGGTCCTCTCTGCAGCTCTGTTAACACGGCTGCAAGCCATGGAGGAGGCTGCTGCTTTCCCGACAAGGCCCCATCCATACGTTACACATAGGCCAGCGCTTCTCCGACCGGCTCCCTCCTCTCCCTCGCCCCCCAAAGCTGCTGTAAACTGCCTTTCACGCAGAACAAGAAAAATTAACCAGCACTTGAAAAATCTCAGAAATCAGTCAGCTTCCAAATCTCCCAGTGGTCAGAAATTAACATTTCTGTAGTGCTGCAATCAAGATACTCCTTATGTTGGAGAGGGTTATTTTTTTTTTAAATAATGCCTTGTACCCACCTACATGTTTGTTCGAGATATATCCAATCAAAAAGAACTTAAAAAGCTAAATACCCTTCACTTTTGGCTTAAAATGACTGACAAGCTGCCATCCTGGTAACATTTGTCAGCTTTGTCACACCACGCTGTTGTTTGGGAAAACCCGCAGAGAGCTTTATTTATTTTGGCATTGCCACGATGGCATTGCATGCGTGTCTGCACTGCAAACAAAAACATTGTGACACACTATGTGCTGGGACTGACAGAATATACATGTTGACACTGCTTAGTAAGAAGTGCTCAGCTGAAGGGGAGGAGAGAAGAAAATAATAATAAAACCCAGCTCTATCCCTCGTCCAAATTGCTCCGTGTTCTCCGATTATTGGCAGGCAAAGACATGGCTGGTGGTGCCAAGTTATTATGCAGGCAACAGCAGCAAATTGCAAGGTCAGAGCACAATAGGTGGAGCTCCAGTCACTGAAAACGTCAGCAGACAATGAAACGAAGCAGGAGGCTGCAAAATGAAGTGGGAGAGGGTTATGCTGGAGGTGAAAGGACAGGAAAGGAGCAGCTCAAGTCTGCGTGCGCGGGTGGGAAGCGGGAGGCTCGCGGTGCGAGAGCCCGGGCTCCGCGGCGCAACCTGGCGCGTGGGGAGGCCCACGGCCCCACGGGCAGCGTAGGCGCCCCCGCAGCGCTCGTCCGCATGCCACGGCCGCAGCGAGAGGCGGGAGAGGTGTCTGTGCTGCAGCATGCGGCCCAGCGCTGCCCTTCACAAGTGACACAAGCACAGCCGTACAGGACACGGGGCAGGCCGGAGCTGCAGCTTAGCCTGCGAGGACGGGGGAAGGAGGATGAGCAAACTGAAAAATCAACAGAGAAAAGGGCTAAGAGACAAAGGTGGCTTTTATTTTTTGTGCAAAATCCTGACCCTTCTCCTCCTCACACCCCCACGCTCGTCTGCCTCTGTTCTGTTTCCCCAGCTACAAATCTCGGGTAGAGCGCACACCTGGCGTACGCGTAAGCCGAGCGCGGCCTGCAGGTCTGCGGCAGGGCCCAGCCGCGGCCGAGCACGGCGCCCGCCCGCTCTGCCTCGCGGGAGGGCACGGGGCCCCCAGCACCGCTGCGAAGGGGCCTCTGCTTTCCTCAGGCAAAGGTTCCCACAGGCAAGTAAAGCCCTCGCAATAGAGCAAGGGCAGCAGAGAGCTTAGAGAGAAATCCATAAACTCCAGACTTGATTCTTGGTGCTTCGTATAAGGTGGGTTTTTTTTTTTTTTTTTTTTTTTTTTTTTTTTTTAAAACTGGGGCATACCTTTAGGAATATCGTTTAATTCACATGATTCTTGTGTTATTCACATTTTTCATAGAATTGCCTAATCAGAAGAGATGTAGAAGCTGCTTATCTGCCAAAAGCCTGACATCCCACTTCTAGCAAGAGAACAGCCTATTCCATTCTGCGACTCCAAACCTGCTTTTATTGTGTCACAGCTCAGACAAACCAGATTCACTGTCTTACCGAGACAATGTGCTCATTTTAACCACTGACATATTAATATCTAGAAAACGCACTCGATCCAGAGGACAGAATATCATCCAGAGCAAGAGGAATCTAATGGTAAATCATTAATACATCTCCAGTAAAACATACAAACTGATCTGGAAATTTCCTGGAAAACAGTCCTCCCCTACACCATACCTTTCCTTGCAAAAAAAATAAAAAGAAAAAACAGATTTTTCCCATTCAACAATTCAGAATCTCCGAAATTTCATTTCTCAGCCCTCTTGTTGAGTATTCTGACATCTCCTAAGCTTGTATTCTCTCTGTCCGGCACTCTGTGCTGCAGGCAGGACGAGGCGCCCTGCGCTGCAGGACAGCTGCTGGCGACAGTGGACAGGCTCGCGAAGCGCCGCTCTGGCCCGGTGCTACCCCAGGCTATCCCCTTTAAGTAGCTGATCCATTCCATTTTCTATACCCTGTGTACTCAAAGCACCCAGAACCATCAGCAGAGGGAAAACATTTGGTGTACAGAAAACAGGCTCATTTTCCTCCTCCTCCTTTTCAGGGAAAGCAAAGGGTGGGAAAACCACCCAATCCTTTCCACATTGTCCAACAATAGTGACAGCTCAGGTAAGCACCACACGAGACTTAGAACAGCAATGGAAAACACTTGTCCATGACAACCAGTCAAGACGGGACTCTGTATTGACAGGTTGCTACAATACTAAAATCACTTATAAACTAAAATATATAGACAGTATTTGCTCTTAGACTGAGCGCTAAAAATCTCACTATGACAGAAAAAACTCAGACAAGTCATTGAAACAGATGCTAAGGATTTTATACAAGGAATGTCATGGCTGCTTTCTCTTTGTGTGTTTACACGGGAGCAAAGCCACATGCATAAACGGCACACAGGGCACAGCCTGCAAACCAGCACCACACCGTAACTGCGCTGCCCACCCGTTGAGAAAATGAAGAGACTTTGAAGCACAGAATTATGCTGAATGTGCAGGATGTCTTTTAAGAGATGATTCCTACCTACTCTTCTCATGCCCTCCCTTGGGCAACTGTCAGTTTATGGCAAGTTTTGCTCACAGAAGCAGGAGAGTCCCCAGCAAACTTGGCCAGTGCAGAAGGTGTCATGAACATCTTCCGAGCCCGCTTCCATGCGCGGGCTGCGCGTAGCTGCGAACGGGCAATCACTTTGCGTGTTCTTTCGGAGACAGAGCGAGTGCTACTTGTTACAAGGAAAAAGCCAGCACGCCTGTTCAGAAGATAAAGTCTTTTATAGCAGTTAATTTAATAATACAGTCCTAAAACAGGGTGTTGGGCACTCATCTACACAAGACCACATTTAACAAGGTGGGGGGGAAAATATCACAGTTCCAGGACATTGGATCAAACTCTAGCCAATCCAAAAGGAGACAAGTCTCCTCCAGCAGAAGAATTCTTGTCCGGATAAGCCAGCAAGGGAGGATTTCAGGCAGTTCAGTCCACAATGGTCTCTTACTTCTTTATCACCGGAACCACAAATCCACAGTACAGGACAGTGTTAGTTAGGCTAAGTGGTCTTCTGGATGATAAAATCAGTGACCTCAATGCAGTCCTTTACTAATAAAGGATGAAGTCCAGTGAGTGCCACGTGCTAAGAGCAGAGAAGAAAGTTCCCATTTCCCAGGTGCATTTTTAAGTTCGTATTATTAGATAAAAAGACAAGTTAAATCTGTGCAGTTTCTATGCAACCACATCTGTGAACATGGAGGCTCCATAGATTTAGAGATCACATAAAAAGAGGCAGAAAATTCACCACAACCCAAACAACTCAAACTTCATATCTCAATTTCCTACGTAACTTGTCTCTTGTTTTGCTCCAGACAAAACTTAACTGCAACAAGCTGGTAGAGAAACCTGAAAAAAAAAAACCTGAGTGCATGAGAACATTGTCAGAGTAAGACCTTACTACCTTTTGATCTGGTACTGAAGTTGAAATGGCAGACTCTGAATTTGTGCCATACCTTTGAGAGCTCTGTTGATCTCTACCACAGGATTTAGTTCAATTTGGTACCTCTTGCACTGCAAGACCACTGTTCATAATTCAAACAAACTTGCTGATGAGCGGGTGTTTCATCTTCCAGAGACAGAAGAGCACCTCCCGATTCAGGGTTGCTCCCATGATCAGATGCGATTCATAGACCAACACTGGAGATGCTTGTGATTTCCTGGCAGCATGGAGCCCAAACCCTCCTCCCTTCCTCACAGGACACCATGATGAGCAAGATTTTCCACAAGAATAATCAGGAGGCCATAAATCTGATCCAATAGTGAGGAACAACATCATCATCCATCATTTGAAATAGGAATACTCAAGTTTCATTAGCCAACTGCATTCTTAATATACTAAATTATACATAGATATATATATGTATATTTAAATTGGAATAAAATACACTGGATTTTGGTTTGTTCATTTACAAGCAAGCTCCCTCTCTTCCCCAGTTAATCTGAAATTAAAACCTGAAGACTGAACTCAAACTCATTCCCAGTGTTCCAAGATGGATATAACACAGGAGAGGAGGCCAGAAACATGCACTCTGGCTGCAACAGGTTAAAAGGTGAAAGGGAGACCAGATATTTTTGTTTGTAACCCTGAGAACATAAGGAATTGCAAAGATGTGGAGAAGAACCTGGCGTTAAAGGTCACCAGGCTTTTTATTGCAGTTAAAGCACACCCGGACGGGGTGATCCCATCCGCGAGAGGGAACGGCCCTGCGGCCGTGTGAGCACTCGTCGCAGAAGCCCTGGCCGCAGGCCCGGCAGTGGTGCTTGGAGAGCTTGACACTGAACTCCTTGCGGCAGTTGTGGCAGTGCAGGATTTCATGGTCTGGCACCCAGTAGGCAGGTCTGGCAGCATCTTTCACCAGACCTACAGGGAAGGGCAGGAAGAAAGAGGTGGAACAAAGGAACACGTCAACGTGAATATAGCAAGAATGTCTTCATTCTCCCTCTGGCAGAGGGAAGGACTCACACGCTTCCCCTCATGTCACTGCTATAAAGTAAGGGAGGGCCTATTGACAGGAAGCTTTCGGGCAGCAGGCAGCCACCTCCCATTTCGGCCTTTCCGCTTTTTAATACATTCCCCCACATTCTGCCCTCTTCAGAGGGCTGGGTTGTTTTTCCTTACTTGCAAAAATCTTCCTTTACTCCTAGTACCTTCTAGAGGTGGAAAGACTTGCTCTTCCCTGCTTTGGTAACCAAAACACCACCATTATCAAACCAAACATTCCAAAATACAGCTGCCATCTGAGCTGAGGAAGACACTTATTTTTCCTTCCACTGAGCTGGACAGTTAAAAAAACAAACACACACCACAAGGGTGGTTGATTGCAGGCCTCATGATTGCATGAAACGATGATCTGAGCAATGAGTGGGAGGCCAGCTACCCAAGAGAAGATTCAAATACCAAGTGTTTGCTGAGCTGCTCCAGTGCACTAAAGACCAGCAAACTTTCACTGTATGAAGTTCACCATCCAAAAACACATTCCTAATTACTTTCCCATCAACACCAACCCAGAAAGCTCCAGATTCGAAACCAATCCTTGAAGCAGTGGTTCTGGAAGAAGATATAATGCTTCCTAACTGGCCAGTCCTTAGGGAATTGCAACTGGCACATCACTGCAGTTGTGCACCAGGGGAACATGAATTACAGTTTGGATGCACACAGATTTGAGCAATAAGAGAAAAAGAGAGGGTATGAACTGAAAAAAAAAAACAGCATGCCAAAAATTCTAAGAGGAAGTATCAGGCTAGAGAGCTGTAAGGGTCTCTAGAACCAATTAGGAGCAACACCAAAGAACAGAAGCCTCCAACAAATAGTGGGACCAGGTGGGAAGCGCCGCTCTGTCACGCAGACATACCGGTAGCTCAGCCAAATTTTGCCCTGTGAAATCAAAACTGTCCCAAGACAGAAAAGCCAAAGAGAACAGCGCTCACCTAAGGGAATGTCCATGGCTGTCACCACTGCTCCAAGAGTGTTCTGTACAGCTTCCCCAACCTTCCTGGCAATAAGTGTCCCCCCTTCCTCATCTGTAGGCAGCTCGGCCACATCTGCATAACACAAGGGTAAAGTGTTCAGCTCCCAACTCCAGCATAATTCCTGCCAAGTTTCAGTTTACTTATGTGAGCAAAAACCAGCAAACCCACAAGACTGCTTGGGATCTTGTCAGCCTTTATTTACCAGCTAGCCAATCTTCACTTGCAGAGTTTGCTTTCTTTTTAAGAGTAATGGACAAAATATATAGCCTGCTAAAATAGCATCCCACCCCTGCTACCAACTCCACACCATCAGCAGATGCTGGGAAAACAAGGTAAAGATCTAATAAGAAAATTCTTCTGTGAGGCGTCATAGCTCACTGCAGGAGTCATTTACACCCAGGGAAACAAGTTTCACCTTCCAGGCCAAGAGACATCGAGCTCTTGAGCTTCCCCACAAAGACTGGGCCTATGCCCAACTTGAGTTATGTACCAAGCAACATCGTCTAACAGCCAGTGAGGCTGACTATGATGAAGTAGTCAGGGACAAAGACTTCAGACTATTACCCAGGAATAATCATCACAGTCCACTCCAAATTACCTAACTGAATGCCCCTGTTTTCATAGCAGTTGTCACACACTCGCACTGGTGCTGGTCCCCAACCTCGCTCAGGCACAGGACGGGTCTTGGCAGAACAGCCATCACAGAAGCCCTCTCCGCAGGCCCGGCAGTGATGTTTAGTGTCATTATCTTTAAAAGGCGTGTTGCACTTATTACAGCTCTGAGCAGGACAACACAGAAAGAGAAGCTGTTAGCTTGGTCTTCCTTAATAAGAGAAAAATGAGGATCAGAACACCAAGATGGCAAGACTCAAGACTGAATCTGTGTAACAGACAGTTGCAACCGAATGTGTGATACCAGCCCATAACTTTACTCCAGGGAGTGTGTTTGGGGTACACACACACACACATTCAGTGGTCAAGAACAGAAAGAGCTGAAAGCAATTCAGTTCTCTCTAAATTGGAGAAGAAAGGCTTGCTGGAAGGGAATATGAAGCATTTGGAATCTACTATATTGCTTGAAGGGTGGAGGAAACAAGTTTAGCTATCTGAAGCTTTCATGCACAGCGCAGAAGTACAGCAGCTGCTATTTACCAGGATCTGAGAGTTGGGCCTCCAGTAAGCTGGGGCAATCTGATCAGTCAGCCAGGAGGTCACAGCTTTTGTGGGTCCCAGGCTAAGTTCAGACACTGATTGGGCCATGAAATTCATCCCATCCAACAGACGCTGGGCTGCATTGTTGTTGTCTTTCAGAAATCCATCTGTCTGGAATGAAACAGGCATTCATTTGAGAATAAAAAAAGGGAAGCCTCATTTCTTATAAACAGATGGCTCTGCAACCCACTGTTCCTGTTAGACTGGAGGGCAAGTACCAGAAATATTCCACCAAACCAGCTTTAAAATATGAAGGAGGGTTTTAATGGTATAGCATGCACATCAAGTGTTCATAAGCTGGCAACTCATCCATATCAAGCTAGCCAAAATGTGACCGAAGGTCCTTGAAAACTTTTTTTAAACAGCAAAGACAGGAGAGCTGCTATGATGAGCGTCAGCCTATTTTCTCCACCACTGTCTGGAAGCAGCACCCCACGCACGTGCACGAAGACGGATGGAACACACAGACTATCTAGCAAGCAGACTTACCCCTGGCCAGACATGCTCAATTTCTGTCCTCACCACAGTGTTGACAGGATCCTGGTTGCCAAACCAGTACTGCCGGCTGCGGTACACCACGCCGCAGTTGGGGCACTCGATCACGTATCTGCAGGGGGATGGAGAGGGGCACGTGTTACCCCTGTGAGGTGCCAGAGGTCCAGACAACTGGGCAGAGTGGAGACAGAGGCCTCCCGGCAGCAGTACGTACCCTGACCAGGCATACTTGGCAAGGCCCAGCCAAGGGGAGTCAGTGGAAGCAGAGGTTTTCGGCACCACGCTGACCTCCATCCCTCGTTCGTAACAGGCCTGCAACACAAACACGCTTAGAACTGCATGCTCAGGACTGCCAGCCCCATGGCTGCTCGGCCACGTGCAGGGTCTAATGGGCATACTGTAGTCATCACAGCGAAGAGGCCGCGCATCAAACTGTCTAACAAAAACCCATGAGCAGTCATGTCATCTAGAAAATATTTCCACAGTAACGAAAGTCATATTGGTGCCTGAAAATTTTCCTGTCTTCCGTACACTTCCTTCAGAAAATTCAGTGCATACTCAGAGATGGGCATAAACAAGGAGAGTAAATGCCTCCAGTGTGCAGGAGGCCAACACTACCCAAGTTGAGAACAGCTGAAACAACAATTTAGATAGCAAATAATGTCACAACTCCATGCTACACAATGTCTCCAAGCAAAAATACAAGTTCAGTGGGGCCCACCTTGTCTTGCTGAGACCAGAACAGCTCTCCCATTTGAAAAAAAATGCCAGAAAGTCAGCACATTTGATGCCCTCATTAAACCATCCATTCTCCATTCCTCAGACCTCATCCTTGTGGCTCTGCTCACCTTGCAAGTGTAGACCCTGTTATCATACTGATGAGAGTATCTGCACCGACTCTTGGATTCATGAGGGACTCCTTCCTTCGCATGGTTCATGCTCTTCTTACAACCACACCTGAGGATGAAAAAGCAAACCATGAGCTGATCCTGTGAAACACAGGACAAGTGCCACTGAAAGCTCATATATATTACTATTTTGTATTTATCGTCATTCTAACCCCCCAAAAAATTCACAAGGCTACACACAGCAATGACACCATTTATCACTGAAATGCAGGCTCTTTGGATAGAGGCGTAGCAGCTGTTTCGCAGTACAGATTAAGATCACACACAAGTGCAGGAAGTGATCACTGTGTCCATTTAAATTTCAGAGATTCTTAGAACTGGCCAAGTTTGGAAATCAGTCAGGACAGAGTTAACACTGCAGCCTACACATTCTAATGTGCATAAAAGAAGTGGGAATATAGCTTCATTTCCCTTTTGAGGGTGACCATTTCCATAAGCAAAATCAGCCCTAATATCAAGCCACTACAGTACTCTAGGGACTCAGAGCAGCAACTGCCACCTACTGTCTTTAGAGGCTCCATTTCCGGGCTCTCCAGACAGCTACGAGCCTAGATCTTATCAAGCCCAATCCAGGAATTTGGAAGCAAGTCAACATGCCTGCTAGTCACTGGGCTCACTCCAGGCCCATGGCTTTTGTATTACTTCTATGACAAAAACAGGAGGACTGATCACCAACGGAAGATGAGAGGGGGGTTCTTTAGAGCCTTCCTTTCCTCTCACCCCTTGTACAATTCTCAGCCCTTATGCTCATGAACCAACTCGGGGAAGAACAGGTTTGTAGAAAGAGAACAGAGCTGGCAAAGCCCACACGCCTGGGTGGTAACAGCAGTAACAGCTGTCCTATTCGCACAGGAATTGGATTTCAAGGAAATTCTGTCCTGAAGCACTATCAGTCTGATATTGTCAGGTGCCAAGACTCCACAGAAACCTTGTTCTGTGGCTGTAAACCAGGGCAGTACCATCTCCTAAAAGGCTCAAGTACATTTCTCATCCACTTACCCACAGCTGAGGCACACAGAGGAGCACGTGAAATATTCATCTGGAAAGAAAGAGCTGTGAGCCATCTGGTCATCAGGGATCTCCCCACTGAACCGGTCGCTGAGAGCCTGTCAAACACAAAAGAATGAACTGCTGGAAGACAGAGTAATGCAGACTTTTGAAAACTTCTACATGCTGCCTTGACATTCTCTTCTCTGCTCCCAACGCAGAGCAGCTGGCATTAGCTATTCCAGCAGGTGCAGCCAGCATGAGGAGAGACCATTAATATTGCTGCCTTCTGCAGGCCTGCCCTGTCCCCCCCAGTCTCAAGTGACAACTCTGACCTACCAGGCCAACAAAATATCCTGCTAATCAGGTTGTGGTACAAACATGTGAAAACTTGCAGGAAGGACAGCAATATTCAAGACCAGAAAGCCCCTCTGATATTCCAGCAAGGTGAGTCTTGGCGGGGGGGGAAAGCCACCAGCTGCTTTCTGCACCACTTCCTTTTCATCAGCCCTCTGACCTAATGCTGCACCTCCAAAAAAGAGATATCATTTGTCCTGACCCATCTAGTTTCCTAGGTACTGCTACGTTGCCTTCCTCCCTCTTGACTCCTAGCCCTTGTTTTGCACTACAGCCATTGCCAGGTTTTCACAAGTATTAACTCCCAAGTCTCCTGCATCCCCTCCCCTTGCACTGAGACCACCTTTAGGAACTTCACCAGTAACACTTTCTGGGCTAAATCCACCGGCTTCCTCATTGCAAATCACTGTCATTAAGCGCTTGCCACTCACATGACTTTCTCTTCCCCAGTAAACTTCCCGGCTCAGCTTTTTGCTTTGGCTCTGTTTCGCTCTTCACCTTTTCTCATGGAATCATAGAATCATTATGGTTGGAAAAGACCTTCAGGATCAAGTCCAACCATAAATTCATCACCACCATGCCTGCTAAGAGTCTCTTATTTCAGAACTACCTTGCCTGACTACTATGCAAAGGTGTTATTATCTATGGCCAGGAATTGCTTTATCTCCAGAATATCTGCAAGTCTGCATCACTGGTTCCCCCCTTCTAGCTTTATTTGCTGCAGCTGACAAAGGGGCAACAGTGATATGAATAAAGACTGTGACAAACTCATCTTTATAGCAAAGGACTCACTTTCAGAGCTTTGTAGATGACCCCGGGCTGCCTGGGAGAACGAGTGGTGTTGTTCTCCAGCTGCTGCTCCACCGCTCGCCTAAGTCCCGAGAAGTCTGTTGGCGGATTGTAAGTCCTTGTTCCCTTGTAGTGGATTGAGCTGAAAGCTTCAGGAAAACAGCTTAGCTTTCGGAACCGATCCTGAATGAGCTTCTCAGGAACCTCCGAGGGATGATCTATGTACAAGAGGATCAGAAGATATATAATGAACTGATGCTTTAAAATCATGTTTCAATTGCATGGTGCTTTCATATGCAAAACTGTGTTGTTTTTCCTAATTAAACAACTAAACACTTCTGGAATGGAGTTACTTGTCCATTTTAAAAGCAGGGTAAGTAATTAAAAAAGTTTTCAAAAGCAATTACTTTTTCAATGCCCAGCTATAAATTCTATGACTAAGTTTCAGAGATATAGATAAATCCACAGGTAAAACTGGAAACATCTAGGTTTGGAAATGGATATACAGAATGAGAAGCCATTTTTGACATGATATAAGAAAACTCCACATTAGCACATGTGCTAGCTCTCAGCACATGATAACTTGGCATAGTTAATCCTAGCACTTGGCATAGTTAGCCATAGCATCTGATAACTAGAAAACAAGGCCACGAACCTTACACAGGCTGCTTATTCTCCATGTCAGCCCTGCAGCAAGAAAGACCAAGTCTTTGTCAACCCTCCGTAAAAGATGAAGCACTGACAACTGCAGGTTACTGCAAATCCAAATGCTCAGCGAACAGGTTTCTTTCCTATTCCTACCATGATCAGAAGTGATCATAAAAAATATTGTTTTACTTCCCTGACTTTGTACACAAGTGCAAGCATCATTACAGGTCACTGACTCTGACCTGCTGAAGCAGCAAATTGTAACTGCTATATGAAACTTCACATTGCCAATCAGCAAATTGGCAATGCAAGAAAAAGAACTGCCTTGGCAGGTAAATTAAAACCAATTAGGAAAGCACTGTAATAAGCTCAAAGAATGCCAAGTTCTTCTGCCAGCTCAAGAGCTCTCTGCTTAGAAAAGTCCAAGCAGGACCGTGGGCAGCAGGGAGCCGCTGCGGGGTTACACAGCAGAGAACTCCCAGGCACTCACAGGTGACAGGGCTGAGCTCCCGTACTGCAGCAAAGCCAGGCCCATTCGTTAGGGCTCCTGTTCATTAAAGCACTAGAAATGAACGGCATGAAGGGAGGTTTCAGCATGCATGTTGAAACAAAGAAAAGTATGAGCCACGAGAAGGAATTCACATCCTTGAATGGTCAAAACAAAATACATTTAACTTCCGAGGGACAGTATATTTCACTCAGACATACAAAGAAACAGCATAGATGTGCATAATCCACTACAACATAAGCAGTGTTACAATGTCAGTGAAAAACACCAAAAGAGATAAGAAATAACAGTGTGCCAGGTCTGTTGCTTTGGCCACATCAGATACATGCCCAGAGAAAAGTGTTGCCAAATTATCAACCCTGGGCCACCATAACTTCTATGCCAGCCTCAGAATGACCTAGACCCACAGAATTTGAGAAGGGTGAGCGCATCAAATTTACATCCATCAATTTCATTCTTTTCGCCTATCCTGATTTCTATACCTGTTCTGGTTACACTTATTTTTTGCAACAGGATTCTCTATTCCTGCCAAACTCATACTGTGTCTCAGTCATTGCCCTTGCCTGCCGTAGCACTTGTGCCCACGATGCTGCACAGCCATCGCTCCCGCAGCTGGCAGGTGACTAGGTCACTGATGAGCAACTAGTTGGTGCCGACATCCAGACCACTGCGGGGATTATTGTGCTGACCTGGGGCAGTGCAACTGACGCCAAGGAACAACATGGTCCTTCCATGGCTGCCGGACTGGAACCAGCGAGAGCAAAACTCAGACCCATGGGTTCTATACGGCAATCATTGAATCATAAAATCCTTGAGGTTGGAAGGGACCTTTAGAGATCATCTGGTCCAATCCCCCTGTGCACGCAGGGTCACCTGGAACATGTGGCTCAGGGCTGCGTCCAAGCGGGTTTGGAAGATTTCCAGAGAAGGAGACTCCACAACCTCTCTGGGCAGCCTGTTCCAGGGCTCTGTCACCCTCACTGTTAACACATTTTTCCTTAAGCTCCTGTGTAATAAAGAGCACTGATTGTTTTTAGCACATTTAGTTGGTGTCTTGCTGCCTACTTACCAGAACCCAGGAGCTTGGTGTACACAGTCTCATGGAAGATGATGACACCGGGACCCAGAGTGGACAGAGGAACATCTAGGCCGCAGCGGGCTGTGGTAGCCTTTAGTTCCTTGGTGAAGTGTTTTAAGTAAGCCTCTGAGGCATCCCCAAGGAATTTGAAGAGATCGTTGTGCAGCCTGTCAGCACGAGTACGATAGATGACAAGGTCAGAGATGGCCAGGACCTTAAGCAGCAGCCGTGTTCTCTGGCTCAGGTTCACAGTAGCCCCAAGGAGGCCCTCTGTGTCAATCACCACCACTTTGCGCACAGGATCGTAAGCTGCCCAGACTCCCACTGTGCACGACTCTTGGGCTGGAGATGTCTTGAAGACTTCACGGCCATAGAAGAAAGTGTGGTTAAGAGTGTGAGACTTGCCGTCCCCCGTGTTCCCAAAGATGGACACTACCTTTAGATGTTGGTCGGGATTGCAGTCCAGTTTACTAATAAAGTCTTCTTCATTCCTCACCTTTCAAAAATAAGAAAAAATGGGAAAAATATCACAACTGTGCAATGGAGCAGTCAACGTAGAAAGCACAGAAAGCTGGTTTCAGGATTCATAAGATTAATGAGACATCAGTCCCTGTTCAGATTTCTTTACAAGTTTCTGAAGTGCCAACAAGCTCAAAGCAAAATATTTAAAAGCAGCTTTCTAACACATACACATCAAAGGGATGTAGGCTGCTTCACTGTGCAGGTGTTTTGGAAGTGATGCCTTGCTGTAATTAGCTATAATGTATAGAACTTCTGCAATGTCACCCAGTACACTTCTAGAGAAGCCAGACCTTCTGGAGAAAGCAACATAACCTATTTCCACTTTCGCCAAAGCAGTTACTCGGATTCAGAGTGCAGCAAACACTGCTGGCAGCACCGCTCTCCTGTCAAGCCTATGGATTCAGGCACAAACCCGGCAACTGCCTTCGTGACCTTAACTTGCCCCATCTACAAACGCTGGGCCCCTGCCTAGGAGCAAAGAGCCCCATTGTTCTGCTGCACTTTGGCGTTCCAACGGAACACAGCAGCATGGGGCAGAGAAGAAACGGAGAAGCCAAGTTATGCACCCAAGTCAGGGGGGCAAAGCAGGTCAGACTGGCTCTTAGAGAAGGACCACAGCAAACTCAGTGACCCATTTCATAATTCACTGCACTGGGGCCTTTTTAATTGGAGACAGACAAACCCCACACACACACAACCATGAGCAGATAGCCTTCAGCAGGTGACATTTCTTTGGTTTTACATAGGTTGAGTGACATATGCCATGCTAAGATAGGGAATCTGGCATTTGCTGTTCAGGCACTAGAGCAGCGGGGCCCAGACAAACCAGACCATGCCGTGGATGAGGGCTCTGCAAGAGCCTGCCTTGCTTCCACTGCCAAACACAGTCAGGCACTCCAAGTTCTCCTGCTTCTCATTAGGCTTGTTTACCAGCTGCATCTCCTTTTTCCAAAAAAGTTTTTAACCAACAGATTATGTGACAGGAAGAAGATGACACAGACTATTTAGGAAGCATTATGTTGACCACTTCCATTGCAACTCGCTCCTCAAGGAATCCCCACCAGTCAAAGCAATCTGTGCTTCCCCATTTGCCTGCCTCATCTTCTGGAATATCCCTGGCCACTTCCCCACGTGAAGAGGCAGGCAATGTTGCCTGCCTTCCAGAGGTTATTTTTTGGCAAGAATGCCTCCAAGTGCCATCCCTATCCCTGCAAGTATCCCTTCCCGGTCAAAAGGTCTCAGGATACAAGATCCACAGAGGTCAGGTGGTAATAAATGGTTTCTTCAAGCAAGTTTATTCTTAGATCAGCAAATTAAACGTCACACAACTCCACTTGCTCTGAACAAATCTGTCAGTGGCACCCAGACTTAGAGGGAAAATAACAGATAGCCCGTGTGCCAGGCAGTGGCTGGGAGCAGCATTCAGAAAGGGAAACTGGAGACATGGGGCTGCAACAGCTACTCCCTGTCTGCTAGCATTGGAGGTAGCCTCGCTGTACAGGGAAATAGGGAAGCAAGAAGGCAAAACTCTGTTCAAAGAACCTTTCCAGTAGCTGTGGGAGAACATCAAGCAAATCTCAAGATATATTTTGACACAACAGAGAGCCTGCTTTGGGACAGCTCTGGTTATTGGCCTATCATCAGGAAGCGGTTCAAATGACAGATTTAGTTTCTCCAAGTGTCACCAGAGACACCCCTATGGCTGAAAACAAGTCCTTCATGGGATAGTTCCTAAAAACAGTCATGTTACAGGTGCATTAGCAAGGAGAAACATGATTGTTTCTCCTCCAGCCAGTTGTTCTGTTTTCATATCTGCTTTCTTCCCCAAGCTCTCTCCACAAGGATCTTTTTACTAGGGTCAGAGACTGATCAGACCTGATCATTCTGGTTAATGAACTCCTGGACAGCACAAGGAAATAAGAGTCTTTAAACAGCTGCATAAGTATTGGCAAGGCAACTACTAAGGTCTATTTAAGTAGGTTGGCATTACTGCAGTGCCAGTTTGGGGGTCTCTGGAGGGGGCCAAGTCAGTAATGTTAGCAGACACCAAGGGCAATAGGGACCATGGGATTAGGGACAGTGCTGCAATGCATTTCCAGCACTACAGAACAGGAGCTGCACTACAAATTGCCCCACGCTGAGCTGACCGGGGCCAGCAGCACGTTTTCACTTTTAACTACCACCAATGTCAGGCCAACTTAGTACGGGGAGAGGAGATGGATTTCTGAGCCAGACAAAGCAAATTTTGGTTGTGGATCATTAATCCAGGTGGCCTCAGTACAGAGGCTACCATGAGTATCACCTCACATACTCTAAGCCTGAGCTGTTTGCCCCTTTCTAATGCCATATGCTCACTCAGATTTCCCTTCAGAAAGGGGTCAGAGAGTGATTTAGATGAGCAGATCACCCAGAAGTACAAGAACATACTGAACTCGGCCTAAAGTTCAGGCAGTCCAGCAGTTTGACAGTAACAGATGAGAAAACTTCAACACGAAAAGAGTGTTTCCTAGTACGTTTAAGTAGCTCTCAGGAATCAGATGCCTTCCCAAAGGACTTCCCAAACCGAGACAGCATCTAACTAATCATGTTTGATAGAGAACCAGTAGAGCTACCCTCCCAGGGCTGTGTCTAACCTCCTGGGAAACCCAGCCATACTTTTGGCTCTCTCAACATCCTGTTGCAATAAACTGCACACAAAACGGGAAAACAAATGAAAAACTTTCCTTCTGTAGATTGAAGACCCTTCGCTTGTAATGTCATCAGGTGAGCCTTGCTCTTTCACTTATCACTTTAGCTACTACTGAGCACAAGGATGTAACTTCCAAAGAATCGTCCACAACAACTCCCTATCAGTAGTCAAATTTACACCTAGTCTTAATGCAAATTTTATTGATGAGCATAAATCACCTCCTCTAGGAAAAAGGCTTTTCTTCAATCATAGGTTATAATAATGTCTTTTTTTCTAGTTAGCATGGTGTTTTTGTTAATAGATGCCTCATCATTCCCTTGGAGTTGCACTGAACTGAAGGTAAAGGCCTTCAGCAGGACAAAAAGGGAACTTTTATTTACAGAGTTAGCTTTACAGCTAGAGAAAAGAAAACAAAAACCTCACACCACGCTGCTGTGGACCACAGTTAGATCTGAAATTTATTTCTCACCCATACCTGGAAATGCATTACACCTAGCACAAGTTTCCTAGATGTAAGCAATAAGAAAAGTAGAAATGTTTAGCAAGAGAAGCAAAAACAGCTAAAATGACATTCCTGCCCACGAACTTTTCAGAGACGATGTTATTCAAGCAAAACTCTTAAAGCTTAGGAACAAAGCGCATAAAATACAGCGGTTTCCAATGACCTGTACTTATCCAACTTTAACTCTGCCTCCACGCAAAACAAACACAGTAAGTGAACCAGACATTTTTACCACTGTTTTCTCCTTCCAAAACTATTCAAGAAATCCAAGGCTTACTAATATTCATGGAAGTGGCACACAAAGCTAGGGCTGTGCCACTAACATACAATAGCTGAAAACAAAGAGTGCTTTGCATAGTAATCATCAGCCAGCCTTCATTTGCTAGTCTTACGCTGTCATTTTGAGTCACACTGGTACTTTTGTCATTGCAATCTGAAATCTTACAGTTAATGCTTATTTTAGCAGAGTATTTTTAAAAATTAAAATACTTTTTCTGCAATCAAAACAAAATCCCGTGATGCACATAATGAAATCTGTGAATCATTAGACTTGTTTGACAATCACACCACATTATTTTCTGGTATACAGGCACTAAGTCACTAAATACATGATTTTTAAACATTTTTCAAACAATGAAAAAATAAGCTACAAGGTTCAGAAAAGCACATCCACATCTATGTAGCAGCATAAAAATCAAACATCTGAAATCAGTCTTCAAGCATAAATGGATAAAGCAATGAAGTGAAGTAGATACTATTTTGCTCAACACTAAAACCTTACTTAAGGCTTGCAATACAAGCACTTCTTGGAAGAATTATCTTTTTAAATAGTTTTCTGAACTGCAGGGCAGAAATCAAACCATATCTGAAAATAGAAGAAAAGGCAAAGAAAGCTAAAGAAAGACTGGCAACCTTTGGTAATTTAGACCACCTCTGGTGATTTAAACACAAAATTGAGACAATTTTAGGCAATGCCTCTGAACAGAATATCATATCAAGCTGGAATCCAAAGAGCTATTAGTTCAGTCTGCCTCAACACAGACTAGCTCCTTATGACAGAGGCTGCAAATTTTGGCTAGCTGTGTTTTAACTGTATAATTATGTCCATGATAGATTAATGCGGAGGTCAAAGATGCATGCCTAAAGCTCCAGGTGCTACTGTTGAACCATCATTACAAAGTTTCAGCATAAACTGAAAGCAAGAGAAACCTTCCTTTAACAAACACAGACACCTGCCTTTGGCTACCGCCTGCAGGATCAATCTAAGAAGCATGACCTGCAGCACAGCATAGCCTCCAAAATTCACCTCTCTGCAGAGCTCTCTGCTCACAGAGCAGCAGCGGGTGAGCGCAAGGACTGCATCTGCCTTATCGAATGACCTCAGTGCAACTGGCTATTAAATAAGCTGCTGGAAACTCCCTGCTTTTGCCTCACAAGAAACCTTTGCTGATATTTCCAGATGTTTCTTGCTACCACTGAAAATGAGAAAAGCAATTGGGTGGCTCCCTGTGATGAAGGCGAACTCTCTGCTATGAAACCTATATCAGTAGAGGCCTTAGACTATCCTAGTTCAAATCCCTTTTCCACTGTGATCTTCAGATAATAGAGTCTGAAAGGAATCTATAGGTCTCTACTTCCTTCCCTCTATTAGAGGTTTCTGAACAAGAGAAGGATTTGATCATGAACTCAGAAAACATCAGGTCTGACTTAAGCCTAAGCAGTTCTAGTTTCCTACTCAGGTTTGTCTTTCATATCTTTTCTTGTACATAATTTCCTACAAAAATAGCATATTTGCAATTACTAAGTCATAAGCAAATAACTTAAAATCCATAAGCCAAATATATTTGAAAAGAAATATATGCCTCTAAAACAAATTTCCTAAAAGTTCCATGAAAATAAGCAGAGAAGAAAAGAGACTAAGATTTTCGAAAGAACAGCTCAGTTCTCGATCTTTTTACTCAGTCACCGAGACAGGGGTGAGCTGGGCACTCACGTCTGTACACACCAGCCAGTAAACATACTGCCATGATGGTTGGAGCATGGCAAAACACTGTCTCTTACCAAAAAGACAGCAGGTATGGGTTAGCTAGGGATAACAAGAGGCAGACACATGCAGAAAGAAAGACTTCATTAATTCTACCACTCAGAACTACTTGTTATTACAAAGACACTTTATGACAGCTTGGGGGAGTTTTTTCCCCAAAAGAGCTATGGCAGTAGATCAGTTTATAAAATTGCATATGTCATACCACAGCACAGTCATTAAATATAGCGCTCAGGAGTGAATTAAGGCTCTACCCATTAAACAATTCCACATATTTAACACCACACTGTCCTGAGTAATCTCCCAGACTCAGTCACACTAGTCAAGACCTGAGTCACCCACCCAAGTTGAGTGCAGGAACAGTCCCCGACAGAAGGGAGCAGGACAGCAGCTGCAAAGGCCAGAGGTCCTGGAAAACAGACTGCACCTTTCCTTCTCGGATGCAGCCCAAGCACTCTCCTCCTGACTGCGGAAGAAACTGCAAACTAGTAACAGCCTAAGAAAGGGAGGAATACTCAAAAATAACACAATGAGAATAGAAAAATTCCTGGAGTGCAGGAAAGCAAACTCCCAAAAATACTTTGGCAAGAAAATGTCCCTGAAGCATAAGGAGGAAGAAAACTCTTCAGTTGTACAATGAGGGCCAGAGATTACAAATTCTGATCTGCCAGACTACAGTGACCTAAAAAAAAGTGGATCCTTCTTTATTTCTTCCTCCTTTAGGTCTATGGTAAAAATACCAGCTGTGTTTCAATTCTTCAGGCTATGGATAAAAGGACAAGAAACTTAAGCTGACAGTGCTACCCTGAAAGCACAAAAACACTTCCTCAACCTCAAATTAAGCAAGTATGTTAGAGGAACTAGTAGGTATTTATAAGTGCTAGAGAAACGCTTCTCTGTTATAAAGGCAGGCAAAAAACCTTAAGAAATCGCAAGTATCTCTTAGAAGAGAAAATATCTGTTAGCTTGTTTTGACTGACAGGGAATTCTTCACTATAAAGCAATATCCTCAGTGACTCTGTTCTTTCATTGCTAGACTTTGTCCAGACTCAAGTCAATACATAAGGAAAAGTGACAGCACTTTCCACAGGTTTACAGTAGAAGAACATGCAAGTAAAACAGCTAATACTCCTAGAGAGTTGTCTGTCCCTCTCTAGGAGTGTTAGCTTCTTTAAGAAGAGGGGACAAAAGAGGGCACATGGCTTCTTGCACTGCTAGAGGCTGATTATTTAATGACTGTATAAAATTGCCAGCATTTAAATGAGGGTGACATACCTGTCATCTCAGTCAAAAGCAGAGCATTAGAGAGATCCTGTTCAGGATTCTCAGAGGCAAAGTGCTTAATCCATCACAGGTGTCTAACCCTGCTAGAAGTAGCAAATTTGAGGAATGGAGCTGGATTTAGGAGATGGAGGTGCCTAATCTATTGGGGAGAAAAAGTGCCAATTGAGAGAAAAAAAAAATACAGCTCACTGGGTACCTCAGGAAAGACCTAGAAATGAAAGGATGCATGAACACTCCTTTTTCCCCAGACACCTCCAGCAGTATAATTCTATTAATTTTATCCAGTGACCAGCTCAAAACAAACAAAAACTAAACCCACAACTTTTCTTCCTGCCTCCTTAATAAGACTGGCTACTAAGTTAGTACCATTTATCAGTACCTTAAAACTCTTGAAACAGAGATTGGGTAATTTCTTATGTCAGAGCTAGTTTCCGGTCAAAGATCAGTGAACTCTTTAAGGCAAACTAATAATGATCATGCATGTCTCTTATCTATTGGATTCAAGGAACAACTTCCTCAACTTTTACAGATTATATATGGCTGAGTCTCCTTAACACAGCTTTGAACAAAGTGTTACTGCAAAAGCCACTAGTGAGACCACAACCAAGTTCAGATCCTGTGGCAAGAACTCTCAACACCTGTGCCCTAGGATAAAAATATCAAGCTTGTTACATCTTGCTAAGCATGTCATCTCTCCTATCTCAGGAGTAGTAGTAGTAAATAAAATTGACTATTCAACTGATACATAACTCTCTGTTTTATGGTAAAGATCTCTATTGCAAACATGTTGTATAAAGACCAAACAAAAATGGTTCCTGTTCTAGAGGCTGCATTAATGCAAGTACAAGGAAGAGATACATACAGATACAGACCAGCAGAAAAATCACAAGACAGTGAGACAGTATGAGGACTTAAAATAATTCAAGCAACTCTGTCCATTTTTCTTCTGTATTTTGGTGTATTTTTAATTAGACCTCAGAGTAAAGGGGAGTTTTGAGATCCATGAATTAATTCTGTAAGTTCTTATGCGAAGTACGTTCCATGTGGAAGGGCAGCACTAGAGAAATTACAGAAGTGCATCTTTTTGAAAATTCAAGATGTTAAAGATAAGAAAGAAAGTTGACATCCTGACAGAGAAGATTAGCAGATGCTGTCCGGGGATTTTCACATGGACAAAAAAGAGCTTGAAACCCAGCTTGAATCTAACATGGGAAAGATGTAGAAGATGTAAAGAGACGAGGGACAAAAAGCAATTGGCTCAGGAAATAATAGTCACAATATCATCCTGAGCAACGAAGATGGAATGTGTCAAAGGCAATTAACAAAGAGATGCTGCTGCTATCAAGAGCTATGTAACTGAAATCTCTGCTTTAGATGTTATAGATAAGGCCATGAGTTTAATGTTATATAAACTGCAAAAACACAATACAGCCTGAGAAAAGCTATGCAGAATGGGGTCCAAACTGCTGGGAATATCAGCTTGTAAAATAAATTTTTCTCGTAGAAGAATTCAGCAAGGTCTCACAGGGTACATAAATCCTGAAAGGTAGAAAGGAAAAAATGGGGTTTAAGTGATTTAAGACTCAGCCCCATGCCATCTTCAATCAAGAGTCATGGTATACATTGTGTGTAACAGTAAAGGTCACACTCTGGGAGGAACAACCTTTGTCTCTGGTTCTTCCATAGGTGTGCAGTGCGACCTTAGACTTGTGACATCATCTTCACACAAAATAACCACTTTCTGCAATGCTCAGACACATAGTGATGAACATTACAGAGAAATCTGCATTTCACAGGGACAAACTTAAATTACTGTCAGTTCTCTGCAAGAAACTGTTTTACAAGTGGTGGTACCTTCCTGATACTAACTGGATTTGGAATAAGCACAAGAAAACCATAAGCTCAGAAAGTCAAGGACATGCCTGCAAGTGCAAAGACCTCCAAGTAGGCCCTGAGTAGGCCAGCAGATCTGTGCAACATGACACAAAGACAGTTATGCAGATCCCAGCATTATGATAGCTGTATCAGTGCAGTGCTGAGCCCCAGTAAAGTATCTCTGCCTCTCAACTGAACTGCTTTGCTCACACCCAGTTCCTCCCAGAGGAAGCTGTTCTGCTTCTGGACCCACAGCTAACTCAGTCATTGCTTCCACACCATGAACATGTCCTTGAGCTTCAGAACTGCCAGCTTCCAAAAACCAACCAATGAGCAATGATGGGAGATACCCACTTGTGCCTAACAACTCCAACTTCAGAAGGTAAAACAAATTCAAATCTCTTTGCCTTCAATTCTGCCTCACTGAATTACTTCCAGGTAGAGGACAGTAAACCTTTACATATGAGCAAGTGCCTCCATCCAGCATCGAGCTTCATGTTTACTCATCAGTTTTAACTTGCTCTGCCTAATCTTTTAGGAATAACAATTTTTACCATGGCAGAATCTGTCACTGTTAGCAGATCAGCAGTTTCCTCATTTTCCAACTAATACAACAAACAATTTTAATGTTTCAAAAAGAAGCATGTTTAAAGGCATCTTAGAAAAAAAAAAAAGAAAATGATCTCTACATTTCAGGTTATTATAGTTCTAGCATCCTAAAGAAAATGTTTGTTTCAATAAAGAACATCCCAGAGATTTCTCCCTAAGTAATCAAAAATCATCTTGCTGACAATAAGCACAAAATAAGACTGAAGGTCACCTTCCTAAATTTATATTGGCTGTTCAACCTTATCAAAAGCAAAATATGCTATAGGTGTCTACAGAGCTAGTCAACTGACAACTCTTTCTAAATAAAGGTCCTCATGGTCACTAACATCACCAAAGTAACAGGCACTCCTCAAGTTCCAGTTACTACAAAATATTTTGATTGAAAACTTTCGAACTGCTCTGAGACTGGCTGTGAGATGTCACTTAACTATTCAGCTATGAAGATTGCTCCAGATGGAGAAACTCTGGTTCAGCTTCTTGGTAAGAAGCAAAAAACATTTTCAGACTTTTTTTTCAGTCCTCTTCTGATCAAATTTTTATGAACCAATAAAGGGCAGTTGCTGTGCCCATAAGGAAGCTGGCTTCATCACCCATGACATTTAAGTAGTAAAGCACTTACTCACAAGAGCAGCCAGAAGTCTGCCTCAATAAGGATTAAAGGTAACTCTACAGCTCAACCACATGAAACCACAGATGTAAGCAGCTTTGTATGATAGCCCTGTGTAACAACATTTCAGAACTTGCTCTAGTGACAAGACAAATATTATTATAAAGCCCGCGACTTAAAAGTAGAGTTGCAACTTTCACATATTATGAGGAAATTTGTTTGCTTGAGGCAGACAAATTTAGGATTGCTACTAAACCTAAAACAGTCACTCAGTCACTGGTGTCCTATAGGTGGATGGTGTGCTTCCTATGTCAACGCGCCCTAGGGAAAAATCACCCTTTCCTCCCATTCCCTTCAAAAACCATGAGGATTTATCAGTCAGAATACCTGAACTGACCAAAATACTACACAGCTATCTTGCATCTTTTCTACAGTATTGGCAAGACAGACACTTTTGCTGCTACTACAATGGATAGAAATGACTAAACTACAACAAGGAGATCACCGCAATTTTTACCACTGATAGCGTGAATGCGTTAAATTTGAGCAACCAGATACCAAGTCCCCAAGTGACCACGCGGATTTCCTTCAGTGCGTGCTGGATGAGATTTAATATGTTGATGCAAACAAATTCAGAAGATGAGGTTGAATTTTTATTTGTAGGACTAACCTCTCTGCGACTTCCACACACTGCATGTTTCGTATTTCTGTTTTTCTCGTGTAAAAACATGGACACTTTGTCTTTTGTAACAAACTTATGTTTTCAAGAGTAAACCTGAAGAGTTAAGTAACTTCAAATATTGCTCATTAGCCACTGCAAAATAACTTCTCCTAAGCATTCAGGCTGCCTAGGAAAGCAGTGGAGTTGCCATCCCTGGCAGCATTCAAGAAACATGTAGATGAGGCACTTAGGGACAGGGCTTAGCTGGGTTTAGACTCAATGATCTTAAAGGTCTTTTCCAACCATAACAATTCTATGAGCGATGAGTAATTATTAATGACAGGCTTACCCCAAACTGATGGCCAGGCTCCCACTCTTTCAGCAAAAGGCTAACTTGGAATAATATCTGTCCCAGCAATATAGCTTAAACATGGTGTCTGTAGGACTTGGATGGCACACAATGAGACTCTTTAAAGGGCAGGGGTTTTTTTCTACTTTTTTTTTTTCCTATTTATAGAAAATAAATTTATTGGTGCTAAAGGAGAGTAAAAGGGGGCTGTAGTACAGCTTGGTACAGTGCGCACTCACAGTCATACCGGAGGAGACTGGCTGCCAGCGCTCCCATTTGCGCAGAGAATATCTACGGCAACCCTCAGTTCAGTTTTGTTCAGGAATGATCAGCATGCTGCACAGAGAGCTCTTATCTTGCTTGCATGTGTATCAGTACAGTCAATTCTTTCACCAGCTCCACTCACCAAGCTTCTCAGAAGAGGCTCTTACCGCGCATAAGGTTTTGACCTTTTGATGATCTCAAGAGCAAGGCCATTCCCAGGCACTTGGGTCTTCTGGGCCAAGACACTCATTTAGTGCTATCCTCAACAGACTATCCTCAATTTGTTACTGTTACTGTCTGTTGCACTATTAGCTTAGTCTAACAGGTAGCAGAAGGCTACCCGCCTCACAAGGTTAACACAGCAGCTACATGATCTTGTCTATTCAAATAAACCACAGTAGTTCTTACCTGAATCTCCTCAGTTTCATCCACTAAGAGAAAACTGACCACTTTCTCTGCCATCTTCCTCCTCTTGGTCTCCTCATCCATTCCTTCCTCATCCTCCTGGGCTTTGCCAGCATGGTACACTGTGATGGGGTGCTTCCTTTTGTTCCCCCCAGCATGCGTTCGCTTCTGGCACTCTACGCAGAGATTGATTTTGCACACCTGGCACCTCACTGCTGCTCTCTGCCTAGATCCCATCATGCTGGCGTGCATTATGTTCCCATTGGCACCTTTGCAGGAGTCACAGTACGGAACGTGGCCAGGTCTAATACGGGTCCGTTCATGGTTACGTAGCCTCTCCTGCTGATGCAGCTCTTCTTCGCACCGCTGACACTGGAGGCTCCCGCATTCATCACACTCAAAGATTGCTTCATCTGTCCCACTGCAAACATAGCTTTCCTGGCACAGGAGCGTCGTGTTCTGTCCTTTCTCGGCAGTTTGCGTGTGGGCACTCATCTTCAGATTTCTTTAAAAGTTTTGCCTTCCTGTTTGTGCTTTGAACAATAATATGTGTACAAGTCAGTCGAAAAATCAGCATTTTCAAAGCAGGGGGAGAAATGCAGCAAGACTTTTGTCACTATTTAGTTTTAAAGAATTAATGTTTCCATAATATCCACATACTGACTGGCGTCTCAGAAAAAGCCTTGTGTTAAGTATAATTACCTTTCCTTACTGCAAAATAAGCTCAAGTAATACAGCTAATTTCATTTATTGATATCCCCAAAAGCTGACACACATTCCTTCTCTGCTTAGCTACATAGTGTATTTTCAGTGGTGTGGAAAAAAAAAAAGAAAATTCAGGTTGGTGTACTTCAGCAGATTGGCCCACACGTTCTCTAAAGCAGAGTGGTAGGAGATCAGCCGATAATAGATGAGGCAGGGGAAGGGGCAACGACATTAGAAATGCACAAGTGCACACGCGTGTAAACACACACAGAGGATTGTGTCAATACTAGAAAATTCTCCGCTTTCAACCCGCGGCTAAGCTCCTCCTTCAGAGCGCACGGTGTTATGCGCAGGGACTTTCCTCGTGCGCTCCGCCAGATAAACAGGACGCCGCACCGGCCGCGCGGGGCAGGGCCGGCGTGGCACCCGCCGCGGGTGGCAC
>VZSV01000001.1:12982400-13008163 GCA_013398735.1 Nothocercus julius | reverse complement strand
TTTGCAGTCAGAAAAGAACTGCTGCCCGTGCCCTGCATCTGCATTTATAAAAGGCAACTCAGTCCGAAGTAGGTCTAAAGAAGCAGACACAGAGCCACTTCCAAGTTTATTATGAGGGAGCTGTCTGCTCCTCTCTCTTGAGTAATCATTTGTGTTGTGCTGCCACAGCCTGTTAATGCACCTGAAGAATGAAGGAGCAGCCAGGTTAAGGTGCAGAGTCGCTTCAGGTTGCGCTTTTCGTGGGCACGAAATTAGGAACAAAGCGCAAGTTCTTGTTTTCGTGTCACGTTTAGCAGAGCATTTTCAGGACAAACCTGTGGTTTCAGTAAGCACATTGTGTTTTTAGACACTACAAGGTAATATTTGGGGGTGCAACTTGATGACAATTAGTGAATATTTCTAGATCATCTCAGGCTAGTATAAGCAATTTTTTTCTATTTTATTGGAGTATGTGTTTTTTGTGTTTGACGGTGATACTTTGTGTAGCATGCAGGCAAATCTAGAGAAATCCGTGGAGTTGTGTGAGAAGGAGTTGGATGTTCTTCACTGACAGCATCAGCTCGCTTGAAATAAAAAAAAAAATAAGAAAAAAAAAAAGAGGAAGACTTAAGATTTTTTTTTAAGGCCCTAAGACCTTTTTTAAAGTCGTCATCTTTTCCTTTGAGAGATGTAATTTGTTTATATCAATAGTACAAGGAGTATGTTTGGTGATAAACTGTAGGCTTAGTTATTTTCCTAGGCTTAAATGGCTTAACAAATAGCTTAAAAATCCACAGACCGTGTCGAGTGTGATGTGAAAGCCTGCATAGTTGCGCTAAAAGGCTTATTTGTGTACACTGTCTCCAGTTGTTTCTTAAAATGTTTCTGGTGCTCAGCTGAACACTTTGATATGGTGAAAAATGTGTAAAATACTCCAGCATAACTTAGGAGGAGTTATTGTTCATTCTGTGGTGTTGCATAGATACAGACATTAAAACCAAATCCTCAAACCTTGTCAGATTCATAATAAAAATAGCCTTATTCTCAAATAGCATTTGAACACTTAGTTTTGAGAGCATTTCTGTGAACACTTCAGTGAAACATAGGCGTTCAAATCGAGTATGTAGGTGTAACAGTTCTTTAACCAGTGTGGTGATATATGGCTTAGTGTTATGGACCAAAAATACTTACAGATTCTATGTGTATTTATATGTGTGTGTGTGTGTGTGTGTATATATTGTTTGGTATAACTAAAGCTCAGCAGCAAATACTGTAACTGCCTGTTTCATATGGACATAGCTGTTCTAAAAATGGTTACAAAATGTTTTGCAGTTTGTGTTTTAAAAAAAGTTACAGTTTATAAAAGCACTTTTAGATACTAATTAGTTCAATCATGTGACACTAGTAGAAGTAAGATGGCTGCTGTGAGTAGGTGGTACAATTGCCAGATTAAAAGACATTAGCTACCAGTGGTATTTAACTAATAAGCATATGTTCTGTTTATGACACATGTATTTGTCACTTCATTAGGAAAAAAAACAAATGAAAAATAGGTTAAAAAGCCATTATATTTTTTTTTAATTATTATTATTTACATGTCCTGGCATTACTGCCTTGTTAGAGCTTCTCATATGGTCACTCCCATCTTACTCAGTCTTTTGGCAGCCAGAGATAGCACAGAAGCGTGTGGCAGCAATGTCCGAATGACTGTAGCCATCACTTCATATACTTTAAATTCTTTGCAGTCTCACACACTTCAGATGAGCCTATGTTCAGGCCAGCCCTGGGAGCCTGTGTGGTTCAGTGCTATCCCTACCAAACCCAATCCCTGAATATTAAAGCATGCTTACTCTGACACAGAGTCAGAACTAATAAGTCTCAGTGGACCTTACCTAACTTTAGGGCCATATGGGTATTCCTATATTCTCCCAAGTTTCATAATCTCATAACTGGTGCAGCTGGCTCTGCATGCAGCTTCATTCCACTGGGAGTTATTAACTTAGAAAAGCCATGTACAATAGCAAACAAACTCCTGGGCCCAACTTGAACCTGGGCTATTGTCGTTGCCTTGATGTTGTACTCACCTTAACTAATGACTCAAGTTGGATCTGAGCTGCTCCTGCTCAGAGTAAGCTTAGATATTTTGCCATCCTTGGCATTGTTAATGTGCATCTTGGAAAACCTGCCCAAGGGCAGTAAAGTGTGCACCTCCACTATCGTGTTAGCCTCAAGCAGGAACATGTTTGTGAAGCAAGTCTCCAGTTGGCCCCACTTAGACACCTTCTGTGCACATTGGTTTGCACTATTAGAATGGATGAACTGGATTCCTTTAAGATGAAAATACACCAAAAAATCACTCTTAACGGTCAACAGGTAGTCAGTGCCCTGGAGCAAACTACAGTGGGTCTGAAATAAAAACTCACCCAAAACATGGAGTATGGACCTCGGGGTCTTGACTCCAAATAAGCAACTATTTAGTTGCATGCATGGATATGCTCTACCACCTCTGAGTGCTGAAAGGGTCTGTGACTTTCTTGTGTCTTCTCTAATTGCAGGCATAAGTTTAAAAAAAAAAAAAAAAAAGTCTGTGTGTGGGGGGGTTCTTTTTTTGTTGTTTTGTTTGTTTGTTTGTTTTTTTCCTTGCAGCCTTTTGGCTGCTGCACATTTCTTAGTCTTGGATTTATATCCCTTCTACAGTGAGCAATCTCAGACTGGGTTCCTGGGTACTCTGTGGGTATTTTTGTTTTGTTTTAATATATAGAATAGAAATAGAATTAAACTCTCATCTTTGACAGTTTCGTGTTAGTATTTACAGGTAGTAGCAAGACCAAACCTTTCTTTAATATTTGTGTTGGTGGTCTTCAGGGCCAGAGGAGCTTTCTAGCTGTTGCAAAAACAGCCTTTCAGTGTGGAAGAAATAAGAATATAGTGCTCAAAGTTGGGTGGATTTTGGAGCTGTATGGTTAGCAGTACAATTTACATATATCTGACAGAAAATTGAAACACTAAATTTGTTCTGTTCTTACTACCTACCTTCTTCCTCTGAGAAATAGCATTTTCTGAGTGATATTTTTTCAATATGCATTGATGCATAACAATTAATGCATGTTATTTATATAGATATGTCTAGGTGTATGCAGGCAAAGTTTTGTGGTTTTTTTGTTTTGTTTGTTTGTTTTGTTTTGTTTTTTTTTCTACTTTTTTTAGTTAAAGGAGCTTTTCACCTCTTGGTGTCCCCCGCACAGCCCAAAATGGTGTCTGAGCTGAAGTGCTCATCAGAACAGGCGAACCAGCTGCCCCCACAGGCACCCTGGAAAATTGCTGTAGGAATGCTTCCATTTGCAACCATCGTGACTTATCTTTGGTTGAGTTATGTTATAGAGCCATATATGTATTCTTACACTACTAAAATACTTTCTAGATCTCAGAGGTGTTACTAGCAAATATGTATGGCCTTTCCTTCAATCCACTATATGTATTCATGTCTCAGTGTTTCAAGTCTTTGTGGAAGCAAAATTTTGCTATGTGATTCTTCTACAGTTTTTGAGCTCTTTTAAATATACGTACTAAGATGGCAGAGCAGCGATTCAAGCTCTTCTAGTATTTAACAGTTTTGTTAACAACTTGCCCTTGTGAAAGCACATGGGTCTTCAGCAAAGCTTTTGTTTGGTGTTTCTTTCATGTTCTGTGCCAGAAAGTTGGAGAAGGTATCTTCTAGTCTATAAGTCTATTTTTCGTATCAGAATTTTATCATAACTTTTTCTTGTTCTGCAGGCCTGCTGCTTTGATTTTTGACTTGTTTCAAAGCAGTTGCAGTGAAGATACTGTAGGCTATAAAGCAGGCTATACAGTCCTTTGAGAAACTCAGTTGTTTGCTTAGATAGCTAGCTGAACTCCTGTAATCTGTGTCTCTGTAGTTGGTACCCACATGACTGGGTATGTCTGAAGTTGTTTTCGTTCTTTTTCACTGCAACGCATATATACCTGTGGACTTGTGACAACATGCTGGGATGTCAAGTGTGCTTTCACAAGCATAAGTGCAGAGATCTAGCTTGCGTTAACTTCAGCCATAGTGTTCCATTTAGTTTCTGGAATTGAGAGGGCAGATGCTTTTTAAAGCCTTGACCACGTAAGGCTGATGAGATAATACTAGGAGAAAGAATATATGCTTCGTTAGTTTTAAGAGTGCTCTAGTTTTTTCCTCATTGCCTGGTGTCTGTTATAGTCAGGTTTTATATATATATATATATATATATAAAACAATAACTATCTCATGAGCAAGCTATAAAATGTTCTCTACTATCCATGTTTGTATATCAAGTCTCAGCTCTTGGACAAGTAGAGCTAAGATACTGGAACTGGGAAGTTAAAAATAGATTGGAGAACCCTCCTCCAAGCTTTTAGCTGTCTCTGGGATGGAATTTAGGAACTTCTGCAATGTCCTTATTACTAAATACAAATCACATTCCATATCTGTTTTGTAAGTGATTGTTTCTTGTACTAGAGAACAGCTTGGATTACTGAAGAGTGTATTCCAGGATTAATTCTGTGCTCAGATACGGAGAGGGGAAAAAAAAGATTTAATTTTTAAGAAATTCATTGACAAATGGTTTGATTCAACATTGGTATGAGAGGTTGGTTATGGTTCTGTTTTTTGTTCATTCTGAAACACTTTAGTGCTATTTTTTTCATTGTGAAAGATATTTACTGTATCTGTGATTTAATGCTCATGCAAGGAAAGGGAAGTTATAGTAGTTTCACTTTGTAGTTGAGTGTCCATTTAAATATTTAAAATCATTGCAGATACTTATCAGTTACATTGCTTTTGTAATTAATGTTTGGGAACTGACTAGTGTAATTTTTTTTTCTTTTTTTTTTGATAGTTTGCAACCGTAAGAATGTCTTTTCCACCTCATTTGAATCGTCCTCCCATGGGAATCCCAACGCTTCCCCCTGGGATTCCACCTCCACAGTTTCCTGGCTTTCCTCCCCCTGTGCCTCCTGGTAAGTTATGGTAGTATATGGAGCAGTTATAGAAAGAAATTACCCTTCGTTACCTAAAATTGTGTTACTTGCAGAAGTTATTCTGTGTTAATGTATTTCAGTAACACTAATTCAGTAACGCTGCTTTGACAGCAGACTGCAGTTTTCAGTTCCTTTCAAATACAGCATTACAGCCTTTGGAAATACTTGGTACACTCAACATTTGTGATGTGAAAATATGGCAGCATCTTTCAGAGAATCTTCAAATTTGGTAGAAACTGAGTGCTGTCACTCTTATTTAAATATGAATTAAAAATGTAAATAAGCAACAAAAAAAGTTGTACTTTGTCTTGTGTTAGATACTTCCAGTGAGGAACCCAACAGTTTTAGGATCCTTTCATGCCATAAAACATAATAAATGTGGAAGAATGAGTTAGCCCCATAATGGAAGGTTCTGTTGCAGCTTGTGGGTTCTGTGTTCAGTTCTGTCTTATTGTAGCATATATGTATATTTTTAAATCTGTCTGGAGGCTTAGCAGATATCTTGGACTTCATAGGGAACAAACACTATCTCTAATGTGAAGTTTGATGCATTTGAGGCATCAAATTCCAGAACTTTTTCCCCCTGAATAAAGTACTGCTTTCATATGTCTGTCTTAAATAGTTTCCTGCTAGTTTCAGTGAGTGTACCTCAGTTCTAAGGCTGTGGGAATTTGGTGGATTGTCTTCTGTGGTTCTGCCACATTGATCCAGGCCTCATGAACCTCCACTGGAGTGGAGACCTTTACTTCTAAGGCAGCTACTTTGCCACTTGAATAACACAGTTGCTCATTTCTAGGCTGCAGGTTCTTCTTGGGTTGCAGAGAATAGATAGATCTATGTGCAATAATCAAGACTTTGGGCATATAGTAGCAACTTACGTGTACACTGCTCTATATGTAGAGCTTTGGATGCCTAGCAGTACATTTCCTGATGATATTCAGTATTTCATTTGATTTCCTGGCTTCTGCTTCTCATTAGGCTGATAGTTTTCAGAGACAAGTCTATTGTTTAGACAAGTCTACAATTATCTGTTCTTTGAAACTAACTGCATTGGGCATAGCGTTTTTCTGTGAAGATCATGGGATTGACTTCAGTGTTCTTGATTTGCTTTCTCTCTCTTTTTTTTTTTTTTTTTTTTTTAAACAACGGGACTGGCTGTGAAATCTAGTCATATAATATTTTTATCACTCTCTAGCAGTTGGCATACAGAGAATAACAGCTTTATTATGAATAGATATTAGTTCACATGCTGGTACTTAAGGCTGCCAGTGAATTTCGTAGTGGTAGGAGTGCGAGGTTCACCTGAGTAAATACTGTGTTAAATCAAGTTTTAAATACTAAGCCAAGTGCTTAGCAGGTACGAAGCTTCTAGGTTGACGCTTT
This sequence comes from Nothocercus julius, assembly GCA_013398735.1. Classification (NCBI taxonomy): domain Eukaryota; kingdom Metazoa; phylum Chordata; class Aves; order Tinamiformes; family Tinamidae; genus Nothocercus; species Nothocercus julius. The sequence goes on along the minus strand of VZSV01000001.1, from coordinate 13,001,776 downwards.
CTATGTGACCAGTGTTAAGCTGTTTTGTAAATGATGTGAAACTGGCTGCTGTCCTTCATAGGACCTTGGTCCCAAGCTGTATGCAGAATGGATTTCACTATAACTGAGCCAGTCAGGAACAGGGTTGTAGGACTTTGCCTGCTTTTACTTGTATTTATGGAATTTCCCGTTCATCACACACATAGCTTTTAGGCAGAATGGTTTGAATGCTCATTGAAAATAAGTTTTGCTCCTGAAGAACAAAGCAGCTAAAATGAGAGCATGATAAATAAGAACATGACCAGAATCTACTTTCTGTATAATGTCAATGAGCTGTGCTCAAATGCTTAGGAAATACTGGTAGTTTTCAATATTGTGAAATTTTTATTTGACCAGAGTTGTTTTCTGGTTTGGAAATGATGTCTTCAATTGATTAATTTATATTCATTAGCAATCTTAATAGGGTAATTTAATGTCTTGCCTTTCTCAGGGACCCCTATGATTCCTGTACCAATGGGCATTATGGCTCCTGCTCCAACTGTAAGTATTATACTGAAGATGAAATGATAGGAAAATAAAATGGAGAGTAAAACTTTCATACTTCTTAGTAGATGGGATAATAGTATTTTTCTGTTTTGCTGTGTTTCACCTCAATTCATACTATAAAATAAAGTGCTTAGGTTTGAATGCAGCTGTTCTAATACTGTGTTAATTTCTGACCTGAGGAAAGGTTGAAAATATGTCTGTACTTGCTAGCTGCAGTACTGGAGCAATTGCTTTTTTTCAAAAAGATTACTCTGAACTACAGTGATTTAGGTAGTGGTAGCTTGTGCTCATGCATGGTCTAGCCGTGCAGTGTGGTCAGGTTCTAAATCTTTCAAGACTGTAGACCCAGCAGAGTGTCCTGAAGGCATTGCCTAATCCAGATTTATGACAGCATCGTGCTTCACTGTTGAGTTGGCTAGAAAGGTGTGTGAGCAGCTTACAAACAAATCTTCTTTTCCCATATCGTATGCAATACACACCTGCAGAAGAGAAGAGTTTTTTTCCTGATTGGAAAGAAGACTTCCAATTTATGAAAATAAATGGGCTCTTTAAAGTTTTGCTCCTTGGCTTCAAAGTGCGTTACCATTTTATGACTTTTGCATAAGTGAAATCTTCCCAAAATACTAAGTTTTGAACGGTTCACATTATTACCCAAGAATATGCTCACAGAAACCAGTGTATTTAAGACTAAGATGGAACAAATGCATTATTCACAGTCCTGAAAGCTATTTTGTTTAAAATAACCTTATTAAAAGGATTAAAGTGCATCTGTATGATCAGGTGGTAGGTGGAAGGAGAGATGCAGCAAACTGGAAGAGATGATCATGCCCAGTTTTGTATGGTCTGTTTAACAATGGTTGCTCCTTAACCAAAGCAAGAGGCTATAATACTGGATTTATATTGACTTAGTAAAGCAATAGTGTTTATTCACTCTGCAAGAGCTTTAAGCCTTGTCGTGAGTCCTTTGAGGCCTTTTATTTGAGTCAGAGTTAGTTTTGTATTGCAGTTTGCTTTTTTTAAGAATCCAGTACACTGTTAGGTGAGTTATTTCAACTTTCCATGAGTCAAATGTCTAATCTTGTGTGCTGATCTTGATACTTTCATTAGCAACAGATGGGGGGATATTTTTTTCTTCCTTCCTTTGCCAGAAACTGTCAATCTCTTTTTGTGCTGTGTAAAAACAGTTAGCCTGATATCTCACTTCATAAGCATAGCTAATACTCATACTCATATGGAAACTTAATTCTGAAATACAATTTCCAATTCTTTTGTCTTCTGGATTTAAGTCTCTTAAAACTAGGGGAGGGGGGAAGAAACAAAACTTTTTTATAACCTCTCCTCTTTCTAGGTGTTAGTTCCTACCACAGTGTCTATGGTTGGAAAACATTTGGGAGTCAGAAAAGAACACCCTGGCTTAAAAGTCAAAGAAAATGATGAAAACAGCGGTCCCACGACCACCGTTTTTGTAGGCAACATTTCTGAGAAGGCCTCAGACATGCTCATACGGCAGCTTCTAGCGGTAAGTGCATTGCACTGCTTTTTAAATATTATTGCTGACTGGTAAATAATGACTACTAGAAAGTAATGTGTTGGAACTAAAAGTAGTGTTTGTTCAACTCACTGGAATAGTGACCATTAGGCTGGAATTTTAAGTTGGTAAGCTGTGCTTGAAGAGCACAGCTTTGTGGGTTTTTTTTTTTTGTTATACATGTATAGCATTGGACCTAAATTATTTCTATTACTGTTTATGCTTTTCACATCTGCTTCTTTGCAACAAAAATTGCAAGTAGTAAAGTTTTTTTTTTTTTTAATGCTCTGAACACAATAGATGTTTAATAGATGTTTAATAAATATTATTTGTCTTTAATACAGAAATGCGGCTTAGTTTTGAGTTGGAAGAGAGTACAAGGAGCATCTGGAAAACTTCAAGGTAAACGTTTGTGCTTTTAATAGTCTTTAGTCAGACTGCCATTTTTATTACTGGCAACTTTTCATATGTATATCTGAGGCGTTTCTGTCCTAATACTTCACAGTTGAAGACAAGTATTGTATACAATACTTAAACGCTAAATACTTTGCGGTGAAGTGGTAGTATCTTCTGTCCTTGGAATCAAGAAAGAAATGGGGGTGTGGAAGAAAGATTCAGAGTGTTTCTTGGAGGTTCAGCTTTCTGTTCTGAAAGAGAGTCGAGGGTTTGCAGACCCATCCCTGAGAGAGGTTTACTAGCCTGGACTTACCCTCAGAAAGGAGATTAGCAGCACTGTTAGGCAGTCTATTCCTTTAGAATATAAGTCTGTTCCTGCTTAACTACTAAGGAGGTTTTCCTGATATCAGAACTAATTTATCTGTTCTCCCTTTGCCCAAATTTAACTTTTTTTTTTTTTTTTTTTTTTTTTTTTTTTTTTTCTCTCCCTTCATTTGACCTTTCTTCACTGGACACAAGAATTTTGATTACTGTTCTTTGCTGCTGTATTTGGTTGTCCCTTTTAATCATTTTCTTTTAACTTTTTACTGTATCATACTTCTTATTTGCTGTGGTCTTAAGGTCTTTTTTTCATTTAATTACAACTTTCTTTAACAGTTGTAAAGAACCCAATTTGAAATAATCTTCTAACTTAACAATGACCTATTGGTTGACATCCTTGGCTTTCAGATAATTGTAACTCCACTGTACCTTCATGCAGACTTCATTTCCTTAGTTTAGAAATTCATGTCAAAAGTTTTACGAACACAGCATATGTTTAATTCTATTCACTGGGCCATTAATCATGTCAAAGATCAATGCAGTGACTGATCTTTAACTGTCTTTTTTATGATGTATATTCCTGGCTTTTAAAAAAAAAAAAAANTTTTTTTTTTTTTTTTTTTGTCTTTCTCAAAAAAAATTACCTTCTTGAGCTTCTTATCTTTCATTTCAATCATCTGTTTTAGCCTTTGGATTTTGTGAGTACAAAGAACCAGAATCCACGCTACGAGCACTGAGACTACTCCATGATCTCCAGATTGGAGAAAAGAAGCTGCTAGTCAAAGTTGATGCAAAGACAAAGGCTCAGCTAGACGAATGGAAAGCAAAGAAAAAGGCCTCTAATGGGGTATGTATATAATGTGTGACTTGAGAAAATGCTGAAATAATACTTACTTTCTAGATAAGATTGTAAGCATGTCTTAGAGATTCTGTTCTTGGATCTGCCCTTAGTTAACGTTAGGATTTTGCAAAAATGAAATTAATGAGTCTAAAGATATACTGAATTCTGGTGAAGTCTAAGCTCATTTGCAAGCACGCTGGAAAACTTCTAACATGTTGACTACTATGAGTAAACACATTCAGTTATTTACAGTTGGTTAACCATGTAGCTATTCTATGTAAACTTACATAGCAATGTAAATCTATTTAAATGTGTTTTATGTTAGAATTAGAATGTCGGTATGCAAGTCATTTCCATTTAACTGACTTTTAAAATCATGGCAGTAGTTTAATGTGTTGCAGACTTCTCTGCAAACTGCACCTGAATCTCTAGAATGAATTTTGTAATCCATTCTAAAGCTTAGTAACACATACCCTATGTTATGAATCTGCTACTCCATCTTTATTCATGAACTATTAAAACTTTATAAACTCAACTAATTGTTACTGTGGCAGACTCTGTAAAACCAATGTGAAGATAATCAGGGTTTCTCCCCTCCATCCTGCAATGGTTTTCTCTCCTTTTCATTAATGTGTTCTAGAAGTAGATCGTTCTATGTAGTTATCAGATAGTGGAGAGCTTGAAGGCAAATCCCGTGTTTAGGAGATGGGGAAGTATCTATATTTTTGTACCTTTGCTTTCTAGAGATAAGAGAGATATTGGTCACTGCTTATCTACTAATTCTTAACTTTTTTTAATGCTTGCTGTATATTCTGGAATATACAGGTTATAGTGGAGTGCAAAAATACCGAGCTGCAGAATATTCATTGAAATGAATTTTATCAATTTCTTTGCTAAAATAATGTATCTCACTTTGTAATCTTGCTGTTGAGTTTGCTCTTTAACTATTATAAAGTTGTGCACATAACTTAAGATCTGTAAAGTGAAAGTAAACAGAGGTTCTTCAGAAAGCTAAATCAGAGTTGCTCTTAAAGCTATGTAGAGTGTAGTGGGGACACGTAGTTTCATTTCCTTTTACTTGAACAAGAGGCATCATGATGATTTGAAGTACTTTTGACTGTCTGTCCAGCATATGGGGTTAAATGCAATGGCTCGGTAAAGCATAGAATGGAGTAGTATGTTAGCTGCTAACCTACGTTAGGAGAAAGTGTGTTTTGCTGCCCCTTCCGTCCTAGGCCTCCTTGTTTCCTGCTGGTGTCAGTTTTAATAGCCATGCTGCACAGTTGGGACTGTGCTCAATATTAAAGTAGCAGGGAAGTTTTTGGACATCTTGTGCATTTTGTTTTCTCTGTGCTCCTTTGGGTTGTTGAGGATGGCTATAGTAAAGCAGCGGGTATTGTTTGTGTCTTTGAAGTTGCATTTTGTCAAAGACAACAGTAGATGCCTATTTCATTTAGACAGTGAGATTAGCTAAGTAGAGAAAATCTGGAGCTACTGAGGAGTTTTTATCAAGCGTATTTTATCGTACCACTGTGGTTCCTTTCAATTAACCTGTGCTTGCCATCACTGGGGCCACTCAGATCCCAAGGTTGCAGCTTTCTGTTGTCTTTTATTAAGAAATCAAACACATATGCTACAAAGCAATTTCTTATAGAGACACACCAAGCAAACCTTTATCTGATTAGATCCTCTCCCTGATCACTTCTCCCTGGTCCTCTTCAACTCCACTTGCTGTCACTGCCTTCTAGCTCTTTTCAGCCTGCTACTCCTTGGCCTGGCAGCCTCGTCAGCTCCAACTGAATCCTCCTTTCCCCCTCGTTCTTAGTTGCTGCTCCATCAGACCCTTTCCTCCCCCTCATTCTCTCCGCCACCTATTGCTTGATGGCATACCCAACTGGATTCTCAGGTAGGATTCCATTTTTTTTTTAAAGGATGGAGGGGATTGAGAAGTGGGCAGGCTTACTTAGCACGCAGGTTAGTATGTTACATTCTTTCATGTAGCAGTCACCGAAAGGCCCTTTGTGTTTATTCCCCTTCCCCCCTACAACACTGAAAGGGGCAAAAAAAGAGAGGAATTGTGAAGTCATCAATCAGCAACAATAGGAAAATATTTGCTATGTGAGGAGTACTTTCCCTGACAATGTTTCTTCTATTATAGATCTCCTTTTATATGTTGCAACTTTAAAATTAGAGGTAGATATTTGTATTGCATGGCACTAAAGTAGTAGGCTTTGAAGAACTGCTGTTGAAATGTCTTAAAAATCTGGAGGAAGGATGGTAGAAACTTTTGACCAAAACTTGGATTATAGTGATTACCTTTCTGTGAAAGCATGTGCTCTTTTTCCTGTCTGCCACTTTAACCACTATGTATCCGTTCTATTTTATTATACAGTCCTACAGTTGCTCTCTGCAGTGATTCTGCATGTAAAACTGTATGACCTCTTGTCTCTGCTAGTGTGAAAAGATCTGAATAATACACTGCACAGCTGATAGCTATTTTTAAGTTATTAGTGAATGCTCTAGGCATATAAATATGGTGATCAAAGATAAACTTTTGAAATAAAACTAATATTCTCAATTTATTGATTTCTCTTCCTTTGCCATTTTCCCCTTAGAACTCAAGACCAGAGACAGCAAATGATGATGATGAAGCACTGGATGAGGAAACGAAGAGAAGAGATCAGATAATTAAAGGGGCCATTGAAGTCTTAATACGAGAATATTCCAGCGAGCTCAATGCCCCCTCCCAGGAATCTGACTCTCATCCGAGGAAGAAGAAAAAGGAAAAGAAGGAGGACGTATGTGTTTTGATTTTGGACAAAACAGATTTTTCTTCAGCTCACCTTATATAAGGGCCAAACCTTGTGCAAATGCTATAAGCCCAAACTTCTGATGAGAAAACAAATCAACAAGCATTGATGTCAGCAGCAGTTTCATGTTTTAAGCTGAAATCTAGTCAGTCATAGAAACTTTCCCTTCAGGATGGTTTAGGGGTCTAAGCACCTAGGCTTCTTGGAGCAAGAGGCTTGAATCTGGGCAGGTTTCAAACAACCTTTCATCCTTCTGAAGGTGGAAATGCTGAATTCAGTGCAGTGTAATTGGTGTATGTGTGTGCGCACATGTAGGTTTTCCAGACAAGATCCTTAAAAACAGCGGAAAAGAGTTCCTGTGTACCTTGCATTGGCACTGAAAGATGCCAGGGCATTTTTTTTTTTTTTTTTTTAAATGGCAGGAGTTTGCTCTGGTGGTTTTTGATAAATTCTTCCTTGTTTATCATATGCATTCTTGTAGTGTGCCTTGATTCAACAGGCTGCTGCTGTCTCACCAAATGTGGAAGCACTTCGGTAGTTGTATGCGTGTATACTTAAACTTTTGAGGAATCCTTGAGGGATGAAAGGTGCCTTCTAATCTTACTACTTTACAGAATCACTTTACGCAGATGTTGATTTAGCTATGTTGATCAGCTGGTTTTCCTATATTGTGTAATGTGCCAAAAAAAAATGTTAGGTAAAAATAAGTGTTGTGGTGCAGCACCTGCTTCTGTGAATGGTGGTCTTAATGCATTAAAGCAAACTCTGGAGAAGAGGGAATAAGAATGAGCAATCTCAGACTTAGCTTTTCCAACTAAGTTTCTAACCATGGGCTCTCTCACCTGCCATGCCCCACCTAATATATAAGAGATTGGAGAATTGTTTTACCAGGATTTTTACTCTGCAAAGTACCCATTCCAAGGCAATAAGGCAGTTTCAACTGCTGATGGAATGTACGTGTGGTGCAGGAAGCCACATCTCCCTCAGGGAGCAAGTACATCTGCTCCCACAACATTGGTAGCTATGGCTAACCTGAGATAACGAGAGTGCTGAGCTGAGAATTTGTTTCTTTTCTCTCCCTTCTCTTGGGAGAAGATGCTTATTGGATGAGAATTTAAGAATGAGTCATTGTCTAATGCTATGAGTTGTATATTTTTTAAACAAGCATTGTAACAATGTCAATTGTGTTGTGGGTACATATATGACCTCATGGTGTATATATATGACAAGTAGCTCCAACTGAAAGAGGCCATCACAGTCTGCAAAGCCCTGAGCATATTATTGGGATGGAGGGATTCTGCTAGCTCTGTGTGATCTAGAATGAGACCGACCTGAGCTAGTTAAGTAGACAAATATGCTCTTTTAAAAATATAGCACTTGTGGTTTGAAATTATACCCCATCCTTCCTTCCATAGTGGGAAGGAGGAGAAGAAACTTGAAGGTTGCCCTGTTTGGCCTGTGTGGATAGAGGTGGGAGTGAAGAGGTGGTCCTGTCTCATTGCTCTCTTGCCCTTAAAGGAGAGGGGAGAGAAGGACTGTTGGCTGGGGGGGAAGAAAATGGGGAAAGTGGATGCAGACCTTTGTGTGGAGGGTGGGATCTGTTCCCTAAAGGACTCGGGGTTAAGAAGGCTCTAGCTGGTGTTAGCAGCAGAGTCTGTGATTAGTTCTTCTGGATTAAGGCATGACTGATGTGGGGCAGATGAAAATGTATGGGGGGAAATGAGAATGAGTAGAATCTGTTTTTTGGTTTTTGTTTTTTCTCTTCAATTTCAAGCATGGGGGAACCTCGCTAATTCGCATTAAGTACTAGGATGCTCAAGGTGCAATTTACCAAATTTTGCGAATTAGCGAGTAAATAAATTCAAGACTTATGCACCACAAATATACTGGTTGTTCATTTTGGCAAGTGTAGCTTAGTCTTATTTATGACTTTATCATAGTGTACTAATATGCTGTAGTATACTTTGTAATTTGTTGAAGTTTTACTAATATGAGACTCACTCTATATTTCAGTAGTTTAGAGAAGGGAGAATTAGCGAGGTTCTTCTGTAATTTTGTTGAATCAAAGAAATGAGATCACAGCAATACAATATTGCTTTATAGTGCAAACATACAAAACATTGTTTTTCAGAGTAGTGTGCAATCTATTTTTAAAAAAAAAAATCTCCGTGGATTTTTCCGCAGATTTTCCGCAGATTTCCAGTGGCCCCACTGATACCTTATCCACTCATCACCAAGGTTCGTTTACATTGTAGGCTTTGACAATGACTATGTTTACTGCTAGTTGCCAGATTTGTGACTCTTGTCCATCTGATTTTTTTTTTTATTTTTTTTCACTCATTAACATCAGACTGTCAGGTTTGGTACTTCAGAAGGACTTTATTTATCTCTTACAAGACTGGTTGAAAACTTCTAACCTTCAGCTTTTCTCTTTTTGTTCTGTGTCTGTTCAGATGGCTTTTAATGCTTTTCCACCTGTCCCCTTGTTTTTTAGGAGGATATAAATGCTATAGAAATGGAGGAAGACAAAAGAGACCTGATATCAAGAGAGATCAGTAAATTCAGAGACACACACAAGGTAGTATTCTTGTTTTTGCACTTAATACAAATTAGGCTTTTTCGAAATCCAGAAAAACACTATTAAAAATGTAGCTGTATGTTGCAATATCACTTAAAATGCTGTTTGTATTAGGTTTAATATACGTAGTTCTTTAGAAGTCAACAAAAGACAAATGCCACGTTAAAGTGGCCCTTGATGTCTTTATGCTAAGATTTTTTGATTGCTACTGATTACTTTGCAGTCATCTCACTTTAACATGAATAAAGACAACTTAAGTTTCTACACATACATTAAGTCAAGATATTTATAACTAAAGAATAAATGGGGCTGCAGTATAAGACATACACTTGAGTTTGTTTCTGTAGGTAGATTTATAACATAATCCAAGATTTTATGAAGAATTGAAACTTGAATAAATTTAAGTCTTTTATTTTAGTAGTTCTAAGTTAAGAGTGGGGGAAGATTAAAACTAGGTCAGTGGTTACCAGACTTACCAAAATTTAGATGCATGGAAGAACTGTAAATTCCCATTAAGCTAATCTATTCATTGACCCCCACCATTATGATAGAGATCATATGGTGACTAATGCAAGATGAAACTCACAGCTTGGAAAGTAACATGGAATAGGATGTAAGTATGAGCTTCTGTTTTTTATTATACTTATGGATGCCCCCTCAGAAAAATATGCAAAGGGGTAACTGGCTTGGAAATGTTTGTGCACATCAAATCCCACCTCAGGATTCCCATGTGTAGAAGTTTCTGTTAATGTTAGTGCATCTGTGAATGTTTCTGCTTTGGAGAATGTGCTTATGGATAGTGAAACACAGCTATGCATGTAATGTTCTTATTTTAATGTTTCGCTTAAAGATGGTATTATTTTTCCCCAAGACTGGGGCTCACGGAAGTATCAGCAGGCTCCTCTTTTGAGCACACACTTTTATTTAAAAATACCCCAAGTCAACTTTAATGAAAATTTGAAGGTAGAGCAAGGTGAAGTATGCCTGTGTTATTCACCTTTACCTTGTGTATTTGTTGGGGAGGTACCATGTTGTTATACAGCTGTATCAATGTAAACACAAGTGTATGTTGTTGGAAATACATATATTCAGTTTTTGTCTCAGCTAAGTTGGAAATCAAAACCTGCGGGGGAAAAAAAATCTAGGAGAAGGCATCTGGAGAAGCTCAGTAATTGAATGTGAAACTGGTCAGTGGTGGAACTTCAATAGAATTGTGTTTAATTCCAAGCCCTAACAAGTCACTGGTATAAAATGCAAACAAGTCATATGCTTAAAAGCAAGCAAACAAAACAAAAACAACAACAACAAAAAAAACGCTTCATTGTTTCAGAAGCTGTTTGGCATTTTACTGCCTTTAATCTGTGTTATTTGGGGGACTATTTTGGTTCTCTTAACATCAAAAATCAACTTAAAGTAGTGATTGTGTATATTGGATATGATGTTTAAAAGGGGCTGTTGAATCTCATGCAGCTGGATAGTGAGCACAGTGAACCTTTGCATGTTTTTGGTATGAGATTATAAAACAATAACCACAGACTGTCAGGGTATCAGCATTGCAGGGGGCGTCCATTTACAGCACGGACGAGTCTGAAGAGAGCTTAAGGTAAGATTTATAATTCTTCTACCTGTTCATTTCTCTTCATTGCTTCAGTTTATCTGATACCGTTCCCATCCCATTACCCTTTCAGATCTTCTTGTTTAGGTTGATAGAATTTGGTGAGGTCAGGTTTTGATTACAGGAGAGACCATTTTTTTCAATTGGATTTTAAGAAAGTGCACCTACAAAATGGATTTAAAACACCAAGTTTTTTCTGTGTATATGTTTACATATATGTATATATTAAAATACACTCTCTTGAGAAATTTTCTTTTCTCACTGTGAACAAAGAGAGTGGTAAAAAAGCAGAAGTTCAACCAAAGAATTTTCTATTGGAACATCTAAGATAACCTGTAAGTATCAACCACTTCAGCATATAAGCTTTTCTTAATATGAAATTTGAGGTAAGTTGGATTTTTAAAAGTTGGCAGCTTAATTTAACATCTGACCATACAAAGGTTTAACGCACAAAGCTCTTGTAAAATACAGTGCTGTAGGAACTGGTTTTCAGCCCACTATATCCTGTAGAATTTTAGCCTTGTTTTTCATATCAATTTTCTACCAATTTCCTACCATTTTTTTTAGTCCCTTTTTCCTTTTGTGATTTCAATGTATCCAACATCAGTTTGCCTGTATTGTGCTATCAATGCAGTGTAGTTTGACTGGATACATTGATGGCTAGTGAATTAGCTTTATTTCTGTAATCCTTTGTTGGTTCTCTGGTCCCTGGCCTATGGCAGAAGAACGCGTATCAGGTAAGATTGCTTTTTAAAGTTGTCTTAAATGCTTTGTTTAAAAGAAAGAGAAAAAAAAAAGAGAGAGAGAAAATGCTGTTTCATTGTTCCGGTTTTTAATTTCATTTCAGTGGTGGTAAACATGGAGCCAAAGGGGATAAACCTGTTTTTTCTGCTCAAAATACATTCAAAAAGCTATGGTGTTATGGGTGTTATGACATCCATGAGGTTGAAATTTGGTATATTTGGTTGTTATTTGGTATATTTGTGAACCGTGTACTTGCTCTTCCTCCCAGAAACATAGCTTATAGGCAAGGTTAATCCAGTGTTGGCGGTCCATGTCCTAGCACAGCATCTGTAAGTTAACACATAACAATTGCTTCCAAGGATGGATTTATCTATCATTCTGTTGATGTATTTTCTATTGTCTTATAGGAATGGTCATAGGAACTGTTTTTATTTGAAAAAAGTGGCAATTTTATACAATTTTTAGTAGAACTGTAGCAGGTAACCCTTTAGCTTTTGTNTTTTTTTCTCTTTAACTCTCTCCATCTTGCAGTGGTGGAAGTTAAGGATTCCATTCTGCAGAGTCCAGTTCTTCCAATGAACAGTTAGACTTTTTTTTTTAGGGAGGGGAAAAGGGGAAAGGTTGCAGCTCTCTTCACTGTTTAACATATGTGCCACGTGTAAGTGGATAAATTTCTTTACCCAAGGTTTCATATAGGATGGTTTTGGTCTGCCAAGACTTCTTGGGAAACAATTCACTGTTCCAGTAAGCATTGCACTCAAATATATTTTTTCTTCCTAGTTGAACAGAATTAATTTTGTCAGCTAAAAGCTCACTTTGCTTGTACCCAAGTGGCTTATTTCACCTACGGAATTTGTTGCCCACCTGAACCATGATTGGCAGTGCACTGTGTATGTCCAGTTTAGTCAACTTGTAATACAAGGCCAGGTTAGCCCTGCCCTGCTAAGGTTGGAGATTGCTGGTCTGTGTAGATACATGCTTTTGCACGAAATCTAGTCTTGTGATTGCTGCATTTTGATTTCATACTTACAAGTTCCAAAAAAAAAAAAAAAAGAAAGAAATACCCACCAAACCCTATGTAATATTTGAAAATCAGTGGCGGTTTTGGTATTTCCATTACCAGCCTTGTGTGTTGCGCCGGGAATATCCAGTTCCTATAGCTATCAAATTAACTGTGAAAGTTCTCTTGTTGGTTTTTAGAAACTGGAGGAGGAAAAAGGCAAAAAGGAGAAAGAAAGACAGGAAATTGAAAAAGAACGCAGAGAAAGAGAAAGGGAACGGGAGCGTGAACGAGAAAGGAGGGAGCGTGAAAGAGAAAGGGAGCGTGAACGTGAACGAGAGAAGGAGAAAGAACGGGAACGCGAACGAGAACGAGATAGGGATCGTGACCGAACTAAAGACCGAGACAGAGACCGGGAACGAGAGAGAGACCGTGACAGAGACCGTGAAAGGAGTTCAGATCGCAACAAGGATCGGAGTCGATCAAGGTCAGTACCTTGGAGTTGCTTCCTGACTGCTTCACTTTTTTAGTTCACCGGTGGCTGCCCATTCAAACAACGATCTTATCTGGAAGATCAGTATAAAAGCAGGAAGTCGGGTTTTAGAAAATGCTGCATTTATGCAGATCTGAAGAACACTTCCTCCCCCCCACCCCGGTGTAGCAGTATAACAAGTCATACGCAGCAAGCAAGCAAGCCAGCCGTGATTCAAATGTGCTGTTTTCTCTAGAATCTTATTCTTGTCTGTAATGGGTAGCGATATTCTTACTGAGGTTCTCTTTCTGCCACTGGTATCTTTTAGCTGCTTAAGCTAATTATCTCTAGATTAAGTATTTTTTTATGTTTCTTGACGCATGCCCATGTAGGTGTAAATATATATATATGTGTGTGTGTGTGTGTATTTAGCAAGAAGCTTCCTCTTTCATTCTGAAACTGTACTAGCTTTGTCAGACTCTAGATAATTTCATCCTCTTTAGCAGAGGAGAAATAGCTGTGTTGTTTTAAATGGAAAGGTGCTCGTGACTGGACTGGAAGCCCTATAAACACGAAGGATTTATTAGGAGTGCTTTTTTTTTTTTTTTTTCTTTTTTAATAAGTGCTTTTGAATTTCACTTAGGTGAGCTGTCTGTGGGGGAAGCACTAACACTCTGGGAGCTGTCATGTACTCCTTCTTGGTTTCTATGGAGATCCCTTAATGATCAGAGTGCTCAAACAACTACAAACTGGAATGTATTAGAAGTGTTGATTTATGATAATTGATGTGTTGGCTAATTGTCTTGTACAATTGCACAAGAAAAATAACTTGTAAGGTGTTACAAATAGTGCGTTAATGCATTCCGTGTGTGCGTGGAGATGAACACTGAATCCTTAAATTTGGATTTTTTTCTGTTCTTAAGAGAAAAAAGCAGAGACAGAGAAAGAGAACGAGAGCGGGAACGGGAAAGAGAACGAGAGCGGGAGCGAGAAAGGGAACGAGAGCGAGAACGGGAGAGAGAACGAGAGCGGGAACGAGAACGAGAAAAGGACAAGAAGAGAGATCGAGAAGAAGATGAAGAAGATGCCTACGAGCGCCGAAAGCTAGAGAGAAAACTACGGGAAAAAGAAGCTGCATATCAAGAGGTAAATTTTTTTTTTTTTTTTTTTTTTTTGAAAACGACTCTCCAGGGAAAAAAATTTACTTGTGATGGATGATAAAGACTCTTCGTGTAAGATACAATGCCATTTCTTCTCCCTTTCTTTTTCCTAAATACATTTTTCATCCTGTGGCTGTCCCAGTTGGGACACAGTACATAAATCTTAGAAGAACATTAGACTTTTTAATTCCAAGGTTTAAAATTATAAACAATTTGCTAATTTCGGTGAAGTGTTTTTCTAAACAGTAATCGAAATCCTTCTGTATACTGTAGCTGTTTTTAATATTTTGGAAATTGTTGTGTTTTTCTTCTGGTACAGCGTCTTAAAAACTGGGAAATCAGAGAACGGAAGAAAAGTCGAGAATATGAAAAAGAGGCTGAAAGGGAGGAAGAAAGAAGAAGGGAAATGGTAAGGCTTTCCCTTCTCTTTATGTTCAATTTAGATTAGAGCATTCTGTTGCTTTCTTTATAGGTAGTGATAGGGCTCTGTTTTAGCATAGCTGCATATACTTTTATACAAAGACTTGAGTTAATAGATGTGGAACAAATGATGTCTGATAGAAGTTGAAATACTGCTGAGAGTCTGGAAAACAAAATTTAGCAGCGTGGGTCTTGCAGAGGCAAAAGAATGAGAATCACCCAGCTATAAAATACCATGGTTTGGATCATCATGTGTTACTACATCTGTGACCTATACTTCTGTCAGATTTTTAGCAAAATCTTTGTTCTATTCTATGCAGATTAGGGCAGACTTCTGCTTGCAAGCTGCTCATGTGCCTGCATCTTGTGTAGTATCTAAGCACTGAGTAGATTTCTGTCTGTATTTCCTTACCTGTGAAGTTATCAGTTACTGAAGTAATGCTTGGAAATTCTGTCTGAAATGTCACCTGTGGAAGGCAGCAACTTCTGTGATCTCCCAGTTTTGTCTTAAAGCTTTAAAGCTTCTTTTAAATGATGGTGATGCTCATCCTCTTTGAGACAGAAAAGGGAAGCAAAAAAGCTATTAAAAACCTTTTGAAATGTTAATAATAGAAAAACACTCTGCAAACCAGAGAGATTATACCAGCAGATGTAACAGATGCACTATATGCTATAGAACATACAGTAGCAAGTTGACAGATTCTAAGAAGATTTATGTCATTTCAAAGTCTTTCAGTTTTTCTGGCTGGAAAAAAATGGTGTTTTTAGTTTAAAGCTTAGCATATAGTAGATTAATTTGCTAGTAGCATTAGTAAATTTTAAATTATCGAAAAGACAAATATCATTTTGCGGCATTACCTATGTCAATTCTTGCAGGCAAAAGAAGCCAAACGGTTAAAAGAATTCTTGGAAGATTATGATGATGACAGAGATGATCCAAAGTACTACAGGTATGTCTTCAATTTATCCCTGATAAGAAACTTGTTGTTGTCTGTTTTATTGAAATGTTGGATTTATTGGCACTGTTTTATGGAGTTACCATTTGTGAAATTGTTTTGATGTAGGGGTCATATAACTAAATTGTTGCTGAATCATTGTGTAAGTGGCAGAGGGGAAAGGGAAACTCCTTACTGCAACTTACTGATGCTTAGTAGTAGCTGCTGCTTCCTATTGCTTAACTCAAGGCAGAGCAAAGGACAATCTTATTCCAAAACAAGGGGGATTGCAGGGGAAGGAGTAAAAGTATAGGAATAACTAAAATTTGCATGAAACTAAATTATCATAAGTTGTTTCAAGAACCAATTGAGGAAATCAGCAGTCATATTCTGTACATCTGTTTAATATGATGCAATAAATACTGTATAGTTACGTAGGGAACTGGTATCCTAGCTTCTTATGTTATAAAAAATGGAGGACTCTAGATGCTCTTGTGGATTTTATTTTTATTTAACGAGAGATGCATCTATACCATATCTTTCTTGGTTTGTGATATGTGTTTGCATATGACATACACGGAAAGCTCTTTAAGTATGAATTCTGTCTCTTTTGTAGGGGTAGTGCTCTTCAGAAGAGGCTACGAGACAGGGAGAAAGAGATGGAAGCAGATGAACGGGATAGGAAAAGAGAAAAGGAAGAATTGGAAGAAATTCGGCAGCGCCTGCTGGCAGAAGGACACCCAGATCCAGATGCAGAACTCCAGAGAGTAAGTAGTTGTTGGTCTGATCTTAAAAAAGAAAAAAAAAAAAAAAAAAAAAACCCTTGGTACTACAGTGATACTGAGCAAAAATAAAATCTAATTTAATAAGATTTTTGAGGGGTGGGGCCAGTAAGAACAATGGAAACAAAACAAATCTCCTTTCCAGATCTATGTTTGCATGGCATTTAAAGCGAGGGTGGGGGCGGGGAAAGATGATTTGGATTAATGGCAGTAGTTGGATGTGTTTGTCTAGTCAGACATGGACTTACTTAGAAAAAGGAGGGTCTTTTATTCTTCCAAATAGTTCTGTTTTTAAGAAAGCTTTTTTTCTTTTTTTTCTAATTGCTTTATTGAAGATGGAGCAGGAGGCTGAAAGGCGCAGGCAGCCGCAAATCAAGCAAGAGCCAGAGTCTGAGGAGGAAGAGGAGGAAAAGCAGGAAAAAGAGGAGAAAAGAGAAGAGCCAGAGGAAGAGGAGGAAGAGCCTGAACAAAAGCCCTGCCTTAAACCAACTTTACGACCCATCAGTTCTGCCCCATCTGTTTCTTCTGCTAGTGGAAATGCAACCCCTAACACACCTGGTGATGAATCTCCATGTGGCATTATCATTCCTCATGAAAATTCTCCTGATCAACAGCAGCCAGAGGAGCATCGGCCTAAAATAGGACTTAGCCTCAAATTGGGCAAGTTTTCCTCTTATTTTAAGGTTCTGTATGGGTTCAGAATGAAAAAAGTCAAGCCAGTCAGTTTTCCAAATTTATGGTATTTTTGAGATACTCATTACCTAGATGCTTGTGGGGGTTTTTTGTTGTTGTTTTTTTTGTTTTGTTTTGTTTTGCTTTTTTCTTTTTTTTTGCTTTTTTTTTTTTGCGTTTTTTTTTGCTTTTTTTTTTTTCCTTTTAAGGTGTCTGCACTCCCAAAACCTGGAGGAGTGAAAGGGAAGGGAGTTCGGGCATGCTTAGGGATTAATTTTAAGAATACTCCATCAGTGAACTGGAATTAGCTATTGCCACTATTTTTTCACTTTAATAGAGCTCTAAATACCTCTTAAAACCTATTGTTAGTTTTCAGTATTGTAAGCACATTTTAGATTTAAACCCCTAAATACTTCTCATATATTTATTCAAAAAGATCTTCTTAAACGAAGAAAATTGAAAAAGAGTTTTCCCCATCCCTCCCTGCCTTGGAGTAGCACAACTGATCACAGAACTGCAAGTAGAGCATGAGTCTGGAGTTCCTTAGCATGTTAGCAGTTTTCTAGAATTTAAAAAAAGAAAGAAGTATTCTGAGCAGCAGAACTAAACTAATTGTCTTTTGGAAGGCTTGTGCATTTATGACTTACTATTTTGGCTGAGTTATACCACTGCCACAGTTTGAGCTCACCTGTATTAGATCTTGAGTGAAGAGAGTCTATCTCTTACGAGGTTAACAGATTAAATTTCTGTCTTTCATAATGTTTCAATTCTGTGCTTTGTGTTTACTAAAAATTGAACTCATGCTGTAATTCCCCTCCTCAGTGAGAGTGCTAGTTGGCTTCAGGATAAGAAAAAACTTGTTTTTCATCAATTTTGAAAAAAAGCTCAGCTGAGATTGATCTCTGCCTCTTCTGCCATTTATAACAAAGTTTGAGAGATTAAAATGTCGGTGTTAGAGACATTCAACAAGCAATCCAATCTTTCCTGACTTTGCACAAAGCAAAGTAGTTTCAGGTGTAGCTTTATGAATTGGTTGTTCTGTCTCTTTGGTTTGTAGGTGCTTGCAACAGCCCTAACCAGCCCAATGCTGTAAAAAGGAAAAAGCTTGCCGTGGATAGTGTTTTCAATAAATTTGATGATGAAGACAGTGATGATGTGCCCCGGAAAAGGAAACTTGTCCCCTTGGATTATGGCGATGAAGATAAAAGCAATCTCAAAGGCAGTGTCAATACAGAAGAAAAACGTAAACATATTAAGAGTCTTATTGAGAAGATTCCCACAGCAAAACCAGAGCTCTTTGCTTATCCTCTTGACTGGTCGATTGTGGATTCAGTAAGTTGCTTTGTTTTAATCATTCTCAAAAAAGCCTAACTTTCCCAAACAAGCCTCTGAACTGAATGAAGAGCAAACACACCTGGAACCGGAATGGATTAGAGCAGCAGTGTCAAACGGAATCAAATACCATTACTGTATTTCTTTTCCACGTACAATGTTGTTTCAGCAAAAATAAGTCATATTTCAGAACTGCTGCCATAAATTGTCTAACAACATTGTGGAAGGGGAAAAGAATCCTCTGAAAACATGTTTGAATGACTTTCAGATTTAGCAAAAACTTATTATCACCAAATTCCTGGCTTACCTTGCAGTTGTTATTGAAACACATTTTTCACTAACCAGTTGTTTGGATCCTGTAGCTGGCTCTTCGTAGTATCTTCCTAACTCTCCTTTCAAAGCAACAAAGATTACGAAAACTAAGAGTTTTTTTTTTTTTTTCCCCCCCCTCTTTTAGACTTTAATGGAACGTCGAATCAGGCCGTGGATCAACAAGAAAATAATAGAATATATTGGTGAAGAAGAAGCTACGCTAGTTGACTTTGTTTGTTCTAAGGTTAATATATACATATATATATATATATATATTTTTTAAGTCTGGTTTTTGCTCCCAGTTTAAGCAGCAACAATGACTGCAGTATCTACGTTTGAAGGCAGTATGTTATCTTCTCTGTTGTTCATGGTTTCGTTCAACATACTTGGAACTAGTATGTATGCAAAGATTTACAATTTAGATACTTTATATGTGCATGCCAGATACTCTGTTATCTGTTAGATAAATCTATTGGCTGCATTGATGAAATAAGCAATTGACAAAACAGCTGTTACAGTGATAGCTTCATCATTAGATTTCAGATCTAATATCTCATTAGCCATTCCTACTTATAACAAAAATAGGATATATGTAAATTCAGGGTGGGGAGAAGAGTGCAAATATTTTCATTTTGCATTACTTCTAGATTAGGTCAATCAATTCTTTGGAAAGCTTTTTTAGTTAATGTCGTTACTTTATTGGCAAGCAAATACTGAGATTTTAAATTCTGCATTCAAAGTCACTCTGAGGCGTCAAGTCTGTATTTTTTGCCTTTGGGTGACTTTTTAACTCTGCATAGCTTCTTCCAACAAATTACAACTAAAAAGCCAATAAATTGTTTAAATTACTCTGAGAGGTAGACCAGGCGACAATTTTGTGGGTGCAGGTGACTAACCCAAAGCAGAAGCTTAATATTTGCCAAGTTGTAAATT
>VZSV01000001.1:12927330-12976158 GCA_013398735.1 Nothocercus julius | reverse complement strand
GCCGCTCGCCTCAGGGGAGCGAAGGGGTTAACGGGGCCGTCTCGGCCCGCCGGGATGCCTGAAAGCGGCTCCTCTCGCATTTAAAAAAAAAAAAAAAAATGCAGCTTCCTTGCATGTAGCCGCAAAGCTAAATGCAAATGCATGAAAATTGCCCTCATGATGCCCTTTGCAGTCTTCTTAAGGAAACGTAAAAGGAAGACAAAACTTGTGCAGGCAAGCTTTTTTAATGCTGAGAGATTTGTTAGGTAAGGAAAATATTTTCTGAGCCCCCTTTTTAATTCATGTGGAAGAAATAAAAGTTGAATGTGCTTCTGTTTATTTACAGTTTGTTTCTGGGTTTTGTTCTTATAATGGCTGGGTTTCAAACTTGAGAGTGTTCATTCATTGGATGATAGAAAATGAAATTGTTCTGGAAGATGTGCTGAATCTATTTGCTGAGCCTCTGGGTGTTAAAGAAGGCTTCTTTGTAACCTGTTAGACACTGTTTTCTTGGCTATGGTGCCTGCGGCAGGTGCTCCACCCTGTGTTCAGCTTTCTCAGCCCCTCCCAGGATCTGGCTTCTTGTTTGGTGCCCTTCTGGTGGTCCTGCTTCTTCACCAGGATTTGGTGTGTGTAGGGTTTTGAGATTTTTTTTTTCTTCCTGTTTTTGGCTAGGATTCAGGCCTGCTGCTTTCCAAAAGCAAATAAAAAAATTATCTTTCTGATAATCTAGATTTGGATAGAGATACCTAAGCATTCCTTTATGGGGCTTTGTCACTGAAAATTTTGACAGGTTATATTCTTGAAACTCCATTGTTTATATTTTATAGAGCAACTGAAGCTTTAGAGCAAAGACTTTAAAAGTAGCACAATGCCTATTTATTTTCATCTAATCTTACATTTCATTACACGTTGATTGCATGTACTTTAGTTTTAATTACAGGCCCGGAAAAGAGCCGTTCTCCTGGTGAATGCTCCACTGTTTTTCATTTTGCCAACAGTTAGGATGATCCCACTAGACTTGCTAAATTGGTGTTGCCTCCTAATGGTACTGTAGTGTAAGTTGCATCTCTCTGCTGAAATTAGTAAGTGCCGTGAGCTAATTTTGTAAGATGTTTATTTATTTGTAAATAGAGAAACGGCTTCTGTGCATCTTTGTGTATGAAAAGAGGCTTGGCTGTGTGTGTAAGTAAGATACTGTTTCCTGGCTTGCTGCTGCCAAAGTGAGAGGCCTTGTTCTGTGCTGAGAGTCTAGATGTACTCTTGGACCAGTTCTTCCAGATTCTTCTGTGTATTGGCTAAATGTATTAAAACAATAGAAACAAACAAAAAGTCTAGTCTTCTTGCTGGGTTTGACTTCATCTAAGCTGAATCTGTTGTGGAGGGAACTGGTGGGTGCTAGATTTGGCACAAGGTAAGAGCAGCAGCGTCTGGGGGTGTGCGTGAGGCCTGGCACTCTCCACTTAGCAGCAGTGGCCATTAGTTCAGTTCACTGCTGTATGCGAGAAAGCCGGTGATTTATTCAAGCTCGTATATTGTTTCTTTATTTTTCCCTCTAAAACTTGTATAGTTGTATTCTTAATCTTCTTCCCCTTTTTTATCTTCCTTTTTTATTGAGAAACTTCTTGCTTCTGCTGTGCTCGTTTTTGTTGTAGAAATCGTCTGTACATGTTTTCAATATAAGATGTATAAAGCTGCTACAAGCATAAGGCATGTTGATGTACATTTATCTAATATATAACAGCTACCATTAGGGAAAAAGGATGTACGTTAGTTCTAACATTTAGGCTCAGCTAAAATATTGCTTTGTGTAGCTTTACGTAGCTGCTGGGGTGTTGCAGTATTAAATATAGATCATATTCAGGCTTTAAATGATCAGGTGTAACTTGATCGTTCTAGCAATAAGCTTGAAGTTTGTGCTTGAGTGTATCGCGAATCCAAAAATGAACAATGTGTAGCAACTGTACTCTGATGAAATAAAAATGTACAAGCAGAAGGTCACGCTGAGCAATTTGTGCAGTGCTTTTCATTAATTGCGCAAGATAGATTGGAGAACTGTTTTGAATGGCTAGTTTGTCGTTGGCTTATTTCCGTTGCTGATGAACTAATTTGATAAAGTCCAGACACCTTTATTTTTGTCCTGGAAAATCCCTATTGTGGTATCTTCATGACAACATGTTGCAGCTCTGTATTGCGGTAGAGAATACAGAAGAATATTTATGTTTAGTCTGCAGGAATCCTAAAAATTGCAGCGGGGCAATGGAGATCTTGCTTATATAAGATCACAGTTTTTAACTCATCTTTTTCCTTTCAGCAAAGGAAAGAAGAAGATCATCTTTCTTTCTCAAGAAGAAAGATCTGTTTTACATAGAAAAAAACAACTTACAGAGGACAGCCCCAATGACAGAACTATCTGCACATTTACCCCAGTTCCAGCATGGACAGCTGACAGAAAATTTCCCTGATAACCACCTCAGCAACACGGTACATAACAATTTTATTACCTGGTAGTAGTTAAATTAGTGTGAAAAATCAGTGTGGATTAAAATACAGTTCAGAATTGTGGAACTCCATTTGTTAGGAGTAATTCTCTCAATCTGTCAATACCCCCATATTGTGGTGAAAAGCACCGCAGAATATTTTTTTCTTTTTTAATTTTGATGTTCTGACCTCACTTTTATACATAGATACCCTTCTCCCCATTTCAACTGATGCTAAACTGACCAGTGCCTTGTAGAAAAATCAACAAGTGGGTTGAGACCATTCACATAGCAGACTTTGGCTCACAGGTTGTTGGGATTTTTTTGTTTGCCNGCTGCAGTCTGAGTATTTTTTAAAGTATGTTAATTAGCACTTAAATAGGTATTTTTATGTATGGAATGTAGTTTTTTATTTATTTTTATTTATTTACTATTTTGGGTTTTTTCTTGAGCCCTTTCATCTAGCCTGGCTGTGGTTTGGTTGATTCATGAGTTTCTCAGCTCATAGAGTTAATTTTAGTCTAGGTGGAGCTTGCGGCATGGGTTTTGTTGTTATTTCTGTAGAATTACTGTGTGCGGGAAGAGCAACATGGTCATGTCTTCCTTGTGAATAGTTCTCAGAGCTCTTGAGGTTTACAGAGAAGAAGAAAAAAAGACAAAAAATAAAAACCTTCCCATAAACACTGAAGTTTTATACAATTTCTGGTTTAGCCATCGCTTTGAAAGATAAACATGTATAATTGTGGCTGCAAACTGCACTTATTGTACCGTGCGTGTTCTGGAAAGGCCAAGTTTGTAGGACCTCCCTGGGTGTGGTGTCTTGGATTTGTCACACTTGGTTCCTTGTTCCTGCAAGAGCTCATGATTATCAGGTTGCCTTATGACACAGAAATGCTCCTGTGAGATTGGGCCATTTGCAGCCATGTTTATGGCAGTGAGTCGAGAGTATTTTGATCCGAGCTCTAACTGTTGTATGCAGTCCACCAGTTTAGAAAGAATTTTTTGAAACCCTTGTCTTGATCTCAGGTCAGCATGCTAGTGTTTATGTAAAAATATAAAGCACCTGAAAATGTCTTTTAAAAATGAGAAATCAAACTGATTTAAGACCTTCCTGATTATGGAAACTATTACTAAAAATAGAAAGGTGGTAACTTTCCCACTGCCTCTTTTGTGCTTTCAGTTCAGAAGGAAAGAAAACATTTTCAGCTTGGACATGTGGAAAGTCAGCCTTGATTGAATGCTGCCAGATTAAAAAGGCAGCACTCAGCAATAAGCCTTGGGCTCACTGTCATTGTAGAAAGCCCCTTCCTAAGCAGTGGAAGCAGTGGAGGAGAGATATTTGTTTACTTCAAGAAGACTACAGTGCTGAATAACTGCTTGTGTTTTTTTTTTTTTTTTTATGTTCTTGTTTCTGTGTTTGGTTTTTTTCAATACTTAAACATAACACTAGGTGTAGCTTCAATACTTACATGTAATGATTTCTTTCTTTGTACATGCCCTTTCTGTGCTTTGTACGTATGTGCCAAGATACGTTCCTGCTTAAGTATATCTAATCTGTCTTTCATTGGCTAACAGTCAATATGACAAACTGCTAAATATTATAATGTGCCACCTCTCCTTCCAGTCATGCACCAATTGTTCAGCCCAGTCTTTAACATCTGTCTTTATAATGATCTTTAAACATAAGTAGAGTATATGAGAACTAATGAAATCTGTGCCCACTGTCAGGCAAGAGGATCAGTTTGTGATATATATAAATCTAGATGTAACAAAAGTATATTATCAAACATTGTCAGTTTTTTTATTTGTTGGTTCAGGGGTATTGCTCTGGGTTTGCTATTAACTATTATCCTGATAGGAAAGAAAGCTGTCATTTGCTTTGATATTGCTTATTCACCTGAAAGCGCGTAGTTCATAACTTACGTTTGCTTACGGTGTTACAACAGGTGTTACTGACTTTTTAGCTTCAGAATTTTCACTTTTAACTATGTCTGAGGAAAGTGAAGAGTCTGTTCCTTTGCTTCCACTTCAGCAAGAGTCCATGGCCTCTGCTCTCTTTAATACTGATCAGGTAGGATATGAGTGCACTTTGTTTTTTTAAGTAGTAAGCAGTGGGGCACATGCATGGCACATTTGGCTACGCTAATGCTTAGTAGTCTGAAAGGACAACTCTTCTGGTTTTAACAGTGAGTGAGGGAATAATGTATGTAATAACTCACATCAGTTCTTTTCATGGCGATGTGATTTTCACACACCGAGTTTTAATATGTAAAGAAATTTTGTGGTTGTATCTTTGTAACGAGTAGAGAGAGTGGAATGGTGAATATTGGTCCAGTTTCTTTAATTTTCTTCTTATGTTCAGTTTTGTGGATTTTGCAGAGTTGTGCTTTTGAGTCTTTTCTTTTGGCTGGGTTGATATTTGTTTTGCTAAGTTAGTTTTTGATTTTAGTTTTTATATACCCGTATTTAAGATAGGTGCAAGTACTCTGTCATCCAGAACTGCTACTCTAACGAAGGAAGAGCAACGTATTCTACAAGCACGCAGAAATCTAATACTAGGTCTGCTTAACTCGTGATGTGTTCTAGGGCTCTGATCTTTTCCAGTGTAAAATTACTTACAGAGATCTCAAACAACTGTTTAGAAGTATAAATATGTTGTTGTGTTCCTATGGCCTGAGGGAAATGGAGAATTTTCACTATCAAAATGAAGAATGTTACAATTATGCTATAATCTATCTTTATACAGTAGGACATTCAAATGCAGACAGGTTTTCAGGGCAGTTAAATACAGTGTTTAATTGTATGCTCCTACTTTCTGGTTTCTATTTTACTTTTAATAATTGTATGCAAGGACTTTACACAAAGCACCTTGCAATTCAACTTAAGGCTAAAATCTTAATTCTGAGAGTATGGTTGTCTGTTAGCTTTAATTGCTTAATTAAAACAATTTATTTTTTTCCTTTATAATCAGTTTTATTTTTGAGGGGAAAAAAAAAAAAAAGAAACTTCACAGAGGACAGACAATTTCTGAAGTTCCATTGAGCTTGACTCTGAGGATGCCACAAACCTGTTTTTTTGTTGTTGTTGTTGTTGTTGTTGTTGTTGTTGTTTTTCCTAAAGGAAGTAAATAGAGAAAACATTTGGTGTGTAATTGCTACTGTATTATGCTTTGTGAAAGTAACTTTTTCATGAGTCAGAGGAACTGTAATGCTTCAACTAGGGTTTTAGCAGTGTTGGTGTTTGCAGTTCAAAGTCCAAGCACTCAGCGCCTTAATCACTTTTGCACTTTCGAGAACCCTACTATGGCTTCCTGAGCGTGTAGTTAACCTCTTGTCTTTTCTGAGGGTGAGGTTGGGAGAGCCCTATGTAACAAATCTCCAAAATGACTTTAACTTGTAATAATGTTAGATTAATTAGTTAGATACAATTTAATGGTTATATTTGAAAATACTATTAGTGCTATTCAGAGCAAATAATGAGACCTTAACATTATGTGTTTAAGCCAAAAATACCTATGTAACAATATTTCAGTAGGAATACATTATGTTTTTGTTTTTTTCCCATGCCCTATCTTCTGTCCAGAGCAGTTCTACTAAAACTCTGATATTTTAAAGGTATTACAAAAGGTACCTTACTTCAGCTTATTTTACATAGAAGCTGCTTTGGTATGCTTATTGGATGATTTGTAGCTGAAGCAATTCTACAGTCATAAGATTAATTTTGTAAGGAATCATACATCTTTGCATTGCATCTCCTCTATGATAAAATCTTTGATAGAGAGAATGGGAATACAACACTGACTTTGGACATACTCTTGATGATATTATTAAAGAAAAGAGAATTAACTCTTGCACTGGAAAGCTTATTTAGAATAACTGATTGACATAAAATGGTTCTACTGTTTTCTAGTCTAGAACAGGGGAAATGAAGCTCCCTCTCCTGTTGTGTTTCTAAAGATGCATATAAAATAAAAAGTTTTAGGAGAAGGGAAAAAGGTTCCTGACAGTGAGCAGAGAGAGTGCAGATCATCTTAGTTCCAGGTCATTCAGAAGGAGAATTTCCATTTCATATTCCTGCTTGTTTGATACCAATGCTACCGAGAGAGAGATATAGGAAACCTACTTTTGTCTTGGTGTTTGAACTATTCTATTAATGTTTCGCTTACCAGTTTCAGAAAGCTTGGGAGGCTTTTCCAAATTTATTGAGAAGTGCAGTAGAATTTTTCTTCAGTCTTGCAAAAGGCTGTGGCAATGATGATCTTCAACATCTGTGGGAAAGGAGAAGAAGATTCTACACACTTAGGTCATTGTGCTAGAACCTTGAGATCAAATCTCACTGTAGAGAGAGAATTATCTGAGTTTACATGCTGCTTTTATGTCACTCTTCCTGCTAAAAAAGAAATGTAGAAACAGAAGAACGCTCTGCATAACTGCATAGTCATCTACTCTACGTAGTATACAGTGAATCTAATATGGCAAGAAAAGTTGTGATTTTCATGAAACTTTCATGCAGTTGGCATTATTTTCTAGAAGCAGATAAAGTTAATTGTTCCAAGCTTTGAGTTAGCCACTGTCATTTACTTGTGTATCAGCTGCAGTTTGGACCAAGGAGAAAAAAGCTGTGCATTTTTGACTTTTAATACTATTTAAAGAAAAGGCAGCAGAGGCTGTTAGAGGCTTCTATCTGCCACTGTTCTTAATATAATTTAAGTCTGACAGTAAATAGTACCTCACACATTCTCCCCTCAAAGTTGTCCTTAGCTTAATATGCAAGACTATGAGTGTGGATAGTTGCTAATGAAATGGGGCTTTTCTTACACTGCAGAATGACAACAGTGAAAGACGGCGCCATGATAATAGTGCGCGCAGGAGAAATGACAACCCTGAGTCAGAGACCAACGGGCAACCGCAAAATAACATTCAGCAAGTGGTGGAACAGGATGATGAAGAAGATGAGGAGCTGACGCTGAAATATGGGGCAAAACATGTGATTATGTTGTTTGTACCTGTCACACTTTGCATGGTGGTCGTTGTTGCAACCATCAAGTCTGTCAGCTTTTATACGCGCAAGGATGGACAGCTGTATGTATCAAACTTTGTTTTCCCTGTCTTTTCAATGGACCCACTTAGATTGTTTTCTTTACTCTCCATATCTCAGTATTCTGATTCACATACAATGAACTTCCTCTTGCCTCCCTTTTTTCCTCTACTAGCCCAAAAATAGTTTTGTTCTCTTCCTTTTACAAACCAGCCCCTATATTTTTGGTGCTGTTTTCATTTGTTGTCAGCCTGACAACCAGGCTGCATGATATCTCTATTTGCTATTGCTTGGTTGAATCTCAGTCTTTATTTTAACACCTCGGCATGCTCTGTGGTATTTATAAAGTAAACTCAATTTTGAGCCACAGGCATTTCAGTTGTACTCTGCTAGAGTACAAAGCTTTTTGAAAGGAAGAAAATCAGTACTTATTTAAATGAAGTATCAAATACATCAAGATCTGTTTTGCTTATGCTGTTAGATAAAGAAATGTAAACACAGGAGGAAGAGGTTTTTGAGGTTCACTTCTACTGCTCTATAGAGTTTTTCCTGATAGGCTTCGCTTCCTATATAGAAAGGGGTTGTTCTGGCAAAATATTAATGTTGCCAAAAAAACAGCAGTTTCGCTGAAAACTAGTTGGGGAGAAGGGAGACAAAGGAAGAACATTGAGCCTGTCAGAACTAGAGCAGATCAGTCTAAATGTTCTACTGTAAAAACATTTAAACGAAGTGATCCAAAGTATTGTTTGGCTTTGCAATATTTGTGTAACGTAAGAATGTGGTAAAATGATAGTGAGGAAGTTGTTTGTATTTTATTGAAACAAAAATTTTGATCAAACAGTTATTTTTCCTGAGATTTTATTTGTGGTGTGTGGGGTTTTTTTGTTTGTTTTTGTTTGTTTGTTTTTTTTAGCCTTCCCCCCACACACCTTTTTTTTTTTCTTTTTTTTTTTTTTTCTTTTGCTGAGGTTTGGTTTGTTTTCTTTTCCTCAGCTTATGGTGTTTCTCCGAGAAAAAGAATCGAGTTCGTGCACTGCTTTTTTGTTTTTTGAAATCATGGGAATACTTTGCACTATAAATCCACTAGATGGGGTGCTTATAAGGGTCTATCTACAGTAATAGTCTAATGACTGATTGTATCAAAAAAGATGGGTTTTTTTTGCTTCGAAATGCAGAAAATAGTTGTAATGTTTTCAAAGCCACAGTAATCTACGGATGTAGATGTAACATGTTTTCAGGGAGGATGATAGTTGTTTTCCTAATTCAGGCTTGCCTGATGTCGTACTATGTCGTCTTGCAAGTTTTGCCTAAGTAGAAAGTTGTTGTCACTTTTACAGTTCTTAATGAAAAGATTTCTGACTTTTCATTTGATCCTGGCCTCACACATGAGGAATATTGGTGGGATATACAGTGGCACTTCAGCTGACTCTTTCTCCTTATAGCATCTACACTCCTTTCACAGAAGAGACAGAGACAGTGGGACAGAGAGCCCTGAATTCGATTCTCAATGCTGCCATCATGATCAGCGTCATCATCGTCATGACCATTCTTTTGGTTGTGCTTTACAAGTACAGGTGCTATAAGGTGAGCAAACATGTAATTGACTTGAGTGGTTGTGCTGATTTTGTTTCATTAGTTAGTATGGATTATCAAAGATGGAACAAAATGAAGCGTTGCTAGGGATGGGCTAGCAAAAGTAGCAGAACTGGTAACTTAAGCTGTTTCAGTTCTGTTGTTCCCCTTTCTCTGCCAGAACCCGGAGATGATGAGCCAGTGCTATCATTGCTAGCTGCTTTGTTAGGTAGAGCTAACACAAAACTTCTTATTCCTTGTACCACAAACTGAAATCATCCAGCAGTTAAGAACTACAAAGCACAGAGCTGGTCACAGAGCTCGAAAGCTGTGCATGTTTTGAAGACCCGCCTCCCGTGCATCCTGCACACAGCATAGAAACTGCTGCGTGCAGGAAAGTCTCCCAAAACTGCTGCGCATGGGGCTGTGCGCATCAGCTCATGTACTTAGAACAAACACAGGGCCGAGAAGGCTCTTCTGTGAAAGCATTCAACCACCTAATGATGTAACATAGGCAAGTCCAAGTGTGGCATAAGTGATTGATTGCCACGTCAACTCTCTGGGAGCTGTTCATGAAAATTCCTTGTTATCTTTTGGTCTTAGTGACCCATTTAACAAGGCTTCACGTAACAGAACTTACCAGGGAGCAGCTGGACCCCGGAATCTGTTTCATAGTTGTGACGGTGGCTTTGGGATCTGTGTGTGGCAAAAAACTTTGCTCTGCTTTGTTTTGCTTTCAAGAGGGGAAAGTGGGTCAACTGTGGTTGAAACCTCTTTACTATGTAGCTGCAGGATCACTGGGGCAATGATTTCTGCCTTGATCTGTATAAGAATAATATTGATAAATCTTTAATAATCTAAAAGGCAATAAGTGATACACTGTCATGACACACTTAGAAAAATTATAGCCAACACTTGCATGAAATATCACTTGTATGAAAAGTGATTTGAAAACTGTTAGCAAATGAGATGCATAATGAGAAAAGAAATACCTGTGCATGAAATGTACAATATAAATGGTTGCCTACTTTAGTACTTTTGACAACAGCGTGCGTAAACATTTGCTGGATTAAGGCCTTGGTGTTTGACACTGCTGTTTTTTTACTGTTCACCAGAACAGTAATATTCACATGTGGTACATGCTAGTCTATTTGCTTGGATTGCAAACTAGTTTAAGAGCTTATGCTACAAATAGAAGTCATTAATTATAGAAATGACACAACTTTCTTTGCTTTCTCTTAAAATTTGGGACATGTTATGAAACATAGCCTGGAGGATGAGAATTAATGTTTAAAAAAATTGCTGAGAACTTTTAAAGCAGTTAAAAATTAATGTTCAACTCTTAATAGAAAGTAAACTAAAATTCTTAATTTGCTGGAAGTCCGGGTTGCTTCATGTACGTGTGGTTACTCTAGTTAGTTTGTTTATATGAGATTTATTTTTAAATTAGTCTCTGCAAAATGAATGTTTTTAAAACTATAACATACAAAAAATTCTAGTGCCCATCTTTCATGTGAAGAGAAACAAAGGACAAATCTCTAAAAAAAAATCTGAATCTTTTTGATCTGGTGCATATATATGTAGCTACTTTAAGTAATTAATTTTCCACTCAGCCTCTGTCTTTGAGATTTTGTTTGTGCAATTTGAATTTCAAAATTACCACTTCTGATTGTTTATCTACTTGTAGTCTTATGTCTGTTTTTATATTTACTTTTACATATCTGTGAATTTGGCAAGCAATTTTTTCATTCTCAGTTGAGAAATTACTAAAGTAACAAGTCTATTAATCTTACTTTTTTAGTCTTAGTCATAGTGTTCTGTCTTCAGTGCATGGTCTGAGCACATGTCTTTTCAAAGCTTAAATCAATGCATTCCCCCTCAGAGTACAACCTTGAACATTTTGTTTTGTTAAATTGTTGGGCAGAAATATCTGCTGTCTTGTACAATTTAATGATGATATAGAGATGATTCCGTAGAGAAAACAGAAATTCATAATAAAAATAGATAGCTTTATAGTCACTCGTCAGTGACTATAGTCACTCGTCGTCAGTGAAATGCTAATTCTGAATTCCAGTGAATAAACGCTGAAGCTTTGTCTTTGTTTTTGGTGCTTAATGCTGCTTAGGCTAATAAATTCTCAATTGCAGGTTTTTCAATTGCACAAAAATGAACTGTGTTTTCAATCTCTATTACTACTGAATAGTTCTGCTATGTTATGAAACCAGTATGATCAGAGTGGGCTAGAAATATAGTAAAAGTAGTTTGTATTTTATCACATCTTGATTGAAAAAAACTCAAACACAGTTCAGAGAAAATAAGTAAATTAAGACACAACAATTAAATGATTAGCTGTGAATTATTGTGTCAGAGTGACAACCAAAGAGATGAAAATGTCGTTTCCCTGCTTTAACCAAAGGCAGAATAACTTTAAAAACACTTTTACATAGTATTAAATTAAAAATACGAAATCTAAAAAATATCTGTATTGGTATCTTTTCCAGGTGATCCATGGCTGGCTTATCATTTCTTCTCTTTTGCTGCTTTTCTTTTTCTCATTCATCTACCTGGGGTAAGTGAATTAAAGTGTTAGTATGTCATATTTTATATATTTAATATTTTTTAGAATTAGCCTTTGAATCCTAATTTTTCTGTGAAGAAAGCACTGGTAAAATATGCCCTTTGTGAAAAGTAGTTTCTAATTCATACTCTGATTGAGTGTGAAGATTTAACTAAAAAAGCAAGAACAAAATTGAAGCTCACATCTGTAACTTTGTTTCCATTCTTTTAAGCTAATACAATCCTCCTTGTTCTTTTTCATATTTTTAGTGAGGTTTTTAAGACTTACAACGTTGCCATGGACTACATCACGCTGGCACTCATGATCTGGAACTTTGGTGTTGTGGGTATGATTTGTATCCATTGGAAAGGTCCTCTTCGGCTCCAGCAAGCCTATCTCATCATGATAAGCGCTCTCATGGCCTTGGTGTTCATTAAGTACCTTCCTGAATGGACTGCGTGGCTTATCCTGGCTGTCATTTCAGTGTACGGTAAGGTCTAGGACAAGACGCAGTACTAGAAATTATATTGGGAATTTCTTTTATTTTCTCTGTTCTACTCTTTCATTTGTCTGACCAGATCTCAAAAAAGGGGATGGGATGGGAAGGGGAAGACTCAAAGTAGTCGGTAAAGTGATTGCAGACTTTACAAATAAAATCAGCATTCTAAACCAAAGTCAGTCCTCTGTAACTAAGGGCATTGTGTCACTGTGTAATGCCATTTTCCATCATGTTTCTTGGGCTTTCTGGATTCTTTGGGAGCAAGAACGATTAAAATTGAAGTAAGCTTTATTTCAGCAACAATCCTTGGAAACTTTTGTTTATTCAGAATTTAGGAGTTTGTCACCTTGCTACAGATTCATGTAATATATCTGCCCAGCCTGTGAATCACCCCATCTTAAGGACATAGAAACGTTATCCTGATCCATGACAAACAAGACACTGAAGAAGAATCAAGGAAGAACCTAAGGCAATTTTCAGTGCTCAAAATCATTTTACACATGAAAGATAGTCGTGAGATCTGTTTCTCTGATTTTTTTTTTTAAGTTGCGTATTGTAGGTGAAGTTTTATCATAAAACTTTAGAGAGCACTGGACACTTGATAAGAAATCCTTCTGTGACCCAAGTCACTCTGTGACCAAGGGACTCAGTTCCAAGACAAGGTTCAAATTCAGATATTCAAGGTTCATTCAAATATTTAGACATAATTTAAAACATTACAGTAAAATGTATCCTTGAAGACATTGTCATAACTTGAATTTATTCAAAACCATATGAGCATGATGAGCATGTGCTCCGAAAGCCACTCATAATGGTAAAGATGAAGATTCTTCCCTTTCTAGGAATATTGGACTAGTAAGATTTTATTAGCTCCGATTTACCAATGTTTAGTATTCTCTTTCTTTGGATGGAGGAAAAAATGTCCCTCGTGTGCTCGTGGATCAAAACCACACTAGAAAGGCCACCCCACTCCAGTTTCACCCATTTTATGACCAAAATAAATCCCATTTTTCCAAACATTCTGTCTTCGTTCCATGACTTCCCTAAAATTACCCTTTTAGATCATATTCTGAGACCACAACTTTATTGCTTTGAATAAAGGGAGGTACAACAAGTTTGGTGGCCCCATGCTAAGGATTCCCTCTTCCCTCCCTCCACCCATCTGTGAGGGAGAGCTGCGTGTTATTTTCTGCTAGTTCCACACCTTTGCATATACAAAAATACTCTTTACCAGTTTTGTTTTTTGTGACCTGCAATTGTGTGTGCTGGCTGAAAAAAAAAAGTGCTGAGGGCTTGCTGAGCTAATGCAAGCTCTTGAGGAATCATTTTAGTGACACACATAATGGAGCATCAAACTAAATGCCTAGTGTGCATGCTATGTTTCAGAGTTGGCAATTAAACTATTTACTGTGTAAGGGAAGTGTGGACTCTTTAAAAAAATATTCAACACAACTAGGAGACACAAATGAGACTAGAGAAATTTTCAGCTTCAGTTCTTTGTGGTGAACATCATCTAGCTGGTCTTCCATGCATCGCAGATGTGCAAGACCTAAGACCAGGGGCATGTTCTGGTATTGGTAGTGCTTATGTGTGCATGCACCCGGCATGTGAGAAAGAGGTGGAAAGACACAGGGAAGGGCGTGAAGAGCAGCAGAGATCCGTTTCCCAGCTCACATACTGTGAGTAGTCTGCAAAGATCTGTGTAGGCTACGTTTGGTCCAAAAGTCAGACTGAGGAAAAGTTTTAACTTCCTGTGGGATGCTCACCTGTGACTGGCCCGTGGTGCTCACAATGTATACACAGGTAGCATTTTAACACAGGTATCCTTTTACCAATCTCTGCAAGACATATCATATAAAAACCTTCTTAAAGCGTGTCTACAGTGATGTAAGCATTTTGTTCTTCCTTCCAGATTTGGTTGCTGTCCTCTGTCCTAAAGGTCCTCTTCGTATGCTAGTTGAAACAGCTCAAGAGAGAAATGAAACTCTCTTCCCAGCGCTTATATACTCCTGTAAGTATATTTTGTTAAGCATATTAAGTTTACAGTCAGCTAAAGAGGAGTTTTCTCATTTTTCCTCCATTTTAGATATGTTGTTCTCACAGCTGGAACTCTCACTCTGTTCATTTGGGCCTCAATTATACTTTTGCTGTTGACTCAAAAAACATAAAACGTCTTCTGGCTAAGATCTTAAAAGATAAAAATCAGCACATTTTGTTCTTACTAAGTAGGAACAGGAAAAATGATAGCAAAACTTATTTTAGCCAAAGTTGTATGTAATCAGGTTGTATATCAAACGTTCAAAGGGAGTACTTCTGTTTAGAAAATATTTATCTACTTTTGGTGCTTAAATGTGTGTGTTATTAAAGGAAATTGGGGAAAATTGCCAGGAAAAGATTCATTTGCAACATGATTTTCTGCAAGATGTGTTTGATTTTTTTTGTTGTTGTTTTTTAATTGTTTCTCCCTGAAGTTGCTAAAAATAATCTACTGAATGCAAATTGCTATTACGTCCTCTATATCAATCAGCAGATAATGATTATACTAACGCTTATCTGATGCTGCTAATAGTTTTATGTTAAGTTATTGGGACACTGATCTAGTTTCCATGTTACTAGTTAGAATTGTGGGGATAATACATCCAACTATCAGCCTCACTGCAGGCTAACTATAAGCTGTTACACTTCTGGGAGTCAACAAGGCTCCCAGCCACCTCCCAGCTCCCAAGGTATTCAGAAGTAGGGAATATACTGTGCTATAGGCTCCAGACTGGCTCATTTGAAGACAAGATTATGGTGGAAAATGAGATGGGTTCCTTACACTTGCAGTGTTTTACTGGTATTATTCCTAGGCATCTGTCTTTCTGTTATGTAGGAATAGATGTTAATGCACAGAAATCACAAACTCAAAATAAACTGTTTAAGTGTGGCAATAATTAATTACCTCGAGATTAAGTATTCTTGGGGGAGGGGGAGTTAAAAAACAAAAACAAAAAATTTATGATGCAGATATTGTCTTTTAACTGATGGTACCTTGGTACCAGTTTTAAGAGTCCTTTTCACTTGCAGGTAAAGAAACAATTAGTGGGGAAAAAGTAAAGAAATTATTGATTCAAATTTTCAGAGTAGGCCTTAGAAATAGCTCCTTTAAAGACTCTACGACCCGGCTGCTGCCATTTTGTTCAACATCTGGTAAAAACAAAATTTGTATACATCAATTTCAGTAGATGCATGTTGCAACTAGTACTGGTAACATTCCAGATACTACTATAATGAGAGTAGAATTGCCTGCAACAGATGGTAGTTACACCAAAAAATGGAAAAATAGTGGATTGATGGCTCAGAACTGCATATATCTGAAGATACTTAACTATACTGTTTGTTTTTAATAGCCACAATGGTATGGCTAGTGAACATGGCTGAGGAGGATCCAGAAGCCCAGCGGAAAGCTTCCAAAAACTCCACTTACGATAAACAAGGTAAGTTTTTCTTTCTTAGAGATGTCGTTTTATTTGAAGACATGTTTTTGGAGACCTGTGGGTTTTTTTGTTTTGTTTTGTTTTTCCAAACTTCTTTTAAGTACGTTGGTTGCTCTAGAAGGGTGAAAGAGCAGGATCTTTATTAGGAATCATGAATAGGTATAGACTGTAAAAGTTGTTCACTTACTGTGCAGCTAAAGTACCTGCATTCATCTTGCTAGAATTCAGGATGATACTGATGAGTTGTCTATCAATATACAACTATTTACTGAGCATGATTTGATATCAAATTGGGATAGTGTAATGTAACGTTAATTCACATTCATATTTGCATTAAACAGTTTTTTTTCCTAGGCCTTTGGCTACACAGCTAGTGATAGAAATGTGGAGTTTGTTTGCTTGTATAGCTAGGTAGAGCAAAATTTGTGAATATTCCTATGGGTAAAATGGGTGCTGTGATATGTAACTTCGAATGAACTTTTCTATTTTATTGGAAAATTAAGCCATCAAATTTTAATCTTTGGTTTATATTATAAAAACACCCAGTAAATATGCTTTTCTGGGCAGTCTGAGCTGATTCCCACCCTTTCCTAACTAGAGAAGCTAATGAAGTGTTAAATGTGAGTTAATTCCATAAACTGGAATTTTGAAATTGGGCTGCCACAGAGCTTCCACTCTGTTGTGCAAGGTACTGCAGAACACTAGAGCTTGAGTGCACCATGTAGGTGTAGTAACTGCACAGTAAATGATTATTCCTATGAATGTCTTAAATATTGAAGTCATAAGTGAGAATCTTCTCAATGGAATGTGCTAATGTTATAGATTGCTAAATAACACAGAATACCCTTTTGTCTTTGTGTATGATTTTCTATGTGGAGAGATTGTTAGAAGGCATATTTTTGCAGTGTATTTTAAGTTGCTTTCTTCCTTTGAGCTCCAGCAAGCCAGCCTCAGAATGATGATGCTGAAGCAGATGATGGTGGCTTTAGTCAGGAATGGCAGCAACAAAGGGACAGTAGAATAGGACCCATTGAGTCAACACCTGAATCACGTGCTGCTGTTCAGGCTCTGCCCAGTAACTCTCAGACAAGTGAAGACCCTGAAGAACGTGAGTATGGAGTACTCGGTCTGAAAGACTGGTATATGTGAAGCTAGTAAATAAGGTGTGGGGTGAGCAGTAGCAAGCTGAAGAGCTCTTCTTGTCCAGGATCAGTATCTCCAGGCTTTACAGAAGTAGATGGAGCTACTTTTAGGTATCTCTTGGTATTGCTGCCATAGTGAGTATGGCCAAAGTTTTGATTGGACATACAAGCTCACAACTTCAATAGCACAAACCACCGAGTTGATTTTAGACCATTATACAGTTGCATTCGTTTCTGTCTTGTTCACAGTATTAGGCTGTGCCTTGTCTCTTTTAGCTTTTAGACCCTACAAATGTAGCTGTTAATTTTTGAATCTCAGGATTAAATTACTGCAAACCACTCTGCACAAAACAGTGCTTAACACTTATTTGGAGGCTGAAATGAATGTGGAATGCCATGGGCTTGCTTGTTTTTCTCCAGCATTCTGCAAGTGCTGTATCTTTGGAGGGCACACGATATCAGTACTCTGGTATCTGTTTTAACAGGCTCCTGATTTCCCGTTGGAGCTTAAGGTGATATTAGATTTACAAAGCTCTAACTTAGTTAGGGTCTGCCTGTCTAACAGGCTGCTCTTCCAGTGTGATGCTGCAGTATTCAGCAGGTGCAACTGCTTCCTTTGATTCCCAGGTGCTCTTCTGTTTAAAACAATAAAGACTTCTACTTTAAGAACATATACATTATTGAATTTATTCCAAAAAATCCGAATTCAGAGTGAGTTGTAAATCCAGTTTTGTTTGTAGAGCTTAGAAAAATAACAATTTGCAAAATTATTAGAGATGGGACTATTTTAATTAGTTAACTGGTTAAAGAATCTTGTCTGGCTGGACTAGTAAATACGATGCCTTTATTGTTATTACCACTGGATTATTGTCTTAGCATCCACTGAGTCTAAGCTTTTGGCTTGTTTCTTTTCTTACACCCTTCTAAAGTATCGAGTAGAAGGAGGAAACAAAAAATCATAAATTAGGTCTTCCTATTTTTCATGGCAGATAATAAGGATAGATGGGAAGGGATCTAGTCAGACTTGTCAGACAGCATTAACTTACTAGAAATTTGCAGAGTTTGCTTGTTTGGAAGCATCCAAGGTTTGTTTAAGCAGTTAAAGGGTATTTTAATGCTTATTACCTCTTCTTGAATGCACTGTCTGAGAACAGATGCTCAAAATATTCAAAATATGCACTTGTGTATCTACTGGCTTGCACAAGTATTATTATCAGCACAAGTGTTATTACATGTTGTGAATAATCAGTTTAATGTTCTTCACACAGAAATAGGGGGTGCTCTGAGCATTTATGTATTTTTTAGAAGTCACTGATGAGTGAAATGTTTTGTTTTAAATGGATTTATAAGGTTCATGCTGAAATCTGTCCTTCAAACTTAGCATTTGACTGTGGAGATTCAACTGTAACTGATATTCTTATCTTAAAAACTACTGCTTTTCTGCTTTTTTAAAACAGAGATAAGGACTACATTTAGTTACAGCAAGATGTAGAACTTTTTCATTGAAATTACCATGTTACTAATAGCACAAAGATTAGCTAGGTAAATCAATATTCTAAAACTAAATAAACCAGTGCTTAGTTGCTGTTGTGAGCTTTTCTCACCAGGACTTCTAACAGCATGGAAATATGCCGTGCAGGCATAGCAGCACCTCTGCTTTGAGCTCCGAGTTTCTCGGAGATCTTTAAAGAGTCCATTTTGAGCTGAATAGCGATCAGGTGACATAATGTTTGACCTCTCTGACTTAATGTCTCTTAAAAGCCCAGCAACTCAAATGACATTCACAAAATCAATCCTGTTGTTGTTATTAATGGAGAAAAAAATGAATATTCTGCTCACAGAGCTGTTGCTAATTACT
This sequence comes from Nothocercus julius, assembly GCA_013398735.1. Taxonomy (NCBI): domain Eukaryota; kingdom Metazoa; phylum Chordata; class Aves; order Tinamiformes; family Tinamidae; genus Nothocercus; species Nothocercus julius. The sequence goes on along the minus strand of VZSV01000001.1, from coordinate 12,957,558 downwards.
ATTAGAATATAACAGTAACTCATGAGTTTTACAAGGATCTTTGATTAAATATGTTTTTGACTCCGTAATATACTTAATTGCACAAAAGTGCTTTTTAGGACTACCATAATCAGAATTCTGTAGGAAATTTGGGAGGACAGCAAAGTATTTTGATGCATATAGGTTTTTATGTTGGCAAACAAACTAAAGGCAGCAACTCTGACTCAATTGTTTTCTCCTCCCCTTTGACCATCTTAAAGAAATTTTACTTCTGTATCCTACTGTGACATGACAACTAGAAGTAGAAAAAAAATCCCTAACAGTTATAGTAGAAATTTCTGAGTTTGTTTACTAAGAATTGGCATCTATAATAGGACAGGAGTATAGAAAATTTCTAATTATAGGATGAATTGAGTAGTGTAATTTTCTCAGCTACCTTGTCTTACAAATGTTTATCAATTGATGCAAGAATGCAACTATTTATCAAAGTATAAAATATGTTTAGCATGATGTTTTGATACTTTAAATCTGTCTTGTTCTCTCAAAATTACTCATACATAATATTAGTAGACTGATGTTTAATACTGCCATATACTCATTTTTGCAGGAGGAGTAAAGCTTGGTTTAGGAGACTTCATTTTCTACAGTGTATTAGTTGGCAAAGCCTCTGCAACAGCAAGCGGGGACTGGAACACAACTTTAGCATGTTTTGTAGCCATATTAATTGTGAGTATAATATGATAATAGTTAACATTAGTCATAACTGCTCTTTTCCTTTGGGATTTGTTTATTTGGTGGCCTGACTCTGAAAGACTGATGAGGACTTCAGCTGTGATTTTTTTACTGGCTGTATGTCCATCACTTATTGCTTCAGTTTAGAGAGGCATGCAAATTCGCTATATTGCTGTGCAATTTTCAGTGTAAGTACCTTGTGCTTTTGTTGAATGGGATGTTATTAACACCTTCAGTAACAGCTAGTTCCAGACAGAGAAGAAGAAAAATGTTGTACAAGCCAATTCATTAGTGCTTATGTATATGTAATCTTTTGCTCATCAGAGTTCCCTAATTTTTCCCTTTTTTTTTTTTTCCTTCTTTCAGGGTCTGTGCCTTACACTTCTGCTTCTTGCCATCTTTAAGAAGGCCTTACCAGCTCTTCCAATCTCCATAACTTTTGGGCTAGTTTTTTACTTTGCCACAGATAACTTGGTGCAGCCCTTTATGGACCAGCTAGCATTCCATCAGTTTTATATCTAGCACACTTGATGCTGGTATTCTACAGATGTTTGTATTTGTAGCAAATCTGGGAGGAGGAAAAATGTTTTTCCCTCACTCCTCAAGTGAAACTGAAGTTTAATACTCAAGATTCCAGGCCTGAATCATTACAACTTCCTCCCATTTTTCTTGAGAAAGCTGCTGCACTGGGCACCGTATGATTATTTTTCCTGTGTGAACATGGTTTCTTCTTGATGAATGGTCTAAACCGAGTGCAGTCAGAAGCACTCTGATAAACCTGACTCTGGTAAGGACCACCTGTCAGAAAATTGCAAATGTTTCCACCAGCAATGTGCTCTCTCACCACAGGTTGATTATTTTCCACAGCATTAAGGGTGCTCAAGACTTCCTTGACATTAACAGAGGAAGCTGACAAATCAAATGGAACTTGGCTCTAAGCCATTTGAAGAGATAGAACCCAATTTAAGTCCTTCAGCAGTGATTTTTGACAGCTGAGTCCTGACTCTGCTTTGGGTTGTGAGAGAAAGGATTTTGCATTGTAGCAAATCAACAGAAGGGAGAATCTGTCATTCTGAAAGGGTGCTCCACCACTGCATAGCCTCCGTGCCTAAATGTGCTTGGTTTAGTAACTTTAAAAGCTTTTTTTCACACTGGAACTATAGCCTTTTCTCAGTTTTAATACCTTGCATTCTCACGTGTGGAGTGCACCTTCTGTAGAGCTGCTCCAGTTATGTAGCTACGTAGACTTGGACTGAATCATTTGGCATAAGAGGATCATGAGGTCCTAATTTGGATCTTTGATTCTGAAAGGTTACAGAACTACATTCAAAGGCAATTTCAGGACTTACTCTTTGTGCTCTTGCAAATCATTTTGCTAGCACACAATTCAAACCCTGCATTTGAGAACAGCCGCTAAGAACACAGTCTGCGTTGTGTTAGTTTAAGTTCCTTTTACTGATCGTCTTAGAAAGAAGCAGACATCCCCAACAGCTCCAGCTGGAGTTTAGCCTGCTACATGTAGAGGCCAAAGTGCTATTAGTAGCACTTCTAATGTCTCTTTCAAAAGCTTCTCTTCAAAAACATAGCTGAAGGAATCTAGTCTACAGCAATTTAAAATGTGGGAATGTTCTTTCTAAAGTTCTCTTGACTCGGCTATTGTCTCGGTCTGAAGTCTTGATCACCCAACCTTCTAACATCTCAGGTTGGGCACGGATCTTTTTTCATGCAGTAACTTTATTGGTGAGAATTCTTAAGTTGAGATGTTATTTATTGTTATCAAGGAATGAAATCTGTGGCCCTCTCTAATTACATCTCAAGTGAGGAACGGAAGACTGGAGAAATGAATGATGACTCAGAATCACTGAGAAGGTGATACGGGTTTTTGATCTTCCTACAAGAAAAAAAAAAAAAAAAGATTCTGACCTTAAAACTGCTAAACTCCGTTTTGTTCTTTATTTGAAAGAGCTTGTTTATGGATAATTGCTTGGAAATGAGACTTATGTAAGATGAAGTTTGTTTTGCTGTAGTTTGTTTTAGTCTGTACAAGTCTGTTTTTTTTGTTTATTTGTTCTTTTCTGAATGAAGCACAGGAAGTGGATACTCCTGACAGGCATTCCATTTTACCTGCATCTGGGTACTGGAGTCCTTGCCAGATAGAACAACTGTCAGAATCCCAAAGCAAACTCCTTTTGCTCTTTTCCTGGGGCTTTGTTTCAGTACCTCCAGATTTGAAGGCCTGAGACCTCACAGATGCTTTCAAACAATTGCCCAAGTAATGGAATAAAGGGAATAAATGGAATAAAATGTTTAAATCCGCTTTAAAACCAAAACCTTTTCTTTGATTGTCCTTGGAAACATCTCTGTATTGCCCAATATGATGTGCTAACTCTATGTTAGCACCTCCACCTGCATAAAATAAGATATACTGTTTTGTCTCCTCTAAAGTACTTTATTCATCTCATTTGTATGCTAATTCATTGTGGCTAGCATTAATAAAAGTAATCATATCCCAGTTGCTCACACTGACTTTTCAGGTCAAACTTCCGTGTGTTTTCAAGCTTCATTCACTGTTCCATATTTTGCCTGACTTAAAATGGGCTTTTTTATACAAGAGTCTGAGTTCAGTTTTATACTATTGTAACTTGTTCTTTTCCTGAGCATCATACCTATGAAAATTCCCATGTGTGTTTCGTTGGACATCCCAACTTGTTTTGGTGTATGGAACAGGTTTGCTAAGAGTTGGTACTGCTAGGATCTGTTTGTGGATATGAGCCAAGTCTCAGCTGAGTTGTTACTGAAGTGCAATAGTCATCATTATTGCTTGTGGATTTGGTTTAATTATTTACCATAGAAGCAGTGACTCCCATAGAAGTTGCTTTAGAATACATAGAAATATGGAAAAGCCTTTCTACATACTTGAATGGGTGTTAAATGTACAACCTGAGCAAGAGCTCAGAATCTTTGAACACTAAATTGCCAGTCTTTCACTCTCCAAAGTTGTTTCTCCTGTCCTGGAGTTTGGATTTCCGGGAGTTTTGATTTCTAAGTTAGTGTGGACTTACAGTAGTGGAGACTATAAAATCACAGAAACTGTTGTTCAGGTTTCAGTATTTGAATCTCAAAATGAAGAAATAAAGAAAAGGGAAAGCAGCTTCAAGTGCAGCCTAATGTATGTTAAAGTATGCTGTCTGATCCCAAGTCCTGATGATACCTTCGAAAAACAGGTTGTACAAAACTGAGGCAAATATTCTACATTTGCTTACTTAGGGTAAGGCATGCTTGGTTGTTCCAAATGAGATCTTGCAGGTAAAGGCTATCGCAGGACTCAGGTCCAGAAGATGCAGTTAAGAATGGGTTTGGGGTGGTTGTGGTTTTTTTGTTTGTTTTTTTTTTTTTTTTTTTTTTTTTTTTTTTGGCTTGAATTTGAGTTGTTACTATGTAAGCGTGAAGGTGGCAGCCCTTTTTTTCTTACTCTCTTTTGTCTTAAAACACAAATCTAATTATAGCTCTTGAATCATTTCAGCTTGGCTAGCTTGGGATAACTGAAAGAATTCTGTTATGTTGTTTGCAGTGTTGTTGTTATTACAACAGTACATTGGCCTGTAGTTCTTAAAGAATTGTTGTGCAGCTCTGGTAGCTAGAGCTGCGCCCCAAACAGACTAACTTGTAACTGCTTATTTCAATAGCTTTGTTTTGAAACTGATCATCTTGACAGCTTACTCTGCCCTTTCAGCTTGCATTAACGATTAGTCTCTTCCCTTGATGAATCTTTTGCAAATAAATAAATGAATAAACCAAAACATGGACCTACATATTTGCTTTAGAAACAGTCACTTTTTTTCGTTGGGGAATTACTTAATCCAGAGAAAAATAACCCAAAACATTGCCAAAAGCTGGGTTTATTTGTTTGCTTTTTACAAAGGTGTATGATGCTGTTATAGGTATGCATGGCTCTTAAGGTGGCACTCAAATTCTTGTACCTTGAAGGTGTGTACTTGTTTACTGTAGCACATTCTGGCAAGGTAGATCTTGACTCCTTTAAGCCAAATATTCGAGGGCTGCGTTCCACTAAAAATGGGTAACTTCCTGTACGTGCAAAGCAAATACTGGATATTTCTTGGATGTACACAGATTATGCATTCTGGGTGTGCAGGTGACAACTGTTCTGCCTTTACTGCAGTGAAGAAATAATTATTCTGAAGTTCATTTTAGGTGGACGGTACCATATGAAGAAACTTACCCAAATGGAAACTAAAAAAAATGCTGTTAATCTTGGAAATGTTGCTATTGAAACAGGACTGATAGAGACTGTGGAACATGTCTGCACTGCGGCTGCATCTCAATGGTAACTTGGTCATTGGGAAAGCTGAAATGTGAATTAGAATGATATTCTTTTACACTCAAAGCATTTGCTGTTTTCTTTTTTTTACAAACACTGGTTTGTACATAATCTGAATTGAATGTGAATGTTTTTTAAGTACCTTTCCGGTTCTTGGTAAGATAAAATTTTGATAGATTATTGCAATTTTTCCTGTATTTGTCTAATTATTAAAATAAAATTGCATGGATCCTAACCTACCTCGCCTTTATTACATTATTTTTAAAGCCACTATTTTTAAACTTAAAGTTATTGGAGGCCTCAACACTGTAGCAATTTATGTTCAGCATTTAATGAGTAAGATTCCTGTTTTAAGATACTTAAGTGGCTTCTTTTTTCCTAAAAGAGAAACTTCTTCAAACTGGTTTCTGCTGAAATACTTTCTTTCAAAAGTGACTTTTCATTTATTTGCAGAGTCAATCAAAGCCAATTGCAAAACCCCATGAGATATAATTAAGGTATGAAAAAAGTTATATGAATTTATAATTGAGCACTGTCTTGCATGATGAAAATTAGTTTTACACAGGAAAAATATCTTAAGATGCCCAGAAAGAAAACACTTCATTAACAGTTCTGTGTATTGCTATTTAACTGCTGGTTTCATATTAATAGGCTAGAAAAAGAACTCTTCATAGGAGCTTTTTTGATTTTTATTTTTTTTTGAGAAGTATGCACTGTAAATTGTGCTACTTAAATTACTAATATTCATATTGAAGATGCTTCTTTGGGAGATTGCCCTGTCTTTGCATAAATGTATAATTTCTGTTTTTTCATGACAGAAGAGAACAAATAATCATGAATAATTTGTGAAGAATGTAGCTGTTTGACCATGAATAGAAATAGGAAACTTGAAGTTTCCTCCAAGATTTGAGGAAAAGTATTTAGTAAAGGTCTTAACTTTATAGGTTCTTTCACCAAGAAACAGAGCAAACACTCTAAACTGAAAAGTTACTGTTTTAAATTTTTATTGATGGTCGTATTGTGTCAGGAAACATTTTAATCACAAATTTAAGTTTTTTTTAAAAAAAATCTCTAGAGTTACCATAAGCTTTAAGTACATGGGGCTTATAGGGGAAAAAAATCAATTGATGACAGTGCGAGAATTTGTGTTCTTAATTCTGATTTAGTTTTAGGGTCTAATATGATGAAATCATTTAAGAATAGAAATATTTTTGGAGGTAAAATCTCTAAAAGTGAGATTTAGAACCTCTTTTGAGGTTCTGCCTTGATATGATTTAATCTTCCTGATGTCATATACTGAACTGGGAGAGTATGGTTCTAATATTCTAATTCAATGACCAATTTCTTATTCCATTCCACTTTCAATGTAATCTGTGGGCAAAGCCATATGAGCTTCTTGTATGACAACTTCAGGTTCTGTGGTGAATTCTGCTGGCTCTTTAGCAGTCATTGCTATTTAAAAAAAAAAAAAAAAAGCCCTAGAAATTGCAGGAATTTTTAAATGCAAACTCTGGTCTGTAAATGTCCAGAATTTCTGAACTCTGCAGAGAAAAGAACCAGTCTCTGCTGATTGGAGCTAACAAAACTGTTTTTCTTGATTGGGTAATAATCAGCTATTTACTAAATTTCACATCCTGAATTTGGTCATTGTCTTTTTAAACCCCCATTTGCTATAGCAAGATGACAAAATGACCTCAACTTAGCATCAAGAGACTGGCTAATGGATAGTACAAATGTCATTTGATTAGATTTGCGCTTTACTTTGAAATATGGTTTTAATCTAAACTGTGGCAAGAAGAGTGAATAGACTTACATCTTCATATTAATTTTCTAACTGTGGTAATATTAGCTAAGGACCACTCTCTTTGATCCAGTTAGTGCTGCAGTCAGAATTAAACACCGTACTTACTGCTCTTACAGTACAAGTCAGCATGAACATACTTGGAGCGTGACTGAGCTCAGCTGGATCTTCATCTAATGTAACACCTGTGTAAGAATTTCAATACTCTATTAAATCAGTGATTTGTTAGATCAACTTCGGAGTAAAATTACTAATCAAATAGCATATTCAAGTAGAGGCCATACGGTTATCATCTAGTTATTGGTTATAAACTTAGCGTTTGATGCTGTTGCATCATACTTACCGTGTGTCAAATTGTACTTTCAGCATTATTTGTGAGAGAGGAATGAATTCGAAGTTAGATGGAAGGGAGTAGCAGCAGATGTCCAGGGGGAGGTTTGTACGAAGATCGGGAGTGGTTGGCTCCTGGCATCAGGAAGCAGCCAGAGGGCTGGTCGCCGCCAGGTGCACTGCACTTCATCGCTGTCTGCAGACAAGAAGCCAACGCTGCGTTAGAGCAGAGGTGAGAGAGCAGGGGCTGTCTTAGTGTCTCTGCAAGCTCCCAGCAGTAATCTGTGCTAACACTGTAATCACAGCCTCGTGGCAGCCCAGTGCCCTCAGCTGCTTTCTATTCTTAGCCTTTATAACAAGAGATTAAAGCACATGAAAAAACAGCATCTAAAAAGTAGAGCCTGTGATAAAATACAATTTCCTTTTGGAGGACTGTAGCTAATACAGGATGAATCCTGTAGGGGAGCCATATATTTCCAGTCACTGTTAGGTTTCAAAACTATTTTAAGAACAGCAGAATCTGGTTGTTGTCATAGTAGCAATAAACCTTTTAATCTTGCTTCCTGTGGAGATGGATCTGTTGTTTGCTTATCTACTTAAGGATCATCAAGGCTGGCTAGGTGACAGAGAACTAGGGATACAGCTGTGTGAATGCTACTCATAATCTCCAGAAAGTGCGGTGCGCTTGCCTACTTTGATAGTGCTTAGCTAGGTTTTCCTGAGGGATCAATCTCATGGCAAGCTAGTAGGACAGGCACCAGGGGAGCAAATTTTCATTTATACCAGTATTTTGGCATTGACATTTTTTTCATTGTGAATAAATGAAAATTTCAAAGTGGTGCCAGACAGGAGCTTGCCACTGTCATGAGTCCTTTTAGAACACAGAGTCCTTTTAGAACAAGTCGAATCACTCTGAATGTCTCCACTGCTTAGTCTGTGAGGCTTCCCACACAGTTTTTTGTTGTATTTATATATTACTGTAAAGACTGTAGTCTTTGAAAAGTTAATGCAATTAAAAACTCCTTGAGGTATTTGGGTGATACAAAGTGACTTATTTTGAAATCTATGATTGGTAGGGGTGTCAAGAGAAAACCAAAGAAAACTGACAAACCCTTCAACTCTAACAATTAGAGTTACTCTAAGTGAAACTCCAGAACTGAAAGAGACCTTCCTTCCCACCAGATCAAGCTGCTTGGTGAATTACTGAGGTCTTTACCATTCCCAGTTTACCTGGTGCATTCCGGTTATAGTACTGGACTGCATAACCCCCCCGTCCTATAGATAGTAATGTGCATGTTTTGTTTGAACCTGTGATTTGACTGATATGTACCAAAGAATAGTGACAATTGGGGATTTTCGTGCTTTGTTTTTCTAGAGTCTGAATGTTCTGACTAGCTGCACAGTTTGTGATTAGGAGAAATCTCACAGCAGAGTGAGTAAAAGAATGTTTCCAAGGTTAGCTACTTGTTCTCAAAATCTATATTTGATTGCCCCTTTGCAAAGTTTTGATGATGGATTAAAGTTTTTCCCCTCCTTTCCTTGCTTTCCTACAGGCCTCAGTTCAACATGAAAGGAGAGGATGTGTTAGGCCAGTCTTAGACAATTCCTCCTGTCCCTCTGCGGATGCACTCTTGCCATTAGAGGGAAGCTTGTCAGTTATTGCCGAAATTAGTTTTTTCTGCTTCGAAGGCTTTACAAAGCAACATCCTGTTGAGTGAAATGCCATAACAGCTTTAGCAGTTTTGAATAATCTAGTACTCCTTTGATGAGCTTTGTTTGGCAGGGGCTGCTGCTAAAGCTTTTGATCAGATCTAACTTTACCTCAGCCTGCATCGCTCTCCGAGTTACCTCAGTTGTCATCTGATCTGCCCACGCAGACTTTGGAAGCGCTGGATGGCCTCCCTCCTCACTGAGGGAAGGGACAAGGTCCTTCCTGCCTCCCTTCACTTCCTTTCCTTCATGTTGGTCTTGGGTGCCACAGGAAGGATGCAGCGGATACTTCTGGGCAGCAGTGCAGGATGAGCTCTCCTTGGCCAGCTGCTTCTTGCAGGATGTCCCAACACCATCTGCCTTGTCCCCACCTCACACAGGTGCTTGCCACCCTCCTTCCCCCAACCTGCCTCCTGCTCAGTCGCTGGCTCAGTGCGGGCTGTGCTTTGCTTTGGCCAGTCATCCTGCTTGTGAGTTAGGGTAGGCAGAAAGAGCAGCCGGGGAGACCAGCTCTTGAGAGGTGCTGTAGGGATGAAGAAGGGCTCAGGCATGTGGACAGCAGCAGCAGCTCTGCAGAGCTGGTATCTGCTGAACTTGCCACCTGTGGCGTATATTCTAGCCTCTGCACTCCCAGTCATGAACAGGACCTCCCCAAGCTGTAAAGTACTCAGCAAAAGGTTCTCTGTAGTGGATAACCATTCCTATCCCTTCCTCTGTAATGGACTGCAAAGTGCCTGTGTAGGAGGATGCCTTGTTGAACATGTAATGTTTTTGCCAGAAGACTAGTTAGCTGCCATGGAGAATATCTCCCCAGTGGAGCAGTTTCTGTTACTACTTTGGGGGCCTTTGGAAGCTTTGCAGTTTGACATTCTGAATTAAAAAAAAAAAAAAAAAAAAAAAAAAAAAAAAAAAAAAAAACGAAAGAAAGAAAGAAAAAAGAAAGAAAAAAGGTTTATTTTGAAACAATGCATTTTGAATGGTAATTCAGATTTTTGACTTTTATTTAATCTCAAACTACCCCTCCCCCCCCTTAAAAAAAAAAAAATCCTATGTTTCCACACTTAGACATTTAGTCCCAACTTGGATTATTTACCCTTCCAAAAATCTCAGAAACCTTCAGTAGTTTTAAGGTACAAGGCAGCTGTTTCTTAGACAGTGAAAATACTATTAGTTCAATTTATATGAACATCCTGTCACCATTTGGTATTTATTTATACTATGCAACTGATTTTCCAGATGTGCCAGTTTGGGAATAATCATATTAAAGCCACCCATTTTTATTTGCTTGAACCCTACTATGTTAAATTAATCTTGGGAGTTTGTTAATCTTTTGACTGATATTTAGTTGAAGGATGGATGAAAGAAAATACCTCTGCGTTCAGTAATTCTGCCCTGCAGACACTTATAATGCTAAGGCATATTATTTTTTGTCGAGTATTTTGGTCACAATCTTGGCTGGGCATTCTCCTGTGTGATAATACAAATTAAAATGTGTAAAACATGTGATGTATTCCCATCTCAACCTCTGCCAGATTGCATAAAATGTGTTTAAAACCTGCATAATAGTAGCTGAAATTGTCTCATGCTTTAATAAGACAGCAGATTTTATCAATATTCTTTAAACTCTGCAGATTGAGATCATCATTATATCAGTATCCTACGCAGCTCTGAGTATTTTGACACTTGCGTAGTAACGGTGTTTTTCTTTTATTAGAAACAAATTAAATAACTGGGTACAAATGTCTCCCACTCTCTGTTACAAGAATGGCTGGTGCTGCCAGATGCCACTTGGTTCTTTAGTGGTTTGTTCAAATGGTTTTACTATAAATATAGAGGTGGGAGCTCTTTATGCTTAATCTTGTAATGAGTTTATTTGCGTAATGCATTTACCTAAGCGCACTTTCTACATGGTGAGGTCCGGAGCTCGTGCATACTGCACTGGCTGCTGGAAGTGCAGCTGGGGATAAACCCACAAAGAGGCTGTTTTGGAGAACAATGTGGGAGTGGTTTGAGGTAGCAAGACACTCAATGTACTGAAAAATATCAGTTGTTAAAATAGTGACCAGTGTTGGCTGGAGGTGACAGGCTTAACCCAGCTACTGTGAGGCAACGATCTCTCACTGTGGTTCTCAGTGTTGCCTTGCAGTCTGTGGCTGATAAACTAGAAATAGATGTAATGTTATGGGCGTCTGCCTGATGAGCTATTTGCTTTGTAGCTTTAGTTCTTCTTCCTCAAGGTTCATCCTGAGTGGTTTGCCTTGCCTTGTCAACCTGAGCTGTCACTGAAAAGCCATTTTGCTGGATTTTGGAGTTCTTCCTTCTCTTTAAAATTCCAGATTAGTGAATTGTCTCCTTTGCATTGCTATGAAGACCCTCAGAAGAGAGTGGGGTAGCACACTGATTTATTCCACAGTTATTCCCAGGACCCCACTGAAATAACTTAGCAACTGAAATGCCCACAATCTGCTTTCAAATGGGTGCTTGAAGGGCAGGACTCAGACTGAGTCTCACTCTCAGCCTTTCTCTGCAGTTTGTACATGATAGGAAACCTCCATTTTCTGGATTGTGTGGGCTTCTGAGTGAGAGGAAAACATGTTTTTGGCTCAGAGAGAATGTAAGAAGACACAAGTATCTCTTGCATGAACTAGGCTCATCTTGGCAATTTCACACTCTCTTCATTTGCTTCGGGTGCTAAAATCAGCCCAGCTGAGTATAGTATTGCAGTCAGACCTGGCAGTTCCCAGCCTTTATGGAAAGCACCAAAAGTTTCACTTCCATTTGTGCTGTTTCCTGTAATTTTCATGCCATCCCTACTGACAGGTGTGAACATCTCCCATAGTTGCTTCCCAGTTTTGTGCTCAGTAAGCTCTGCCTTTTCTGCTTTCATCTTTCTCAAATCCATGTGCACGAGGGAATGGTGGAATAGAAGAAAAGCAGGCAGGAGAGGGCTGGTAGATTTTAGGGATGGTGTCCCTTGATGAAGTGTGCTCTGTAGTAAGAGTTCCAAGTTTTCCTGACTCAGTATGACTCTGAATAGATCAGACAAGCCCCATTTGGCTCAGTGCATAGAAATGCCTGTTGGTTATTAGCTGCTGATTTAAACTTTAAAACATGCCAAACTCTTAATAATTCTAGAAGCATTCTTTCAGCTGAGCTGAAGGCACAAGGGGAAAACAGTCTTAGAAATATTTTGCCATGCATTTTTGACTCTTCTTTTTAAACCTGCTTCCTAGCATCTGATGATTTTTTGAAATTAACATCTTTTCTGGACACTTGTCTAAATTTCTGTCTTTTTTCTTTTTTTCCCCTTCTAAAAAAGACCGCAAAACTAAGCACTACATTTCCCCTCTAATGGTGGTGGTACTTCATCTGTAGCCTTGAATACTCCATCTTCCAAGACACAATGCCGCTGTATAACAGAGCCTAGCAATATTATTATTTTTTCCTGCTATATTTTGTTACAAATTCCCATCTGACGTTATTTCCCCATCACTACCATCACTCCTAATACTGCTGTTCACTGTGTGTCTTTCTGTGCTGAATTCTTGTGGTTTGAATTGTTTTCTCAGGTACTCTATTCTGCATTTTTCCCAGATGAATCCACTGTTGTTGGTGTTTGCCTGCACCTCCAGTTCTTCTACAACAGTAGAGCCCAGTGTTGAGAAAAGGTAATAAACTACAAGTTGTGTTAGAATCTTGTTGCTCTGTTTTTCTGGCTCAAGTGATTTCTCTACCTTTCTCCCACTGCAATTTTCATGAGAATGTTTTTAATTCCCACTGCAACCCTAGTACGATTCCTATCGTACTTTACTAGGAAGTTCTCTCATGTTACTGCTTGTTTTCATTTTATATTGTTATTTTAGTAGTATTTCTTACCCCATCTCTGTTGCCAAGACTCTCTCTGTACGCAAGGTGTCTTAAATAGTTTTGAGAGTAAGATAGTGAGAGGTGATGTCTCAATTACTCATATCCAAGAAATGATCTCTATGGTGTCCTCTTTCTGCATCTTTGTAATTCTATTAGATTTAAAATATTTGGGTGCAGTTTGTACAGTTGTGGAGACGGTGAAGATTCCTCAGTAATGAAGACCTACTATTTTGTAATGCTGCAGCATGTCCCAGCCTATTCCTGTGCCATGTGCATCACGTGGGATCTGGGCTGGCAGCCAGTGCAAATGTTCCTGCAAGGACTTTAGGACATATTCTAATTATGTTTAGATTCATCCACTCTCTTTCATCTGAAGGATGTCACTCTTTCTGCTCATTTCCAAATGCAATGCAAAGCAGTCCATCTGCCAGCCTGAGAGGGGCCTGCTGCTGAGCTTGTGTGAGAGGCAGTAGGAGGGCTGGCCTTGCAAGTGACTTTCCACCCTCCGGCTGTGAGAAGCCCAAGGCCTTTGAACAATGTCTGAGCTTGGCCGGAGTCCAGCACTGCCTGCAGCCAGTGCTGGAGGAGAAGAGGAGTTCCCTGGAGGAAAAAAACTCTTATCTCTAAGCCTGGCAGAGGGAAAGGAGGATAGACTGTGGGGTGAAGCATATGGAGCTCTCCACAGTTGAAAAAAATAAGGTTTTCTGGTTAAAGGCCAGAGACTGAAAGAAAAAAATGTACGTTGGAGTTACGCATGTGAACATGTGTGTTCTCTCTCCTTAACCTGGTGCTCAGTGTGTAGGATGGGAATAGAGGACTCTTCCAAAAAGTCTTTTTTAAGGGAACAGGAACTGCACAACAGTATGCAGAATAAAAGCCACTATTCAGTACTGTGCCCTGGCATGTAACCTCCTGTGAGGTGAATGCAGTGAGGATAGGTCCATGTCTGTATGTGATATATGGCAAATGAGATTTTGCATTTCTGTGCATATGCAGAACAGGCTGAGGGAAAAGGTGCAGACACAGCCTTGTGTAAATGTTCTGACGTGGGGAGGGAGGAGAGACTGGTGCCTGGACTGACTTTGGAGGTTACCAAGAGCAAGCCTGTCTTCAGGCCTCTGCTATTCTCCTCTGAAAAGACAATCAGCACTAAATTGCATGGAGTCTTTCCTGGAGAGTTGCATGCATCAGCGCCTTCTTGTCGGCTGAATTAATTTCTCAAGGATAATGTTGTTACGTCAGATCCCTGCTGAATTAATGATTGTTGTTGTCTAGGCAAGCGCGTTAATTAACAGGGTACGTAAGAAGGCCTGGGTCAGACCTCCAGGAAGTGGGCCAGGCCCTCGCAATCCCTCGCGGCCGCTGGGATCATCGCGCTGCCTGCTCTGACCTGGCTAAGCAGCTCATCATCAGTGTAGGGTGTCTCAGTCTGGGGTTGCGTGTGTTCACAGTTGTAGTGCAGCAGCAGCTCCTGACTGTTGTGAGCAGTATGTTGTCCAAGAAGGGCTTTGGTGTTCAAGTGGCACCTGGCAACAGCTTGGAAGGCTCTTGGAAGTCCGCTTGGTATGTCATTTGGCTCCAGGGCCACTATTCCCGAGAAGGCTGAAGTGACTTGATGAGCTGAATGGATGCAGGGTTTATAAACACCAGCCTGCAGGCCCCTAACTGGATCTGACCCTCTTCCAGGTGCCCAGGGCCTGCCTGCTGCAGTGGCAGCTGTGGTTACCACTGATTGCAATAATTTAAGATTAAGAAACTCTTCAATAGAAGAGAGGTGTGCAGGCTATTGTGGAGTTTTTAGATAAACTCCCCCCCGCTTTTGTCAGAAGAAGCTCTGTATATTTTGTTCCTTCTGCCTTATCCAAACATGGGATTAGGAGAGAGAAAAAGAGGCTAATTCTCTTCTTTGCCTGCGCTAGGCTTCTGTTGCTGTAAGCTAGCTTCCCTCAGTATCTGTAAGATGAAAGTCAGGCTGTGCTCTTGGGACTGGGTGTGCAAGAGTGGAGTGGGCGGCTGCTTAAAGAGGTTTCTTTGTACTTTAATGGGCACTGCAAGAGGTTCCCAACAGAATTCCTACGATGAAAGCTGTTTTTCCTATGTCAGGCTGCAAATAGACTCATTATTGCCCTGGCTTTTTCAGCACAGCACATATGTCACTGCAGGGTTGTCAGCCCTTCAGTAGATTTCTACAGCGCAGTAAAAATAAGTAGATTAACACAGCAAAGAAGATTAGAGGCACTTTGGGAAAGGAACGAGAAGGGAGGAGGATGAGCAGGAGAGAGTATAAAAAGAAACCACCAGCCAGTGCGTGCCAGGTTTTCTGGTGCATGTTACACAGGGTGGCTTTCTTTGTCCCTTTTGGGTTTGGGCTAGGCCGGCTGAACAGAACTGAACCTGACACCATGTCCAGAGAGAAACTGGAGTCTCTGGTCAAGAACATGGAGATCATGCTCTCGGAGGTGGAGCAGCTGAAGATCCACTGCACCAAGCAGACGGAGGAGGTGAACCAGGTGGTGCAGGAACTGCGCCGGGAGAACAAGGAGCTGACAGAAAAGTATGAGCTCATCTGTCAGGATCTGAAGGAAGCCAAGGAGGCCATTGCCCAGCTGCAGGACACTAAGTTTGCCTTTGAGGCAAAGGAGCGGCAAGCACAGAAGCTCAACCGGCAGCTGTGAAGTGGCAGGAGAGAGAAGCAAGAGATTTCTTAACCTGACCCAAAAATAAACAGAAACCTTCAAGTGCTGCAGACAAAATCCCTGGACTGGTGTTTTAAAGTAACTGTCTCTCTTCCTCCTTGAACTAAACTTGCACGCTGGAAAAAAGTCCTCTTTTTGTGGAGGGAAGATCTCAAGGTGCAGCTGGAATTCTGCCTCAGAAGGCTCCTTTGTTAATAACTAAATATTTCACTGTGCTGGGAGGGAAATCTTATTCCAGAATCCCCTATCAAAGATCTGAGCCAGGGATGAACAGCAACGGGTGCTTGGATCTGGGTACCTTCTTCTGCGCTGCAGGGTTAGTGCAAGGACAGAGCTGGGGAAAAGAACCATCCTTGCTGTGAGACACAGGAGAGAGCTGCGCTGTGAGAGCCTGTCCAGATGGAGAGAAGGATCGTCATCTTGACAGCCCCCTCTGCCTGATTTCTTCGCTAACATTTCTCCATTGAACATACCAAAATTTTCACGCTGCAGCTGGGCGGTGATGCCGTCCTTTGCAAGGTGTCAGCCTCATTGCTGCCTGACACTGCAAGACATCAGTGCGAGCTAATGTTGTGCCTCATGCTTCCAAACACTTGCTACCAAGGGCATGTTGGTCCAGAGGATCTTTAATGTTACTACAATTGCTCTTGTCCTCTTCACTTTCCAAACTGAAGTGTAAGGACTGGAAAGGTTTCTGTCTTGATTTCCATTTCAATAGAGTTAAATCCTAATGACTCTGTGATTAGTATGTTAGAGTTAAACCTCTGCTGAATATAACACTTCTTCAGCTGAAGAGCTATGTTTTGACACAGGAATTACGTCTCGTAAGCAGAACTAATGTGAATAAATGGACGAGGAATTAGGAGGGATATGTGTGTATGTGGCGTGGGGGTGGTGAGAATTGCCTGTTAGAAGGTTTTGCTTTCAACTTCTGTCTTCTGGCTCTCCTAAAGAGCATTTGGGGTAGTCAGTGCCAAGCACAGCTAAGAGCAGGTGCCTTCTGATGCACAGTGAATAGTGGGAGATCTCGAGGGGGAAGTGTGGAGAAATTGCTGTGAGAAAAAGCTTGAATTTTTAAACAGAGAATAGCTGGAATGGTTCCAGGAGGATCTTTCTTCATGTTGGCTGTGATGAAGTCGGCTTCCTTCTTCCCTTCAAAGCTTTTCTGTGTGATTATCTCTGCCTGGCAAGCTCCCTTCCTCGGCGAAGGCTGAGGGATGGGAGAAGCAGGGAAACGTTTCTGCTTCAGGCTCTGTATTTCATCAAGGGCCCAGGCCCTGGGCTGGGGTGGAGGGGATGAACCACACGAAGAGCACCGTGAGGAAAGGGAGGCTTGGCTGCCCTGGCTGCACTTGGCTGAGGCACCGCCTGACCATGACCCTGTGCTCCTTACCCACCAGTGACAGCTTGAGGGGCACAAGAAGTCAACATTAATCACTAGATTTATGTAAGAGCTAAAAATGTTTTCTCTTGAAATGGATTTTCTAGCCCAAACTGCTTACCACCTCTGCTTCCTTATACTTTTTATAAATCACTAAAATGTAAAATCAATAATAAAACGAAAACACAAACATCTGTTCTGGATAAGGCATAGTTTCATTTAATGCATGTATGTGGTATTTTTTGAATGTGTGCTTGCTAAATATAATTATTCCAGTTTAAATCCTTCTTAGCAAAGAATGGACTAATGGAGACCCTACAGATCCTTCCGTGTTTCTATGTTAATCTCTCTAAATGAGATTCTCTGTGTGGCTGTCAAGTTCAGTCCATGCTGTAGCTTAATCCATGATACAGGAAAAGAAAATGGGATTGCAGTGCCCTTTTGATCCGTTTCCTAATAATTAGCAATATTTTAAGTGTCTCATATTCAGGAAAGCTGAGAGATGATTTGATGTAAATATTCTAAGATTTGAGGTGGAATATTGGAAAAATTGGGTACATTATCCAGTGTTAGAAAACAATAACAAAACCCTCCTTCCCTCCCAAGATACTCTGTTGTGTCTTGGTTTTGTTTACAGTGGTTACACTTGAGAGTAGTTGGGCTGGTTTAAAACCATTGCAGCTTTCATTGCCCATGGGTCCTTTGCCCTTCTATGTCCAAGTCTTCCAGTATCCAAGTCCAGGCTTAGCATGGATCAGTGCCTTCACTTGGATCCTGCACTGTGTACCAATACATTGGTACTATGTACTGGAGTGCCTTTCATAATGATGTTTTTTCTGGAATTAGTCATGGCCCTTGGTAGTTGTTTCTGTTTTCTGAACATCAACGTTGTCAGTTTGTGCTTCCTTTCTTCTTTAGATGGCCGTAAGGGTGAAGAACAGAAAGTTGTGTATGGCATTAGCAGCTTGTTCAGAAAGTTGGCCTGATAAAAATCTTGCCTGATTTGGATAAGAATCGAAATTAACAGGAAGTGACAAGCTTACTAATTGCCTTCTCTTGGAAAGAGATAGAGGTGTCTAATTCTTTAAATCCAGAAACCAAATTTATTTGAAGACTCTCTTGGAGAGGACAGTATAGGAGTTGTCTCAGTTGTCAGGAATGGACGAAGAAAATGGGGCTCAGTCAGACCAAGTCTCTGCAAGTCCATCTGTTCTTGGAGCAGATTATAGCAAACTACTCACAACTGGGTTGTTTTTTTTTACTGTTCTGGTCTGCCTTATATGGCACTGTGTGAGAAGGGGGGACTGGACAGGAATGAAGCCGTTACTTTCAGACACAGGCAACCTCCCTCCCTCTGACCTAGGAAAAGGTGCTTGGGCTTGGTTTGACATCCCAGAGGCCTTTATTTCCTTACCTTCTCAGGGATCAGCACACGCATCTGGGATGCCAGATTCCAGGTGAAGGTCGTCCTCTGCTTGAAAGGATTTGGGCCCATACCCCCTGAATGAAGTGGCCTAAGCTCAAGTCTGGTGAGGCTGCCACTTGATCAGGCTGCTGCACTTCCTTAAGGAACTGGACGTTATTTTGAAAGGTAAATAGAGACAAGCATGTCATTTTCCAGCCATCTTGTCGCATCTCTTCGGCTAGAGGATGAAGGAGGTGCTTAAGAATGCTTGTTTCCCTACGTCTAATGCCACAGCTAGTTGGGCTGGAGCTGTATCCAGACAAGCATGTACATCTTCAAATATTCCTTGATGCCAACCACTGGTAACCCTGGAAGTAAAGAGTCCTGGTGATCTGTTACCATGAAAGGTAATTCTGGAGTCTGTCAAAAGAAAATGCATGTGTCTTGTTAGGTCTTGTACTGACCTTCATCATGTAATTATTGAAATCCCAGCATCACAGCTCCTGTAGATATTACTTCTTGCCAGAAGCGCTTAAACTAGTGGGATTAGAAGGGATATTTTGTTCAGCAGAACTCATTCTCGCTGCATTTACGTAAACTGTTTCTTCTTGATGATCTCATCAGTGACACCCACCTGCCATTTGCCTCTGGGCAAGCTGCTGGTTGGAGCTAGTTGCAAGAGGGTAATTGCTGTGTTCCTGACTGTGTTCACTCCACAGAGAATTGTGCGTGCCTTATAAAGAAAGGAGAGAGGTTGCAAATCAGTGGATTGTTTTACCCTCACTGAATGTTAGTTGTTAAAACACTTTCAACACTGGGATCATGGCCTTTCTCCCAGAGAAATGGTGCACACACAAAACAGACTCTGTGGACATAGGACAAAGGTTTTCTTCATATTTGCATTGTGCCTTTCCTGGTAAGAACTGGCCTTGAATCCAAATACCCCACTAAAAGCTTTTGCTCTTGTCTGTACTGGAATCAGGCAGAAGGAGCATACTTTTTTTTTCCCCTTTTGTTAGCAAAAGGAGTTTCATCAATATTTTATGTTGCTGAGCTGTGGTAAGTACAGTGAATTCTTGGTTTATCTCAGCATCTCAGAAGGTTACCTATTAAGCCTTTATGGGGTTAAAAATAAATCCAGATGTGTTTATGCAGTGTCTGTTTCAGTGCAAGTAGGCACAGCTGTTTTTCAGATGTATCCTGGCTAGATTCCACCACGGGCAGTCACGTTTCCTCTCCTTTCTAAAACTATCTCATAGTTTTAACTATCAACAACAACACAAGAACCACGGCAGCGTTAGTAAACTTCACATTTCAAAAATCACTTATGCAGGGTCCTGCTGCCGTGAGAAAAATTTTAGGAATCAGGTTTGTATAAATTTGTCTGAAATTGTGGCGGGTTTGTGTGTATGTGTGTGTGTGTTTTGTTGTTTTTGTTGCCTACTAGATCTTGAACCTTGAGGACTGGCTTCCCAGCATTTGCTTCCCAAAGCTTTAAGCCGATGTCGTTCATTCATAGGCCGCCAAGGGTTGGGTGGTTGGTGGGGAGATGCTCAATACTGTGCAGCCCCGGACATGACCGTGAGAGCTGGCAGCACAGCGGGACCCACAGGCCAGCTGCCAGTACAGGGCAGGTAAAGAAAAAGGATCTGCTGGTGTAACCCTGTCCTCATGGAAATGGGGAGGGCCCAGAGCTTGGCCCAAAGCCCACACTTCTTTTCTTTCCTTAAAGGAAAATGTAATTCTAGAGGGGCAAGATGCTACCTCTATATTCTTAGGTGAGCATTAACAATGCCCGGTTGTTATCCCTCCCGACAAGGAAGACACAGATAGCTGTGCATCAGCACTGCCAGTAGGCACTTTTCTGCAACCCTCGGGCTTTCTCTGCTTCCTAGGGAAGGTGTTGCAGTTTTGTGTTAGTTCTCTTGGTGGGTTTTATGGTGCAGACCTTATTTACTCTGGCAGGAGGGTACGGGATTGCTTTTGCACATGGAAAAGAGGTGAGGCACATTTGAACTCTGTCACGTGCAGGAGGCGTCACTCAGTACCTTCCGTGGCTGTGTACCTCTGTGGCTAGTGCCAGGTGAGGACTGACCAGCCAGGGGGTTGGTCAGGGAGCAGCTGTAGCCCCTGAGTAAAGTTGCTTGCTGTGGGACATGTTCCTCTGTGTCACCTGGTGCGCTTGGGAGGCTGTCACAAACTCTTTCAGTTCGGGGTGTGTGTGTGTCAAGGCTTATCAACTGTTGCCAAGGACACTGTCTCTTTTTATCATCTAAAGGCTGTAAGATGGCCAAGCAGAGACCAGTGATACCAGTGCTGGAGAGTTTAGTGAAAGTCTTGGTGCTTTCCTTGAAGACCCAGCACTTGGAGTTACCTTGGAGAAGCATCGGCTTTTCTTTTGAAAGTAAGATGATATTTCTCTCAATTTCAAGCAAAAGAGCTACTGATAAAAAAATGGAAGGCAAACAACTCCTCCTCCCCAATTTAATACTTTAAAGCTATTCTCATAATCTTGGAGATCTCTATCATGTTACTTAAGTAAAGTCAAAATGCTGACAGCTGTTAAACTGCTGGAGCAGAATTTATTTTTATAGATCAGTGATCTTTATCTTCAACATTTGTTTGCTTTATACTAAGCAGAGGATAAAATCAATAGGGGGAAGAACAATCTGTTTTCATGACAGAACAACAAAAACACGTAAGTTCTTATGCAATGATTTCTCCATTATTCACATGATTAACAGCACAAGTTTTTCCTTGTAATGTGTCCAACTAGATACATTTTTTTTTTCCTGAGCAATCTTTCTGTTCCCAATTGTTCCTCTGTGGGATTTTTCAGAGGGTACCTGAGTTATCTGGTGTATGTTAAAGGAGAAAAGAGAGAAACCTGAGATGCCCCTGTCTTTGGTTAAATTCAGATCTATATCCAAAGTGCTTTTTTTTCAGACCTTGGGGATATGCTTAACACTGCCTAGAGCCACATCTAGCTGTGAGTTGTATTTTAATTCAAGCTTTCTTTCATTAGAAGAATATCTGTGAACTGTGATCCCAGCTTTAGTTTCAAAGGAAGTGGTAAACTAAGTAATTTCTTATTTAGAATTAGGAGCATACTAAAAATGAATACCGAAGGGATTTGTGGATAACTGTCTGCCTTTTCATTTGCTGCCTACAGCTAAAATACAACGAGCTACCAAGGGCCCCACCCCTGCAGTAACTTGAGGCGTAGTTTGTGCGCTCACACGCAGGCTGCGGGAACGGGAAGCCTCTCCAAGTCACCCATGTGTGTGTGCTTACGGCTCCAGCGTTTCCAAGCAAAAGAGAAAACACTTGTGAAGAAACTTGGAGGCGGAAGGGGTTAAATGAAATCCAACTCTCCTTTTCCTGTGCTGTAAGGATTAGTAACCACACAGGAGCTGGAGAGAAGAGCGTGTTAGAGCCACTGTTTGAACCAGAACGGTAGGAAAGTGGCTATTGGAGCTTGCCTACGCATGGGTGTAAATGCCTCTAACTTTTTCACTCACCATTAACAGGTACATGCAGAAGGTAAGAGTTGGCTTCGTGTTCTGGGCTCTCTCCTAATCCCTCAGCCTGGTCATCTATTTTCTATTAGTCTTTTCTGTGCTGGTTATATATTTTTTTTAAGCTAACTTTGATTTCCCACCATTTTTTATTCTTCAGTTGAAAGAGTTTAGGCGAGAAGAGAGACCAGAGTCCCTATAACTGCAAAATGAGACTTCTTAGCAGGGAGGGAAGAAAGAGCTCCATGTATTTGGTGAACACTAATCTCTTCTCCCTCACAAAAAATTACACCAAAGCTGCTGTTCTTGACATTGCAGTGGGATGGAAGGGGAGCTATCGGTTAGATAGGATGCAGGATGAACCCACTGAAGGGTAGGCATGTGTGATCTAGCAACAGGAGTGCAGAAAGCAAGGCAAATGCAGCAGGGTTATCAGAGGGACAAACAGGATTTTTGGTGATTGGAGGAAAAGCCTACCCAGGTGCTAAGACTCTTGAACTCTTAACTACCACCCCTGGGGTGCTCAGCTGCTTCTGCTCAAATGCTGGCAGGGCACACCTGGAAAGGGAGCCAGTGTCTCCTGATCAGTGCACATTGCTCTCAGCTGTGAACAGCCGGTTTTGGCACCTGTTCCTAGCCAAATAATGCTGTTGGACTCAAGAGAGATGCTTATGAAAGGGGAAGTTTGCTGTAGGATGTGATCTGTCATCCCTGAGGAAGTCTGATGCTAAGGTGGACCTCAAACATTGCCTGAGGGATCTGTCATAGCAAGAAGATGGTAAAGGACTCTAGCAAGGTGGTAGATTTGCCCTGTTTCCTGATGTTCCTTGTAGATGGCCATGTACAGGTAGAGGACTGGAGGTTAGAAAAACTGAGCTTCAAAGTTTTGTAAAAGTCGATATTAGTACTGAATGGAGCTCCTAGGATTAGGAAAAACTAGTGTTAGTAGAGGATTTTAGAGAAAGGTTATTTTTTTCTTTACGTTTGTCTGTAGAGACCCAGAAAAGGGTATTCTGAACTCTTTTGTTAATCACTTTCAGAAATGTCTTCTCAACACCAAAGTTTTTCTGCTTCTGTGCTGCACTCGTGGAGGCCCTTCAACATCATCTGCCTTATAACTTGCACGTTTTCCTCCTGGCCTTTGAGAGTTGTATTTGTGTCCCCTCCATCTCTGGCTCTGTAAGAATTTCATGGACTGTGCAGATGAAGCAGTTGAGGAAAGCTGCGTTTCCTGAGATGGAGCATGTTGATGCCCAGTGTGCTATGAAGCGTTATGTGTTGGAGAGCCTTGTCCAGGTCTTCAGGACAAATGTCCTGCTGTTACAGGCAGCAAAGGGAGGTGTTTGTGCATCCTTGGCTTCGTACTAGCATAAACTAGTATTTGCTTATTGTCATTAAACTGAATGAATAGTAGAATGCAAAAAAAAAAAAAAAAATCAAAAACAAAGCAAACTTTCTGTCTCTGGAAGTTCTGCTTCTTCCTTGTCCTGCATGCAATAACTGAGACATTTCTTCTAAGTGTATTCTGAAGTTCTTGTGCGCTGTGGATCACCCTACCGCCTCAGAGGTGTTTGGTTTTCTTTTTTAATATTTTGCTCCATGAGACTATAAATGTTCAAAGGCTTCACAGAAATGCTGGTGTTAGTGGTTCTTATTTGTAGCATTTGCATATTCCATGTCTGTTTTACTAGTAAAATGAATGCATGCTCTGAATGTAGCTTCTAAGAAAAGGAGTGTAACAAATGATATGAGATGACTACCAAGCAGGGGTATAGGTTGTTACTTGTTGATATCTCAATATACAGTATGTATATACCCTGTGTGTGTGTGTGTATATATATTTCCATTTTGTTTTATATTTATTTTATATATATAGTGTGTGTGTATATGCATATATATGCATACATATACACACACACACACACTATATATATATATAAAATAAATATAAAACAAAATAGAAATTAAGGAGTCTTGATTTTGACCGGAAAGGAGCAATTCTTGTAGTACTAAGTAATGTTAGAAAGAGGTTAGAGAACAGATAATGTCAAATATTGCTGTTCAGTGAGCGTAGTACCTTCTAATGCGGATCTTGTGGTCTGTTTTTCAGATGGTCTCTCTGGTCCAGCAATTACGAACTTGATACAAGAGAAGCTCAGCAGATCTTGCCTAGTCTAGTTGCTTGGGGGATTCCCTGCTTCCCAGATTAGGCACAGGGTTCAGGTAGAGTCTTGGTGAATGGCTGGGTCCTAACTTGCTGAAAAGGGCTAGGAAAGGAGAAAGGAGGTATGTGGTTGCAACTGCTTTTTTGTTGGTGGTATTGTATTTAAAGTCAAAGAAACAAAGCTGTTCGTTTAAAATTGGGAATCTGGAGGAAAAAAAAAAAACCTTCAGTATTAATGGAAGGCCTCTGCTTTAGGTGCAATTATTTTAAATAGTGCCTTGAGCATGTAGGGCTTAGGCTTTCTCTTTATTCAGAGAAGAGAGCTTTAAATGTTAATAAAATGTTAACCATTTAGTTAGATCATATATATGCCTTAATGAGTCATCAGTATGGAGCAAATGGAGCTTTTTTTTTTTTTTTTTTAATTAAAAGCATTTTGTATAAAAACAGCACTTAGAGTACCTGGGATACAATTACAACTATTCCCATGATTTCTGTTACAGGCTCATCCTTAGCTGAGGACAGAGGGAACTGTTCTCCGAGGGGCATAGTGAATCTCAGTGAACTACGGAGGAGTTCACTAAGTTCCTTTTTTCTTAGCTTTATGAGAAGCTTTATACAAACTGAGGATAAACTCACAAGAGTACCTGACAGAAACTATTTCCTGAGAGTAGACAGTGGTGGATGATCTCTCTGATTCTGTACAATCATTTGCAGTTAGGCCCATGGTACAAAGGACTTGTCAAAAGAACTTATTTCCCTGGAAATGATGTTCTGCTGGATATGGTTTTACTGTTTCATTTTTTTTCATTCTACTACTAGATCTGAAATGTGGTTTGTTGTCTTGAATGATGACTGGGTAGCAGCTACTAGATTTTTGAGGAGGGCCTTAGCGAAAGGATTTGAATGCTGTAGCTACTCATATTTGTAGTTTGTGTACCAGCTGTCTGCTAACTCAACAACAAGCTCCGGATTTTTTGACATGCAAAAATGATGTATTGAAAGCCTGTACCGTTCACAGATTGTTTATTTCTCTGCTTGGCCCTTAAAGGAGTAATCAGAGTTTTGGGCATCCATTGGAGGAACCAGCTTCAGAGCAAGGTACACATTTATTTTTAGATCACACTGTTGTCATTTTGCTGTGATTACACAGTCAAGCCTGTACTTCCTTTCAGATCTCTCCAGGCACTGCAGTGTGATCACACCCTCCTAAGATCATTTTTTATGAAGTTAATTTTTGGTGACAGATGAAAGATGCTCTGCTGGTATCTTTAGAGACTTCAGCCCTAATTACATTGGCACAGGTTCTGCCTCCCAAGTTTATTAGTCTGTTTTTTTTTTTTAAGTTGTGCTCCCATTAGTCATGATTCTCTTGCAGATTAATGCAAGTAAGCCAGTGACTTCTCTGGAGAAACTCCTGCTTCATGCCACCGAAGGTATGTCTGCCTCCCAGGCAGCAGGGGTGATTCCTTAGGGAATGTGCATACCCTCACTAGTTTGGCATGTTTGCAGGTCTATACAGATATAGCTGAGTTAGCTTGAAAAAGTACTTTAGGTTCCAGTAATAGTTTGATGGTAGTAGCAATAAAACCCAACGTGAGGCTCAAGGTAAATACTCTTATATTTTCCTATCTACATTAATTGTTATTCCCTAAGCAAGTTTGTTTAAAGGTAAGAGGGGTATCTTCTATGTATACTGCAAGCTACCACAGAATGTAGTGACAACATTCCCTCACAGAACAGAGACATAAGTCTTGCAAAGAGATACAGGAAGCAATTTGTGTTATATTAAAGCTTCCTTTTGAGGTATTTTTTTTAATTTCTTGCACAGCTCGAACTTTATTTAGATGAAATTAAAATTGGAAGCAGTTATCCAGCATTGAAATTCTTTATTTTCCCAAGGAAGTCTCCAGAGTTCAAGTCAGAGGGAGTTTGTCTCAACCAACTAGCATATTTGTAAACATTAGTAGTATTAAGTGTCATATAATATTACAAATCAGGCTAAATAATTTAAGTCAAGCTTGAGACATGACAAGAGAGAGCAGACTTACGAGATCTTTAAACATTCTTCTTCAAGGTGTAGCTGTCTAATGCTTGGGATGTTATATCTTTGTCATGTATTTTCCATAGGCAGTCAGTAGAGTCTTGTAGAAATGTTAACTGTCTAAATTAATCTGTGTGTACTTGTCTGTCTTCCTCCAATGCGCTCACAAATTTAATTAACATCTAAGAATAGCGAGAGTACCAAAATAGAAGGCAGAATCCTATCTTTATGTTTTACGATGAATTTTTAACTGCAAACCTAAAAGGAGAAAGCTAGTTACAGAAGATTGAATCTCAGCTGGTATTAATAGCAAGACAGAAGGCAGTCCTTGTGAAATACTTTATTAGCTCATGTGAAGGGCTGGCAGAGTGACCACATTTGCTTGGAAGATAGAGCACCACTGACCTAAGCTTTAGCTCTTTCATTGTGGATTTTGGAGTGGGAAGGCAGCAGATCTGCCTCTTCCCCCTCGCCCCCCCCGATATGGTTACTCATGGGAGACCTTACTGGAATTTCCGTGTGATTCACAGTCTGGTCTGAAGCTGCCAAAGCCTCATTTTGCTGTTGCATCTCATTATTTTCAAGTTCTTTTCTGTGTGATTTCTGTATTTGGGTTAAAACCTCCATAGGCTTCTGTAGCTTCCCCAAGAGCTGCTGAACTTGGCACTGCTGTAAAAATCCTTTGTACAAACATGGTCAATATGGGTCAGTTGCATTAAATGACAGTGCAGATTTAGGTGCCTGTTGTGAATCGGACTGAAGGCTGAGAGTCAAGTCTGTTGATAGAGCAGTTTAGAAGATGCTTGGATCTACAGTGAAGTCATCTCCATGCTGCTTATAAGTCTCTTCTAGACCTTCTATGATATGTTAAGTCAAAAGCTTCTTTCCTGTGTAGGCTTAGTGTTAAGTCCCATAGCAAGGACACTTATCCCAGTCTGTGGTTTTACTGGACTTCTTATGTCCTGTCCAAAGTGATGAAATACCAGCAGTTTGGAAGGGGCTCAAGAACCTGCCTTATGGACACTGTCAGACATAAGTTTCTTAAATTTCCACAAAATCTGACTTGATCCATACTGTGTTGGAACAGAAGCAAGGGTCCTAAGATGCTAAAGTCTGGTGCAAGATTAAACTTCTCTGGCGTTTGGAGCGGCTTGGGTTGACCTTTTTTAGAGGACACAGCTTTGTAATTCCGGTCTGGACCTGCTCTTTTTGGCCAAGCTTGGAAGCAGACACCGCTTCATCCTTTTTGCTCATCTAACCTGAGCAGTTAATGACAGATGTGGTTGGCTAGAAAATTTGAATCTCTTCCACTGTGAGGAGCTGAAGCGGAGTCCACCTCTAGCTTGGGGTGAAGATCCAGGTTGCTCTTTATTTTTAGTGAACTCTGTCTCATCATGTTTCTTCCTGATTCTAGCAAGAAGTAACACTTCAGATTTTAGCACTGTGACAGGAATTCCTCCATGTGAGCTTTCCCGCAGTTGTTCCATATCTTGAGCATAAAGTCACCATTTTCTCTCAGGAAATGTTTCTGGGTGGAGGGGAGTGGAGATGCTGTTCTAGCACACAGTGGGGAAGGGAGCCGGGGAGGTTTTAAAAGAATGAAGAAATGGCAGAAGGAACCGAGCAGCAGCTGCTGTTGTCACAAGCAAAAACACTGCAAAACACTGTCCTTTTCATTCCTTCCCCCGCACAGCCAGCCCTTGGTGAGAAGAATGGAAAAAAAACAGATGCTGCTGTATCTGAGGTCCTGCAAGGAGTTTTTAGTTGCAGCTGAAAGAGCCATCCCATCTGAACCTTTAACTGGGTCACTGGAGGGTTTCAGTGAGATTCCCTGGTCTCATCTGTGTTGTTTCCGTTGGAAGTAAGCAGAAGGGGATTGGTGCTGATCTGAGAAGACTCTCAAAATAACAAATTCATTGAAGCTCGGAGGATCAGATATAGGCTTTTGTTCAGGAGTGAAGGGTTTAACAGACTATGAAAGGCCTTGCTTGTTCTTCCAACTCTCCTTCCTGAGATCTGTTGACTGGTTTAACAGGGCTAGAATGATCTTTTTCTTGCTGAATTTGGGCCAGATGCTGGGCAATACCCATGTGAGTGCAATGTTGCAGAGTTGCAAACAAGCACTAGACTGTGAGCAGTTGCTTTGGAACGGGTATTGCCACAAATGCTTGGTGCTCTCTCTCTAGTTGTCTCCTCGCAGAATCCTTTGATCTGATCTAAAACCTGCAAGATATTAAATACTCGGAGGCTGGGAGCACAGCCAGTCCTGGGATGTTGCTCCTCTAGCCTCTTCTCTAGGAACCTCCTAAGATTTGAGCCCAGCTCCCTCTTCACTCAAATGCGAAAAGCAGCTAAGAGGCCATAGGCTACCTGCAGTGCTAGACTGCCAAGGATGTGATTTCCCCAGTCTCAGAGAACCTGAGAGGTCTGGGAGGGAAAATGTGAGAGCGGAATGTTGCAGAAGGGCTATTTTTATCCAGAAAGTAGGAACAGAAGCTGATGAATCTCCAGTACCTTTTCCTTTGTGTCACACTACCACCTGAGCAGCAGTGTGCAAGGAAGATGCTGCTCTTGCACTGCACTTCACTAGTGCTGTCTGATGCTCCAGAAAAGCTTTGCTCTTTTTGTATTCAGAACTTGTAGCAGAAGGGTTGTTTCCTGATGTCCCTTGGTTGCCATCCTACGCAGCGGAAAATGTCCGACCTGTGTTTTGGCTGTTGACCTCAACAGCATAAAGAACGTACTTCACCATTTGTGGAGGGTTGTTTGTTGAGAGTTGTTGTGGTCTACCTTGTTTCTTCCCTGACTTGAAAAGGAGATGTAGCAGCATGTGTGCATCATGGAGGGAACATAATCTTCCCTCCCTTCCTCGAGAAGGACTGAGCCAAAGTGAGTAAAGGTCTATTCACATCAAAGGCCCCCAAAGCTTCATAGAATCATAGAATGCTTAAGGTTGGAAGGGACCTCTAGAGATCATCTAGTCCAACCCCCCTGCACATGCAGGGTCATTTTCTTATGAATCATGTGACTGGCACTCTGTGTATAGAGAGAGAAGCTTACTATTGCTTGCTTTTCTAATTATATTTTATCTATACATTGTTATTGTGTACAACAAATTAGGTGCAATTGAATGTTTTAGATTTAGTTTTTATTCCCCAAAGGGAAAATGTTAAAGAGGAAGTTTTTCATCCACTCTGAATGTTGGGACTCTCTGAATCTATGGTACATATAGATTTTAGGAGGTTGTAACAAGCTGTGCGGATTTTGGAAATATCCAAGTACTAGATTAAGCAGGTTTTATTTTAGATGTATTTTGTTTCTGATTTGATATTCTCATGTAGCAAAGATTCTAGTCCCAATGGTTTCCTTTTAATAATTAGCACTGTTATCAGTGATATGTTCTACATTTAATCTGGATTTAATACTCGAAGCTAGAAGAGTTTTCTATGAGGATTTAATATTAAAAGAGATGTTGTTACAAAAGTAGTTGAGATAAGCATTTCTTCCTGGATGCTTTTATGTTTTGTGAAAGGAAGATTTCTCCCTCTTTCCTTTTCCCTTTCTTCTCCAAAGTTAGAAAGAAGCCTGGGTTGCGTAACACTGTGCTGGAAATACCTAGGCCATGTCTTATTTCTGAGCTCAATCAACAGAAAAGAGATTATGCGAAACAGGCAATTTTTAGTGATCAAAATGTCCTTTGCAGCAGATATAAACTTTGGTGAGTGAGTTGTTGTGGGTTTGGTTGCTGCAACTCGAAAAGGAAAGGTAAAATAGCAATAGGCAAGACATACATATTGTATTGCTGCCCAGATGTCCATGATGCCCCAATTTTTAGGAACTCCTGCAATATTTCAGCACTGTTTCATACTTTGTTGTATGCTGCTCTACCAGTCTGTGGGGAGAGGGGGGGGGGAAAAAAAAAAAAAAAAAAAACACCCAAGCCACACAGGATGAACACAGGGTACAGAAATGTTAACTGGAAAATTTCCCACTTTGGGTTGGTTGAAGTCATTATTGTCTTGAATTGTTTTTATGATACGCGTTTGAGAAATGTTGGAAAGCAGACAAGCAACAGCATGCATCCTTCATTGTGCCTGCAGATGGTGTTCTCGTAATACCAGGGGAAAGTTCAGGGCAATAATTGCACTCATTAATTACATTCTGGCTCCCTGTGCAGAGTAATTTTCAGTCTTTGCAGTTGCCTTTGTCTATACAGGGAGTGTTAAAATTGTTTTTCTTACCTCGATTTTAGTCCCACCTTT
>VZSV01000001.1:12897846-12922476 GCA_013398735.1 Nothocercus julius | reverse complement strand
TTTGCAAGCCTGCTGTCTGAGCCAAGATCAATGGCTAAGACAATTATCAAAAATACCTTGTTCATATGGCACCAATTTCTTTTTTTTTTTTTTTTCTTCTATTGCATTTTAGGCTAATAGCATTGCTGTGCACAGATGGATTTATCTGGAAAATGTAACTATTGGGATAACAGCAGCTGTCATAGATCTATGTTATAAATCTGTGAGATACTGAATGTCCTCAGCTCCTTTTCAATTAAGTGTGAAAGGTACATATCTTGCAGGGCTTAGCAATGCAGGCACATCACAGGCCGTCATCACTGTAATAGTGGGTAGATTTTCCTCATGTAGAAAGGAAAAGGAAATAGTTTGTGTCCTGAAGAGCGCGTGTTCTGCAAACGCACTCAAGATGGACTGTTTTTGCTGGGGCCCTGGGGGCGCTGGCAGCCCTCGCTGTCGCTGCCCACCTCTCCCTCCTACCCAGCTCAGGACCCCATTTCAGCCCAGCCCAGGGCCGTGAGATCCATCTGGCAATCGTGGGGCTGTGTGTGGCCCTGGTTGCCACCATGGGCCCTGATCCTTATCCTGTTCTGCGGACTGGCTTCCTGACTTGTCCTTGGCCCTGCCTCATCACCACAAACTCACCTGATGATCTGGGCTTTCAGCTGAACCCAGCTACCACGCCTGTTGCCTTGTGTGGCAGTAGGACATGACACCCTGACCTGACAACCCAAGTAGCCCCAGTCCCTACTGACACCTTGTCCTATAGGGAGCAGCCAGCCTGTGCTACTCCCTGATTTTTTGTTTTTTGTTGTTGCTGTTGTTACTGACATGTCTCTATGTACTTACTATTCAAAATCAGGGAAGCTGCATTTTTCAGTGGAGGCATCCTACTGGCCCGGACTTGGTCAATCAAAGTCTTATAGAATAAATGATTGTGGTGATAGCTTTCTTTTGCAAAGCATTTTATATTTTTCATCCTTTCATAAATGTTTTGTCAGTATGACCAGAATTCAGGGTCATAAATAAAGCCAAACATGATTTCAGAAACTGTTGGTGATTCTCAGAAGGCAGATATTTGTCAAGCAAAAGGAAGAAGTTTTGTTTGAGAAATACTAAGAAAGATCACAGAGATACCCTATTAATGAGGAAATGCAGGCTCTGCTTTTGACTACAGTTTTAAGCAACAGAAGCTCTGCATAAATTGACTGAGATTTAGGGAATTAACTCCACATTACTTGTCTCATCACTGACAGCTGTAGCTATTTTCAGTGGGTAATAATAGTGCAGGGCCTTGTAGTCAATCTCTGATGTCTAGAATTTCCCATCACAGGTTCAGTGCTGACACTGGGATTTGGCGCACATTTGCATAAAGTTTAATAATTGCCTGATGCAGTTCAAGAAGCCACATTAACAAACTTCCGGTGTTCAGAAACATCCTTCAATTTGGATCCGTGGATCAAAGCTGTGTGACCTGCTGAGCTGAAGCAAATGCTCGCCTTGTCCAAAACCTCTCGGGTAGAGCATGGCCATCGGTAATCACAGGGAGTGAGCAGTGACCGTTGTACCAGTGTAACACCATGATTTGTTGGGGCTTATCTGTCTGGAAGGTCCTCACAGAGCATCGCAATGTAGTTCGGGTTGGCTGCTGCTGCTTTGCTGTCAGGGTGCCCGTGAGTGGGGAAGCGCCAGGTGTGTGCGGACGTGGCGAGGACTGTGGATTCCGCTCTGCTACGTGTCGGGGCTGTCTGTAAAGGCAAAGGCTGCAGCTGCAGCGCTGCAGAGGCGTAGGGCTTTTCGCTGGTTATGTCAGGTGAAGTTGGCCTGATAGCAGCAGCTGCCACAACTCGGCGAACAGGTCGTGAAAACGAAACCACCGACCCTCTAAACCTTTAGACAGCAGCAGCCCATCTCCCTGCGAGCACCAAGAGCCTGTGGTGCCAGAGCCCTGGGCTTCTGCGTCGCCCCTTCTCCCCTTTCCCCCGGATGGGATGAGGTGCCTGCAGGAGGTGGCTGTCTCTGCGCTCGCAACAGACAGCAGGACTGGACCGAACAGTTAGGTCTTACCTGGCTGTTTCTGCCTGACCACTGAGGCTTTCCATAGTCGAGTAAGAGGGCTGCGTGCTTTCTCTGGCTTTTCTGAAATGTTAAAATATGTACTTGCTCCAGATAAAGGATCAACACTTTTGTACGCATGCCTAGCTGAAGGGGGGCTGAAGTGGAACAGAGTGAAACAGTAACCGTGATGAAGTTGTAGATTTTTAGCTCCAGGGTCCATCAGGGTCTGGGTTTTCGTCATCCGGGCTGACAACAGATAAAAGCATTCCAGAGTGTGAGCAGAGCTGAAAGAAGTTGTTGGGGCAGAAACAGGCTGATAGCATCTAAACCCAGCTCATTATGAGATTATATAATAATAATTTTCTTGTTATAAATATGCAAGTTTATATTTGCCTGTGTGCACATGCACCCAGCTATTGAAGTAACAAGGACTGTGCACAGATTCTGGAGTGTGGGAGTTGGGCCCCAGTGGGAAATTCCTCTGCCCCTGTGCAGCTTTGGAAGGGCTCCTCTGGCTGATGCTCCTTCGGGGGCGTACCTAAATGGAACGAGATGGAGAAAATTATTGCTGCACTCTGCAGATGCATAAGCCTCACGAGAAAGTGTCCCTGTGGATTTTACTTTCCATCGAAGAAATAAAGAATGCTGCCTCTGTTGCAGGGATATTAGAATATTTATCACATTAATGTTTGTCGGAGAAGGGCTTTCTATCCTAACTGCCTTCCAGCAATCTGACTTTCAAATGCCCCTTCTTTCGATTTTTATCTATGTGGTTTCTTTTCCCTTCTGCTGACTGAAAGGTTCCTTGTTTCCAGGGTAAGCTAAACCTGCTCCTAAATCAGTCAGTTGATATAAAGGAATAAAACTGCAGAGAAACAGGTTGGTAGTATGTTTCATTCTTTTGGGAGTAAGGGACAGGAATTACAGAGGGGAGAATTAGGAGCCTGCACTGTAAGAAAAATACAGAAAAAGTAGAAGTCTTTGCTGAAAGCTAAAATACTATAGATGGGACTACTTTTGGAAAAGCAAATGAGGCTGCAGAAGTCAAATAGTAAGCTGAATGTTTGGAATAAAATAACAGGAGGAGAGATTGGCAGAGAGAAGAGATTGGTCAGGGAGATGCTGACTTGAAAGAGATAAAGTCTATGGGAGCAGCTATAATCTGGGCAGCGCCGCTGGGTGAGCAGGAGGGAGGCAGAGTTAGACTGAGCCTCGTCCCAAAGGTTCGGCTTGCAGAGGTGTTAGAAAGAGTTGCACAAAACTTGCATGAAAGAAATTGAATGTTACAGGCCAGTCAGAACCCATGCTTCACATTAGAACAGTGCATTACAGAAGTAAGCAGCATGGAGTTTGGGAACAGGGGTTGCTATATGCAAGTCAAAAGAGGTTCTGTGAAAACAGGAGATAGAGTGGGAGCCAGACCCAGTGTTTATGGAGGTCTGGGAAATTGTGTAGGTGGAAGGGAGTTAAACTTCATGTCACGATAATTTTTCTTTTTGTATGCAATAATTGGTTGTGACTGTGTACCAAAATAACAGCCCTAATCTGAAATAAGCATGTTAGGATTGGCCTCGCTGAACCAGCAAGCGGTGAGTGAAGCTACACTGCAAACATAGCCTGATGCCATGAAGTGATACCTGTTTGCAACACCCAGGGCTTCAGCAGGAGACAGATTGCTGGTATGTAGGAGAGGAGAGACCAGGATTTCCTAAGGATGCATGTGCTGGTCTCACTGCACAGGTGTTGCAGTGACAGGATGCACAGCATTAATAGACTTTTGCTGTTTTTCAATGTATGACTGAATGTAATCTGCAACTTGATTACCACATGTCTTCTTGTTTCAAGTAACGGGACTGGACAGACAACTGACTAAATTCCCAGACATGCAGCTTTCTTTGTACTCCTCCTGGCAGAGCAGAAATGTGGCTTGTAGTCCAGGTCCTGGGGTCCAGAGTCACATAACCCCAGCAGTAGCACTGTGGATTGCTGTGTTGCTGAACAACAGTCTTGAGCAGACTGTTAAAACTAGAGAGCAAAAGAAATGGAGGATGCAAAGACACAGTTCTTGACTCTTCTGAGTCTTCCTGTGTCTTCGCCCTCTTCATTACCCCAACAACCTTAATGCCTAAACAGCATGCGTTACCTTTTCCGCTGTTTGACATAAATATGAACGTCCCTAAGAGGGAAGATGGCTGTGGTACGGAACCCTTTTTCAGTATGAAGTGCGTTCCAGGGATCTCCTTATTGCTCACTTTGTTTCTCTTAAGTATCTGGCTTGGAATCAAGGATTTGGGAATAAATGGCTCCATTGATCTGGTTTCAAGTGGCAGTGCTCAGAGTCCCTGAAATAATGGTTTACTGCTTTGCTGGGAGGGAGATGTTATCTTCAGTTGGAGCGTTGTGCAAAAGTGCCGAGATCCTCTCTAGGAATAGACAAAGTTTATGAGAGATTACAAAGCCGAATTCGCAGTGCCATTTCAGGAAGCTAATGCTTCCATTTATTAAGAGGCTTTTCTGTTGCTCTCTGCTACGTTTCGTATTTGGCAGCAGCACAACCCAGCAACACAGTTTCTTTTGCAGGAGAACAGGTAGAGGCTCTAGATCATTTTCATTGTTTCCTCCCTGTGCTGCCATGTCTGTTTGATAAGTCTGCCTTTTTTTCTTATTTACAGGATTCCAGGACGAGACGGCAGAGTGATGTTTGGGGCAGCTGGGGGGAATGGGGCGAATGCAGTCGGAGCTGTGGTGGGGGTGTCAGTTCTCGGCAACGGCGCTGCTATTCCCAGAGGTGAGGGGTACCCTCTCTTTCCTTTTTTTTAAACGTGTTTCTCTGACACAGGGGAGCATTTTTTTTTCAGGGTCTTGTTTAGCACTTCCCTTAAATTGGCATAGTGTGTGAAGAGCAGAATAGGAGATGTGCCTTCCTATCCTGAATTGGCCACTATTCTCCTGTTCACAGCATAGGGATGCCTTAGCTTTGCATGGGTAAAAGGCTGGACAAAGAACAAAAGAGCTCCGCTTCCATTATGCGCTGAGAACATGACCCTGGGAAACTGAAGATCTTTACTGTGGTAGTTCCCAGTGTGTGTCTCATTTGTGCCAGCAAGAAATGCACTAAAAGATGCCAGTTTGCCTTTATACAAAAGAAGTACATTTTAGTTATTTTGGAGCTTTATAGAACTGTGCTTTGTATGCTTAATGTGAAGATGATTGGTAATGATTACTGTGAAATGATTTTCTTTTGTGTGTGTTCTTCAGAAAGCTTCATGTTATTTCTCTGTTTTTCAGGACAGAAGGTGGTTCCAGTTGCACTGGACCAGTTCAAAGCTATCGCTCGTGCAATATTCAGGTACAGTGCTCTTTTTGTGCTCTGTTTCTTGTTTTTGTTTTCCTGTTCTCACTTTTCCTCAAGCATCGTAATTTTTGTTCAGAAGTAACGTGCCACTGTTAGCTCCTCTTTCTTCAGCATCACTGGTGAATCCTGTTCAACAGCACCACTCTGAAAGCAGATTGGTCCCAGGGTAGAATTTATGCCCCTGATTGGAGCCACAAGGAACACTTTTTAGTTGTATACTTAATTTTCTTCCTTTTCATAAGAGTGCAGTGCAATCTTTCTCTTTTTCAAACAGAGATGCCCAGAAGGTTCCCAGGATTTTCGGGCAGAGCAGTGTGCAGAGTTTGATGGGATAGAATTTGAAGGAAAGAAATACAAGTGGCTCCCGTATTATGGAGGTAATGGGAAACATGTATGATTAATTTTCATCTCTGAATGAGTTTTACTACAGGATTCTAGCAGGGTACTTCCCAGATTGGTGTTGCAGGAGGAGTTTGTGCATGAGAACACATTCTTGCAAGCACCAGAGCATTTCTACTGCTAAGACTCTAGATGTGCAAGGCAAGAGCTCTGAGCTTTGATGTGTCATCATTCAGATTGGTTTAACAAATTTGAAAGATTTCAACATGGATTGAAAAGTTTGCTTTTTAGCTGTTCAGATAATGGCTCCCTTGTGTTCTGTACCAGCACTGGAGTCCTCGCTCTAGAATACCTTGTTCTCCATGGGCATAAGAACAGCCCTGCTAGGCCCCATGTCCCATCTCCAGCAGTGGTCAAGAGAGGTGTTTGAAGAAAAGGATGAATACAGTGAGGCTTTCCCTTTCCCTTACTTTTCAAGCCTGCAGCATTCTGTGGCCCAGAAATTTGCTCAATATTCTGCCACTTAATACCAGCCCACCTATCTGTTTCTGATCCCCTGATCTAGAATTAGGTTTCTGATGCACTTAGCCATACTATATAATGTGCATTTGTTTTGTTTTGTTTTTCCCTCCTACCAGCACCCAATAAGTGTGAGTTAAACTGTATTCCCAAGGGAGAAAACTTTTACTACAGGCACAGGGAAGCAGTAGTAGATGGGACTGCATGTGAACCTGGCAAGAGGGACATCTGTGTAGAGGGAGTCTGTCAGGTGTGTGACCCGATTGCTTCCTTTCTTTACCATCATGCCTGTCAGTCTTTCTGGTGCTCCTCTTTCTTCCAGTTGGCCCTTCATAAATAGCAGGAAAGCAAACCCATTCAGTGGCTGGGGTGCTGAGGAACATGTGGGCAACATTCATCTATCTTTCTCTGATTTGGGATAGGAGATGTTAGCTCTGTCCTTCCTTTTGACTTCTCCTGGCTCCCTGAATTCAGGCTTTCTCCTTGGCTTACTGCAGTTTATGTCTCTTTTTTTTCCTTCTTTCCTCCCTCCTCATGGTTTATCCACATCCATGCCCCTGTGCTTTGACAGGCCGTTGGCTGTGATAACATGTTGGATTCTGCCAAGAAGGAGGACAAGTGCCTGCAGTGTGGAGGAGATGGCAGTACCTGCTATGGAGTGAAAGGCAATTTTGATGTAGCCAACCTCCCCAAAGGTACAAATGCAGATAGTTTGGGCAGACAAGAAAGGGCGAGTTAAACCTAAAGAAAGGATGGAGATGCCTGCTCACTTGATTGATATTGGCAGGCTTGGATGTTCACTTGGAGAGTCTATCTGTATGATATGTGGCTCAGTAGCTGTTTTAAAATTAGAAAATGTGTTCATTGCATTACACTGGGATCTTGATACAGACTGATATACTTCCCATGCTGCTGATATCTTTCCCCACAGAGTCCCCATAGTAGCTGCTATAAATGCATGATACAGATACAGGGACATTCATCCTTCATAAAATTCCCACATCCAGTGTCTTGGCAGTCTCACCAGGTTTGATACCAGGACAGAAATGGGACAGAATTTAAAAATTATAAAAATTTATATAAAAATGTTTTCATATATAATATATAATAGTATATATATTATATTCAGAATATAATATATATAAAAATCTGAGGTGTAGTTGCAACTTTTTGTGCAACTTTTTTGAGCTGGACATGGACCTGGCCATATTGGTCCACCAGTATTGGGTGAGGCTATTCAGAATGCAGGTAAAGTGTCAGCTGAAGTGCTTCAAGCCACCACTGTAAAGCTCTTCCCTTTGTTTGGACACCAATGAAATTGGGAGCCTTTTTTGTATAGAATAATGACTGTATACCACACAGATATTGAACAATATCCTTCGTTTTTCCTCAGGCTACAGTCAGATCTTCATCATCCCCATGGGAGCCACCAGCATCCACATTAAGGAGGTTAAGCCCAGCAAAAACTTTCTGGGTAAGACTGATGTCAGAACTTATGCTTCAGTCCATTTGGATTCACTTCAAATTTGGTTTTCAAATACACTGGGCTTTGAGATATTTGCCTTGACCTAGCAGACGAAAAAACTCTCTGAAAATCAGGGTCTGAATTTTGAGTACCCTTAAAGTGTTAGGGATGCTCACCCCTGGACTTCATGTTTAGCTCATTCTGTCTTCTATGATCATCTTGGTATTGGGTGGGGAATTTAAAAAAAAAAAAAAAAAAAAAAAAAAAAAACAGACTTTCTAACTGGAAGGGAGTCCTGCTGACACAGAAAAATTTGGTAAGAGTTCTGCTGTTTGGTTGGTGAATACAACCCACATCTCATCCTGCCACCCCAAAATTTCAGTTTCTTTTCCCTACAGATATCTTATGGTTATTCTTCTGTCCAATCTCAAACTCTGGGCATACTGCAAAGGGCAAAAAGGAAGGACAATGTCCTTACCTAGCTTTTTGGGGAAGGCTGGCAAAATCACAGAATCATTAAGGTTGGAAGGGACCTCTAGAGATCATCTAGTCCAACCCCCCTGCACACACAGGGTCACATAGAGCATGTGGCACAGGACTGAGTCCAAGTGAGTTTTGAAGATCTCCGGAGAAGGAGACTCCACAACCTCTCTCGGCAACCTGTTTCAGTGCTCTGTCACCTCACTAAATCCCAGTGGTGAAGGGAGTACTCTCTTGCTTTCTGACCGTTGCCCAGGTGCTTGCCTTTATGTGCCTCACTGTATGTGATGCAGTGTTGAGTGAAAACAGGAGTGTCCCTAATGAGTTCTTATGGAACAAGATGGAATATGAATAAACGTGTGACTGAATCAATTATGAAATAAATGTGTTGATTTCCCACCTTCTCCTCTGTGGCACACGGGTTTGTGCAGCCGTCAAGAACGTGCGAGGGGAGTATTACCTGAACGGGCACTGGACAATCGACTTGAGCCGAGCGCTGCACGTGGCCAGCACAGTGCTGCACTACGAGCGCGGCTCGGGGGGCGACCTGGCCCCAGAGCTCCTCCATGCCCGGGGCCCCACCACAGAACCACTAGTCATTGAGGTAAGTGGCTGCCCTCTCGTCCCGCCACTGCGCTTGCGCTCTGTTCTTGCAAAGCTGCCCTCGCCTTGTGCGGGGAAAACGCACCGGGAAGGCTTTAGAGGAGCGGCTGCTGACCAGGCTCTGGGGAATCTGGTGAGTCTGCAGGCCCACCAGCAGGGTGGGTTTTTGTAGAAATCACACTGCTCTCTTGTCACAGGCCAGGCCAGGGTAATTACTGTTACAGGAGCAGCTGGATCTTCTGGCTCTGAGAAACATGAACGCGCCCTTCTCTGGAAAATGAGATGCTCTCTGGAGTATCAAGGAAGGCAAGGAGAAAATACAGCGTAGAGAATAATTACTCCTTGCACTGGAGAGAGACAGATCTGTGTGAACCCTGAGGCATGCTGGGCAAATGCTGCAGAAAGGGAAAATGCTGCTGCTGTTGTTTTCTTGACGTTATCCTTTGCCTTGATAGCTCATCAGTCAGGAGCCCAACCCCGGGGTGCAGTATGAGTACTACCTGCCCGTGCAAGGACAGAGCACGGGTTACAGCTGGAGCTACAGTTCCTGGAGCGAGTGCAGCGCGGAATGTGGCGGCGGTAAGAGGCCCTGCTCCCCGGCACTGCGCAACCCTGTGCTGCCCTCTGCAGCTGCGGCCCCGCACGCTGCCGCTCCCAGGCAACCTAGCGCTGATCTGCAGGAGGCAGCTGAGCTTTGTCCAAGGGAGACCCCATATGGAGTCCCAAGAGGACTTTGTCCCTTGCCTTGTCCGGTCTGTTTTTTTATGTCCTATTCCTCCATCTTATTACTGGGATCTGTTAATATTCTTCATAGTTAGCCTTTGTTTTCTTTTATTCTGTTTCAATCCTTCATACTGTTTGCAGGCTTTTTCGACCACTTGCTTTAGAGGCCCTCCCCAAGCCGACCTGGCCTACATCACCAGGTCCCGTCGATCCTTTCTACCCTAGCGTGGAAGATTCCCTCTTTCCAAGGGGTTTGTCAGATCTCTTGACGTGTCATGTCATGCATATATTCTTCCATGAGCAGAGCAATGGATTTTAAGAAAATTAAAGAAGTAAATGATTTCTTCCCTCCCTTCCTGCAAAAACACCCTCTTAGCTGGGTGGTCTGCAGACTTTCTACCTGCCTCTTCTTGGCTTTGTGCTGATGGCCATTTCAGCAGCTTTTACAGTACTGTGGTTCTGGGAGCCAGTGTTGTCTTTGCTGGGCATTGTTATCCTGTAGGAAACAAGAGTTGCATTTTTTTCCAGCATCTAATCTTTGCAAGACTGACCTGCTGGGTCCAGCATCTGCTCCCAGTTCTACTGCTGTATATTGCAAACACCAAGCAAAGATCTGTAATAAGCAGTATTTGCATGTGGTATTTCCCTTGGGATTCAGGATCCACTCAGATTGCAGGAAAATGCTGCTCAGCTCAAAGAACTATTGTGCCTCTCTTATTCTTCCTCTGTACTTGTATAACGTGGGAAAGCATCGTTCATGCATATAGTCACACAAGAATTGCATCTGACTGTTTTCTGCAGTGCTCTAGGACTCCAGTGCATTTCAAGCCTCGTCCTCAGTGGCTTGCACTAATCAGGATACTCTCTTGGTCTTCTCCTTTAGGTGTTCAGTCACGCTTGGTGTTTTGCACCATAGACAATGAAATTTATCCGGACTATATGTGCAGGAATAAACCACAGCCAGACAATAACCGGACATGTGGCCGTCAGGCCTGTCCCCAGACCAAACGGTAAGATTTCTTTTCCTCTTCTGGATTCTGACTTCTTCCTGAGGAGCTTTCAGAGCTAGGAAAAAGAATGACCTTCCCACCATGACTATCCTTCAACACAGTGCTCTCCAAGGAGATCTTTCACTTGCTAGAGAAAGCCCAAGACAAATACAGGTGATGCTGTCACTGTGATGAGCAGTTCTGTATGCACAAGGAATGGGCTTGATACATCTTGTGTTTATTTCATAGTCCAATTAAATTTCCTTTCTGGCATATGATTGTGGAAGATGGTGTTTAGCCTGTGTAGGAGATGAGAGATTCTCTGCTTTTCATTCTCTTCATCTGAAGCCTGAAAAAGCAGCTGAACTGAGGTCATTATATGTCATTTCTCCATCCATAGTGTCCTTGCTCGCAGAGAGCATTTTTTTTCCTTCTCTAGCACTTTCAAACCCCTTTACCCAGCCGTTTCCATCTTGTCCCTGCTGCCTCACAGTTGCCTTCACTTAGTTCCTATGTGAGTACCCAGAATTGGAGCCCTAACTGA
This sequence comes from Nothocercus julius, assembly GCA_013398735.1. Lineage (NCBI taxonomy): Eukaryota > Metazoa > Chordata > Aves > Tinamiformes > Tinamidae > Nothocercus > Nothocercus julius. The sequence goes on along the minus strand of VZSV01000001.1, from coordinate 12,911,422 downwards.
TTCTCTCACTGCATATCTGATATGATATGCAGTGAGGCCTGTGAGTGCTGTTGTGAGGGAGAGGATATCGGAGGCCTGGAGTCATCTCTGAATACAAGGTAGTTTGTAGCTCCTTGCTTTAAGTCCCTAAATCCTTTGTTCTGTATGTAAAGGACTTCTTACATCTACCTGCCGCAAGCCTGGAACCACAGTGGAGCATGGAGCTCTCAGAAGAAGAGGTAACAAGGAGAGGGAGATTACAGAAAGCGCAGAAAGGCAGCTGCTCTCTTCTGCTCTCCACTCAGTTGGCCACTGCAGCCTGTGGGAATGTGGGGGCTTTCCTTCTTGGCATTAGTAGCAGTGGTGGATGGTGCTTTGCTTTTTGATACTGCCCATGAAAACGACGGTGGATGGTGCTGGCAGGTGGCTTTGCTTAGGTGGTGGTTAATGCGTCTGGTAACTTGACTCTTCTGGGACTGGCAAAGGGGCAAATTCTTCATAGCTTTTAGCTTCTTATGCTGATAAGTGTTGCTTTTTCTCTGGTATCAGGGTAGAAGGGTGAGGGACTGTTCTGGAAGATTTTTGTTTGGTTTCTCAAAAGAAAAAAGTATATTACAGAACAGAAAAGAGGATTGGATTTGGGATACACACTGTGACATTGGTCAGGATGCCAGAATGCCATGGCAGAAGTCTCCAAGTTCCTCAGCTCTTCTTTCTTATGGTATGGGTCTATAGCTGGCAGAAAAGTGCCCATACACTGTGGTAAGTGTAAGGATGTGATAGATACAGTGTCCACCAAAGTGCTAGAAATAAAAGAGATTAAAAGGTAAACAGTTTTCCTCCCAGTAAGCTGCTAATTGCTTTGGACTTGCCATGCTTTGCCCTCCAAGGAGAGGCTTATCCTTATGGTTGACCTTGATGTACAAAAAGCATGCGACAAGTGTGGAAGATGATGTCTTCACTGGCAGTTGAAGGAAGCTGTAGGTGAGCCCATCCAGATGTTACAGTCTCTCTAAAACCTTACATGTGCTCTACAGAAGGCATATTTTTGTTGTTGTTATATTTTAATCCTCACTAGACCTTCTGCATAGTCCTGATCAATTAATTTGTGCTGAAGTCTGCAATTAGACTGCACTGAATGGCTTTTACTTGCTGTAGTTAATCCTACTTCCATAACAGGGACATCTTATTTTATATCAGAGGAAATAAACAGGTGATCTTCTTTTGACAGAGTCTGCTGTGGGGTTTCTGGTAGCCTATGAGTGTGGATTGGGTGACTTAAGATCAGTTTAAGTAGGGTGGTGAGGGGAGAGCAGGGCAGCATCTAGAAGACTGGGGGAGAAACTCTGAGCTGTCCTCCCTCCCTGGCTGGGCTCACGTGACTGGAAGGGAAGGCAGCAGGTGCCCAGCAGGTCACTGTGATGTCCATCCCCCACCGCCACCAGTGCCTTTTGACCTTGTCCCTCTCTGGAGGTTCGAATGAAACATCTTGTCGTGGCTCCCAGCCGCCCAGGCAGGACTGGGACACAGGAGCAGACAAGGGCAGCTATTTTAGCATCCAAGCAGTGTGACTGTTTTGTGGACTTTTCCCATTATGTTAGTAAGGGTGTATCATTTCTGTGGCTGCTGCAGCAAGCAAACACATAGGCCAACATCTGTTTAAAGTTTTCTGGGCTTTTTCTTTGTGCTTCTGGTAGCTTCTGAATTTAGCCAGTGGAAAGAATAAAACAGATTTCTGCTGGCTGTCAGAAGTTCCTAAGTGCTTCTGAGAACATCTGGCCTGGTTTACAGGCAGGGAGCCCTTGGTTTAGTTTTGCTGTGCTGCAGTGTAACAGGTGGTTAGGCAGATGTGGGTTGCTTTTTTTCTGCCAATCTGGGTTGTTTTCCTTTTATTCTTTGGTGTTCTGTTTCAGACGTGACAGATTTTTGCAGACATCAGGACACCAGAAGCAACAGAGAGAGATTTTCCCTCTCTGAGAGAGCTATGCAGTTGCAGAGAAACAAGGGGTTTGTAGCTGGGGATTTGCCCCCACCTTGCCAGTTATGCTGGGCAGCACTTGATCAAATGGGAGCTCTCCTCCATCTCTGTTCTGCAAGAGGACCTTTTTCTCATTTGACTGCAACAGGGATAAGCACTGTCCTGTCCCGGTCCTCTGGGCAGTTTACCTGGATTTCCATTTGTCTGCTTGATTCTGTGACCTGCAGGTGGAAAACAGGGGAGTGGGGACCCTGCTCGGCCACCTGTGGCGGCGGCACCCAGAGCCGCTCTGTCTACTGCACGGCCTTCGACGGTGAGAGCGCCCAGGGGGTGGTGGACACCGCCGAGTGCATGGCCTTCGCCCAGCAGCCCCGCAGCAGCCAGCCCTGCAACACGAGGCAGTGTGCAAGCTGGAGCACGGGGCCCTGGTCAGAGGTGAGTCTGTGTCGGGGGGCACTCAGCTGCATCTTGGAGGAGCTTCTGCGGAGGCCTGGGGGATGTGCGTCGGAGCCGGGCCCGGCAGAGGGCTCGTGTGGGAGCTGTTCTCCCTCAGCTGGGGACCTGCAGCGCTCTCCTCGCACGTGCTGAGAGCAGGGGCTTGTGCTCCCACCTGTGATTGGTTTATTTCCGCGCATGTTGCTGCATCAACATTACAGGACTTGGGACTGCAGTGTTGAAACAGTTGGTAAGATGCTGGTGAGCTGCTGGTGACCAGCGGTTTGGCTGTGCCTGCTCTAAGCTGTGTGTCAGGACAGGGCTCCACTGGGCTCTGCTGCACTGTGTGATGTTAGTGCCTGTGCACAGTTGTACCTACAGGGCAGGAAACCTGTCACGCTACACGTGCTCCGTGTTGCTAGTCAGTCATTCAGAAGGCATCCTATGTTCCACAGACTTTAGAATTAAAGCTAGAAGATCTCACTGAACTGTGTCTAATCAGTCCCTAAGGCACAAGTGCATTTTTCTCTTTTAAAAGTAGTACCTGTGCCCTTGTAGTGCCTGACTCAGCATCTAACAATATTACTTTGTGAGAGTGGTGCAGCATCATAAAATTCAACTTCAAGACATGATACTCTGGGCTGTATAGTCCTTTTTTCTTCTCTTGTGAGATGCAGGGTGTAAATATTGAGATGACTTCATGGTTACATAATGGGAAACACCATTGGGGGAAGTCACCAAGTGCCATGCTGTTACAAATAGATTCCTAAGTGATTCTGGAGTTCCCAAATGTGACTATGGTTTGTTAGCTCTTAGAAATAAAAAGTCAGTGCAACCTAGTGAGTGGCTAAGACTCAGCTAGGAAGATCATCTAAAGCCTGTCAGACTTCTCTGAAGTTGCTGCTCTCTGCAGAGACACTTTGGTAATGGTGAAGCAAGCTGGATTCCAGCTGTGAATTTAGCAGGGCATTGAAAATGTCACAAAGTAGTTGTTATTAACTAGTAGAAGCTCTGTGAACTAGCCACTGTCTAGTAGTTGTTATACTTGACAGTATAGAGGTTGTCTCGCAGCTGCACACTATGGAAGGGGAACACAGGCTCTTTGGGCATAAGACATAAGCAACACACAGAATTAGTGAATTCTTTACCTTGGACTGACTTTAATCAGGATTAAACAACATTAGGTTGCAGGTATTCCCTTTCATTTTTTGCTGTCAATGTATTTTGCAAGTTTGGTCTGTTTGTTTTTTCCAAGTCATTTTCCCTGTCATCTTTGGCAGAGGGAGAGAGGTGACTTGTCCCAAATTATTCAGTATACCCAAGGGCTTCCCAGGCCGGTTGGCCATACATTATTATCTCTTCTACAGCATGAATAAACACTCTGCTAGCACACATCTATGAGGATGATTTTTATGGTAGTTTCTTGTTTTAAGCATTCTCAAAATGGTACTCTGGCCTAAAGGATCACAGCCTGGAAATACAAATGAAGAGTTAGGTGCTTCTTTTTGATTGTTCTTCTGTGTTTGTAGTGCTCAGCGAGCTGTGGGGAAGGTGTCCGCACCCGGTCTGTGGCCTGCAGAACGCAGCAGGGTGCTCAGGCTCAGGACCTTGCTTGCCTGCTGGAGCCCAAACCACCAGCCACGCAGCCCTGCCTCGGGGAGAGCTGCATCCAGGAAATCGGCTGGCACGTTGGCGACTGGGGCCTGGTAAGGACGGTGCTTTCGCAGCTCGGGAAAAGCTCATCATATTGTGGTGCTCCTTGCAAGCCAGCTTTGATCAGAGCACGTTGCTCGAGACTGGGAGCATGTAGTGCTTCGTTACCAGTCCCTTGGCTCAAGGCTGCATTGTAACTGGCCCTAGTAAAGCTGCAGTTAATCTGCTGCCTGCTTTGTTTGCGGCTGCTACAAAAATAAGTCCTTCTGAGGGGGGATTACAGTTTCAGTGACAGTAGCAAAATGCAGCCAGTAAACTGAAACAATCCACTCTTGCTGCTTATTCCCTTCTCTTTGCACCATCACCATGAATGGCAAAGCAGCTCATTAACTGCCTATGGCTTAGTGCCCTGGGCTTCAGGATTGGTCATCATGTTTGGTGAAATGGTTTAGGGTATGTTTTTGTAATTGTCCAGATAAACTGTGCTGCAGCTGGATTAGCCGTGTCTTTGTGGAGAGAGCCAGACTGTTTTCAGCCTGGGAAAAATGCTCGGGGGAGGAGATGGGGTAAATCCAATGCATCACATGACTTCCAAATACAGCATTTTCCCTTCCACACTAGCCAGACCAGCTTGTTCTGGGTTAAAACATGTTGCATCTGGTCCTTTGTGCGATGTAGGCAAAGTTTTAATTACACTTAGAAAAGTTGCATACCTTAATCTGATCTTTCCTGGCCCCTGGCTTTCCAACATGAGAAGGGTTCCTGCCTATGGCTGAATAAAAGAGGAAAAAATATATATTCTCCCAACATTTCTAAAGCTTGCAATGAACAGGTGAGTTACACAAGTGTCTCCTCCTCTCTGCTACCCTGAGTTGATGATGTTCATGCCTCTTTCATCACCCACAGCTTGCAGTGAGGGGAATTCCGGTTAGCTGCTTGTCAGGAAGCCACCAGTTTTCTTTCCTGTGGTAAACTGGTGCTTGTTCTTGTGAGCAGGGAGTTCAGAGTTGACTCTTTTCACAACTGGAGGATCCCAGTAGCACGCAGATGCCCCTAGGCAAGGCTGAAATAATTCACTCCTGCTTATTCCATCTCCCTGCAACTTTGCTGGGAATAGCAGAACAGCCTCTGGATGTTGCAGACTGAGCATGGCTTAGAGCCCAGTGATTCGGGGCCAAGCACAACATTTAAGCTATTTGAAATGGTTTAAATGTGTTTTTGAAATGTTTAGATGAATCCAGATGGAGTATTGTTTGCCTTCTCTTGTTAGAGGGAGCTGTGCTCTGTGCGGAGCTAATCGTGCCGCTTTTTGACCACGGGTTTTCTATCTTTGCTGCCTGCTCACTTGCCTCTTCTCTGTGCCCAAGTGTTCGAAAAGCTGTGACTCGGGCATCCGGACGCGCCAAGTCATCTGTGCCGACGGCGACTCCAAATTCTACAATCCCGAGATGTGCAAAGCCATCCAGCCGCAAAAACCAGCCACGCTGGGTAGCTGCAACATGCAGCCATGCTACCTGCCACAGCGTGAGTCGTGTTGCTAGGCACCTTGCTTCTCCTACGGCGCTTCTGCCTGAGTACAGAGTGCCAACATTTCACGCTAGCTTGTGTTCTCAGCTCCTTGCCCACCTCTGTCTTGTGCCATTTATGTCTTGTGCACAGAAACACAGTGCCTTCAAGTCAGAATCCCAATTCATGTGTTATCTGAAATACATGTAACAAGCTTGGGAATTACACTGGTGTATGTCCAGTCTGAACTCAGCATTCTGTCAGGACTGTCCCAGTTTATACTGTGGACTGGCCCCAGGAGTTAAGAAGGATGAAACTCTTGGCACACTCAGTCGTTAGAGACTGTAGACTATTCTCATCTCTCTGTGAATCAGGCACAAAGGAGACAACTGCTCAGATGGTTTTGCTTGCTGTCTGTAGCTGGTCTCCAGCTGAAATGCTCACCTGCCCATCACAGGTGAGCCAGTCAGTCCCATCACTGATCAGGAGCAGTTCCAGGAGAACCTATTCATCAGCTGCAGTCCCCTATTGACTCATGTTGACTCTTTCAGTCTTCTGTTAATGCATTTGCAATTGTTAGTATTAACCACACTAATTTTGTGCATGTCTCTTTGCAGAGGTCCCCAGTATGCAGGACACTATGGGATATGATGTCACCCGTCAGTCCCTGCTGACACGTTACAACCCAAACAGCCCTGCCACAGGTTAGGAAGGATTAAGTTTGTGGGCTTGGTGATGGTGGGTGTGAAACAGAGTGCAGGTAAAGGAGTGGTTCCTCCTTGTCTCCATTCCTTCTCTTCATGGGCTTGTAGAAATTCATGGAGGCAGGAACAAAGGCTGTATTCATTCACACCAATAGTGAACAATATCTGAATGTGTGCATACAGAAGACTGTGCAATATAGAGATCGTGGGTTCTGGCAGCACAGCTTAAATGCTGCCTGGGAAAAATGCTACCTGATGCAGATCACAGGAAGAAGGATACGATCATGTATCCACTGTGAGAGGACCCCCGTAACGTGGGAGTTGGTTTCTCCAGGAACAGCAGAAAGAATGTGCTCAGAGACTTCTCCCATGGGCAATGAAGAGGAGAACCTTAGGACAACCAGATCCAGAGTAGTGAGCAAAAAGGTGCTCAGATGAAACCTTGATGCAGAAAAGCCTGCCCGATAGCTGGTAAAAGAGAGTATAGATGAGGAAAATTGACCAGATCTGGTGCTCACCTTCATGCTTTAAGGAGTTCTCTCCCCAGATTCTGATGATGAAAGGATGCGCCCTGGGAGCTCCGTGGGCCATGGTAGCTCTGGGAATCACCATGTTCAGTCCGAGGACCGTGGCACCAACCTCTTGCCGGTTCGCTGGGAATCCCAGTCACGCCCATCGGGTTCCCGACAGCTCAGCTTCCCCAGGGACCTCGCTGCAGGAACTGGCTCTCAGGACTGCTATTGGAGCCCCCACGGCTGCTGTCCAGATGGGCGCACTCCAGCTTTGGGTCCTCTGGGCAGAGGCTGCCCCTTTGGCACCTGCCAGCGGAGCAGGTAGCTGGAAGTAGGCAGGCCTGAGCAGGGAGGCATTGCCTTTCCTGGGGGCTTACTTGTGTTTACTGGTTGGGACTTACTTGTTGAGCCAGGCATGTCAGGTCTGTGTTCTGCCTGCAGGTACGGATGCTGTCCTGATGGAATATCATCTGCCCAGGGCCCAGACAGCAGGGGATGCCCGCAGTATTACAGCGATGTTCAAGTGAACAGAAGTCAGCCCACTACAGCCGTTCCTGCAGTAAGTAGAGAAACTCCCTGGATTTTAATAGTCTGTCAGGTAGTAGAATTCAGAGCTGGTGATGGTGACTCAGGCTATGGATTTCTGCTGTACTTCACCTCTACCAGTAATACTGGAGAACCAATACTCCATGCATGGCATCAGGTCCCCTGAGCAACTTTGCTCCTGCTCAGTCTGGCAGCTCCATTGGTGACCCTCTGTAAGCAGGAGAGTGGAAGCTATCCGAGAAGCAGCAAAGCATGTTTTGTAGAACTGGCTGAATAATCCTGAGTAGTCAGATTTCTTTTTGGCAGTTGGTTGCCATCCACTTTCCAGGGGGTAATAAAAAGAAGTACATTGCCACTAGAAAATACCCTTGTTGTTCATCTCTGCAGAGTAATTGAGGGCAAAACAGTCAAGGAGGACCTTCCTCTTTCTTCTTTGAGGCTTGTAGCTTGGGGTGCTTATAGGGGTTAGCTGAGAAAACTGGCCTGCTGCTGGGCTGGCTGGGTCTCTTTTGTGGAGAAAAACACAGCCGAAAGCCAAGTTCCACCGCCACCAGCAGGGAGGCCTCTAGGAGGCAGACAAAGAAAGGGTGGTTCCTCTAACAGCTGGCTTGTGTGGTGACAGCTTGTGCACGGTGCTCGTGTGTCCCCTCGTGCCCGCGCGGTGCTCGTGTGTCCCCTCGTGACCACGTGCTAACCTGGCTCTCGCTTACTGTCTCTAAGGAGAGCCCAACCTTGTCCCAGCAGCACCCCGCAGGGGAATGCCGCGCGTCCAGGTACGGCTGCTGTTTTGACAACGTCGCTTCAGCTTCAGGCCCTCAAGGGGAAGGATGTCTTGATAGGCCCAGCTACCGTAAGTGACGCTCTGGCTTCTTGATTTAGAAATGTTGAAAGAGTTGTACAGCGTTCAGCAGGCCACAGGAAACTTCCCGAGCAGAGCCTTTGCTCTCTGGAAAATGTACTGAGTCATCCTCCTGCAAAGGAGTCCTGCCTGATGGCTCAGGATGACACAGAAAGCTGCCACATCGTTCAGTCCTGTCACCTACCACAGAAACTCTTGTCATCCTCCACTGAACAAGATTCCTGTAGCCTCAGTTAGTTTGTACAACATTTATTTACCCTGATGCAGCCTGCAGTGTTCCAGGTTAGCTGCCTGGGTTTGGGAGAAGTGGGGCATTCCTGAGGATTGGGGCCAGGCTCAGCTCTGGATCACCCTTCTCCTTAGCTCTGCAGGGAACAGCACCTACTGTGACACTAGAGTGGCTGGCAAGAACATGTTGGCCCCTCTACTTCCCAGATGTGTCTTTTGCAGGCAGGTGTGCTGCTCAGCTCCCTTCCTTTTCTGTTGCCCCACAGGGATGGCAAAAGTGTCTGGCTACCCTTGCTCAGGCAGAGCAAAGGGCCTCTTGGTCCAAGCCCTGTGTATGTTGTTTGTCAGCAAGTGACTGCGATTCGGGTGATTACAGGGGAGGTTTGTAGGTACATTGGGCTGGGCTCTGTATCAGGGTGTGGGGACATACCCTGTGAGGCCTGAGGTTTCACAACTGGATCTGATCTGCTGGCTCTTTGGGCAGGGAATGTGCAGTTGCCGTCACACACCCTTGCAGGCACAGGAAGCCCTAGGACAGACCCCCCAGTTACAGAGAGGCTGTAAAGTGTCAGTCTCCTACCTGAAGTCTAGTCAGTCTAGGTTCACTGTGAAAACTGGGTCAGAAAGAAACACCCGAGCAGCTGACCTGAGTTCAAAGCAGAGTTTGATGCAGAGCTCTGTGTCCTACTTTCTGGCCTGCTCCCTGCCCACCAGACTCATCAGATCCCTTAGGCAGGAGCTTGAAGCGGCCGAATCTGTGTGTGTCATGACCCTAACACCCCGCTCTGTGCTGTTGTTCCTGGCAGCCTTTCCCGTGCTGTGCCTGCTGCCCAGCGCCCACGGCCCCTGCACGGACTGGAGCACTCGCTGGTACTTTGTGGCTGTCGTTGGCAGATGCAACCGGTTCTGGTACGGCGGCTGCCACGGCAACAGGAACAGCTTTGCCTCGGAGGAGGAGTGCATGAGGGCTTGCCAGGAGCCCGCGGGGCCCCCGCAGCACCAGCGCCTCCCTGCCCACGCGGGCCCAGGGGACGCCCGGGGCCAGCAGCAGCCGCCGCAGAGAGAGCCTGCAGGCCGCAGCCACCAAGGAGGAGCTCCGGGGGCTTCGCCGCCGCGGGACAGCCACGGCGCGGGCGGCTGGAGGAGCCCTGTCCCGCCGGAGTCCTTGCCCAGCGCTGCTGCGCTGGGCAGCCCGCGCTGGGGTGCCACGGAGAGGGGAGCGGGCCGCCCGCACCAGGAAGTGCCAGCGGCCGGGCAGCCGGAGGGGCAGGGCGGCAGCGGGCGGCCGGCGCGGCCCCGCCAAGGCGAGCCGGAGCCCACGGCTTTGGGAGCTGCCGCTTCCGTGCCGGAGGGCCTGGGGCAGCGGGCACCCGCAGGCTCCTTCCCGGCACGAGCTCTGCACAGGTGATTTCTGCTCTGTCCCCTGATTGCGAGCCCTGGCGCAGCTCCTCCCGGAATGGCAGCATTGCCCTGTCCAGGACGAGCTGGCTGGGAATACCATGCAGCAGGTGGCTCTACCTGTGTCCCTTTGGAACACATGTACCATCAAGTTATTCAGGCCAGCCCTGAGCATTTCTGGTCTCTCTTTTCTTACACTCCTCCTGATTTCCAACAACAGTGGAAGTTGCGTCTGTGAAAGGACTGCAGGATGCTGCGGCCCTTATTTGGGAAGCCTTATTTTGCTGTAAATATAAATCCAGCCATTTTGCTTGTTCGGACCAATTCATTCAGCTAACTTTCTGACTTTGGAGCCTTTACTCAGCGCTGTGTAGAGCAGCAGTAGTTTGTTCTAGGGAAGACTTTCAGGTATGGAGTCTGAGTCATGGACAGTGTCACTCTGAAAATCAGGAGTGTGTGGCGCTGGATCTGCACACAGAGACCACTTGTGGTCCCAGGAGCTGAACTCTGTTCCTTCAGAGGAGAGGAGCTGGCTGGAGGAGGCCCTGCCTCTCCCCTGAAGTTTTGCAGGACTTAGTGTGTCCAGACCAGCCTCTGCTGTGTAGGAGAGGGCTGCCACCTGTTATCCAGGGCATCTGCTCTGAGTTGGAAGAGCAGCAAGTCCTGCTTTGCACTGTGGGTTGTGACTGTCCTCCAGAATCACATTAGAGGACACAGAGGAGAGGAGGGCAGCAGAGGTACAAGTGATGAAATTGCTTCTCCTTTCAGAGCCATCCTGGAGGAGGGCAGACCCTCTCTTGTGACAGCAGCCGTGGGACAAAACATCCAGCTGTTCTGCAAGATGGGTGCATTCCCCTTCTCCCGAGTGGAGTGGATGAAGGACGGGCGGCCGGTCTCCTCCGACAGGTTAGCTTGGCTCTCCTCCTTGCAGAGCAGCGTTCACACTCCCTCCCGGGCAGGGTGCCAGATATGCTGGCCTGCTTTTTTCATAATCTCTTAAAAAGGTAAAAAAGAAAAGTTAATGAATGAACCAGCCCACTGTACATGAGCTCTCTGCCTAGTCCTGCACAGCTTTCATGGCAGAAGATTGCATTTTCCCATCTCAGTCTCCTCTGCACCTGACCTTTCCTTCTGCCTCAGCTATTTCCCCTGCCCCTGTCTCCTCTGTGGTTCGTGGGGTTTGTTTTCCCAAGCAGAAGGCACTACGTGTTGCAGCATGAAGGGCCAGCAGCCCTTGGCTGGGCAGGGGCCTCATGGCTGCCCCTGTTGCAGGCACAGCTACCAGTCTGACAGCTCCTTGGTCATCAGCCACGTCAGCTCAGAGGACGCAGGGACCTACATGTGCCTCGTTTCCAATGGGAGGACGGACAGAGTGGAGAGACGGCAGATTCAGTTACAGATCTCAGGTGACTTACCTTCCACAGAACTCCAGCATGGTAGCCCTGAGCTCCTCCTTACTGGACATTAACAACAGGAGCAATCAAAGCCACTTGCGGGAGCAGCTGGGGCTTCCCGTGCTGCCACACTGTGCCAGCAGCCTTGCCCTCGCTCCTGCGAGCCTGTGGCTGCAGCACGTCTGCCCCGCGGAGCTGCCGCCGGCGGGCAGGGGCAGTGGGATGGCTGCTGGTGTTGCCTCGTGATAAAAGCTTTGCCCTAAAGCGCTTCCTCGGCTCGGTGCCACCTCTTGCATGGACTTGTGGCTTGCTGGTTGCCAGCCCCATTTCCAGCGCAGTGATCACATTGTCTTGCTGGGCACTCTCATCTGCCTCCTGGTCTAGGACAAGGGGCTCCAGCAAAGGGGTTTCTGCAGTTTTCTGGGTCCTGCATCTCTAGCAACAGACTAGCGAGCCAGAGCCATCCGTACTGTGTTTTGCATTTTGCCCAAACAGGTCCTTCTGGGTAACAGACTGCTCCCCTTTTGGAAAAAATGTGCCTTTAAAAAAAAAAAAAAAAAAAAAAGAAAAGAAAAGAAAAAAAGACTGGTCTTAAAAGATTGGCCAGCAGCCACCCTGTGGTGTCTCATCTCTGAGATTTGTCTTGTCACAGCAGTGACCCACGAGGCTGAAGGCCCCGTGGCCTCGGGGATGCTGCAGCGTGTGCCCGGAGAGCAGAGGGTGTGAAGGGCTCGCGGCGGCCCTGGGGCTCGCACGGGCAGGCGGCGCAGGCCGTGGCACTGGGCAGCCAGCGAGCAGGTGCCTGAAGGGCTCCTGGACTCCCGTTCCGCAAGCTGCCCCGAGCTCTCGGGAACCCTGCGCAGGAGGTCACGGTGTGAAGGATCTTGTTATTCACACAAGGCGTTTCGTTCTGGATAGAGTACCCGGGTGCTGCGCTGGCAGAGAGCGAGAGGGGCCGGGTGGCTCACAAGGAACATGGGCAGCATGGAGAGCCATCCAGAGGCAGTGAAACGGAGCCAGGGGCCAGTTCCTCCGGTCATCAGCAGCTCACGTACAGGTGGGTTCGTGGCCAGCAACAGTTTGCCCGTGCCCAGCTGATGAACCATCTGGCACCTCCGTGTAGGAGAGCTGGCACTGGAAAGGTCCTGGCTCGGCTCTCCTGGGGCACGGCTGGGAGGCCCTGAGTGCCGACCTGCTGACAGCAGGAACGGGCAAAGGTCCCAGCCACAAGCTGGGTTCTGTCCTCGGGGGGCTCTCAAAAGCAGCAGGTCCTGAGCAGAGACGCACGGGGAGCCGGGCAGTGCAGGGAACTACACTCAAAGGAAAGCAGGAGTGCAAGGGGCTGCATCCTTAGCTCTTCTAGCCAGCATAGTCAGAAAAAAGAAACAAAACAGCTTGATTCAAAACTATCTCCTCACCTACTGGCTGGAATATTTTGTGGTTTCTGTGGGTTTTTTTGCCTGTTTTCTCAGCCCTGCAGAATTGAAAGAGTTTTTTTTTTTTTTTTTTTTTTTTTTTTTTTTTTTTTTTTTTTTTTTTTTAAATCAATTCACTGTAAATGCAGTCTGGCTGGGCTGTAGACTAAACGTGATCATGATCTGCTAATAGCACTTTCTTCCTTCTGGATTTACTAACCTAAACCCCAGACCATTTGCTGAACACTTCAGCAACCTCCTTAGCTGCTTCCGCCCTTCTGGGGAAATAAGTGGTTTATTGAATTAAGAGCATTAAATTAAGGCTCTCTGATTTTGCTTTTTTAGAGATAAAGAGTTCAGGTCAGAGAATGGGTGTGGGGGAGAAAATGTTTTCTTTGACTCTGGGAACATCTTGGTTTAATTCTCTTCTGAAGAGGCGTTTCTGTTTAGTTACAAGAGAGCAAAGAGGAGATGAATGGTGTGAGAGCCCCAGCTCAGCCCTTCTGCAGCACGCAGTGCGCGAGCGGCTCCCAGCCTTGCCTGCAAAGAGCTTTTCACACCCTAAAAATTATTTGCTCGTTTCTGTGTGCCATAGGAGCACCCTGGTGCTCCGCTCACCACATGCGCGCGTTGTTACCGCTGCTGAGGCCGTTAGCGGGGGGATGCTGTGGGGTAGGGGGCACTCGGAGCTGCCGTCTCTAAAGGGTTAAGTTGGCTGGCAGGAGAAGCAGCATCGAGCTGCGCTGGGCTGGGCTCGAGGGGCTTCCACGGAGGCTGCTCTTTTCTGGGCGTGCGGGTTAGGAACCGGGAATACCGGAGCCGCGCGGGAAGGGCAGAGGCGGCGCTTGCCCGCAGCCGGCCGAAGAGGCTGGCGGCGTCGCGCTGAGGGCCGCGTGCGCCGTCGTGCTCTGTGCCGTGCAGGTGGCTGTCGGCGGCGCGCGAGCCGGCGCTCCTGGAGGCCCGCGTCGG
>VZSV01000001.1:12876252-12888937 GCA_013398735.1 Nothocercus julius | reverse complement strand
AGCCAGCGGTCGGCCTCGGAGGGCGTGCGCCGGTGGTTCCCCGGGAAGAGGCTGGGGGAGGCTGCAGCCGAGGAGCCGCTCCACTCGGGTCCTGCCAAGGAGAGCGGGGTCAGCGACGCTCCCGCAGCGCGGAGGCAGCCCGGCCTCCCTCCCCGCGCCGCACGGCGGGAGCAGCTGCCCGTGTGCCAGTGCAGCGCCCCGCGACGGGGCGGCACGGCCCGGAGGGAGGGGAGAGCTGCCCCCCAGCGCAGGCTTCGCTCTTCACGGCAGACTGCCGAGGGGCTGAGGCCGTGGCGGGGCCCTCGTCACGGCGGAGCAGCAGCGACGCGGGCCGCGGCTCCCCGCGGCAGGGCAGCAGCCCGGGCGCAAGGCGCAGCGCAGGACTGCGGCGGTGGGAGAATACAGAACTGGAGGCTCCTTGCCGCGTGGCCTAAATTTAGGCTTTTCTCTTACAGGATAGCAATGTAACTTGTATTAGGAGTTAAGACAACATTGATTTTGTTGTGACACGTGTGTCAAAGTGAAGGATGGGCACTTCCTACCATATACATGAACATTTAAGGAAGTAAATCTATCAAATTACAATATGCGTAAACTGTACTTACTATGACTCCCTTGTTTATATTCGTCCTTCCTCTCCACTCTCTCCTCACTCTCTCCTTGTGCAATTCGGGCTGTTAACCTCGCTAAGTCTTTTGCAATGTTCAACACTTAATATTTCAGATTTTTTCCTATTAAAAACAGCTCTGCTTTTAACTCATCTATCTTCAGCAATTGAAAAAAAAATAATCACCCTCATTGCCACTCTTCCCACAGTTCACAACCATCTCCCATCAGCTCAACTCTCTTGGCTTCCTTCGCCGCACTGTTTTAGGGTCTCGCTTAATCTCCTGTCTGGCCTCACCAACTTGCCCGTGTGATGAGCAAAGCAGCCAGGAGTGCCAGGCTGCCGCTCTGCAGTTCCTGTGTGCTTACGCGGCTGGCAGCAGCGCAGAAGCGTTACTGCTCAGTACTCCTGATTTAAGCCAGTGATAGGAACCGGCTGAACTGCACCTAAAGATTTGCTTACTGCTGCTTTTTCACTGGGTGCTCTTGGAAGCCGAGCTTGGGGTCACACGTCTCTGGGGGACGCGCTCCAGCTGGCCGGCCTGGCGCCCTCACCAGGCCACACGGCCCCTCGGTCACGAGCGAGGCTGCGTTTGCCTAGCTGCGCGTTCACCAGCACACGCTGCAGCCTGCCAGCATTAGCAGCCACACGGGTGACAGCCATTTACATTCCCACCTCGCATTGTATGTAAATATAGACAAGGACTGCAGGGACAGACTAAACTTATTAAACAGACGACACGAATGTCTAAAACGTTTAAGCACCTGGCTTATTCTCGCCCCTTAGCTTGGCTTTGCTGGAAAGCACACACACCACTATCATTTTGGGTACACAGATTCCTTCCCCTTCCTCCCCAAACACAGGCTATTTATTTCATTACTTCCCTTTTAAGCATCAGATTTTCTAAAAAGCTGCCAAGAGTTTAAAAAGGGCCAGCTTACAGCCCCCGAAGCAGCGCGGGCTCAGCTTCCCTCCATCCACTCGCGCGCACGGCTACTACTTCCGCCCTTTGTCCCTCTTCCTTCCACTTTGCATTAAGTGGCATCAGCAGCTCTCCCGAGGGCTCCATCACGCTCCTGATCCAAGTGCTCACAGAAACCCACGGCGTCTACGTCCCATCTTACCCGAGGCCACGGCCGCAGCTCCAGGACTAGCGGCAGGAGCGTGAGCCCAAGGATTGGTTTCCCGAACCGGCATAACCGTGGGCACTACAGCAGCTTGGGATGGTTTAGCAGCAAGCACACAGAAGGCAGAGGCAGTGCCATTAACTAAAATGGGAGCAGACAACATCAGTGCAATTAATTCATGCAAGGCATGCGCGGGACGGGCTAGCAGGGCGCCAGGTGGTGCCTATCAGCACACACCAGGCTCAGGCGTGACCCTGGTCGGTGTAAATTGCTGAGGAGAACCGAGAGTTGATAAAGCCATGAAATTCCTTCTCACCAAGACAACTCTTGTTAACTGAACTGTGGGATGGTGGGTTTTATGTGCTTGATGAGAGCTGGCATCCTGCTAATACCTGCTTCACACTGAAGCTAAATTTGCAGGTTTTATAGGGATAGGGCTCACGAGAAGTTACAGGCTTAGTTTTAGATTCAAAGGAAGAACAGACTGTAGATGCTAAGTAACAGTAACTACATTTAACAAGGTGGTTTCTCACACTACTTGGATAAAAAACAAAAGCTCATCATCAGTGGACCAGAGCTCAGAGGCTCTTAGGGATTCTATAGCTGGCATCTCGCCACAGCTTATCCAAGTGTTTCCACGTGTGACCAGCAGCAGTGACGTGGGAGCGCACAGGCGCCTACCCTTGCGGGATTTTGTTCCTGCGACACCGCTCTTAAGGTTACTACACTTCACTAGGCAGAATGTTAACTTGCCATTGTCTCAAAGCCAGGCCCTTTGACAGGTAACTATCCTGTGGCAGGTGCATGAATGAACTTTTAGTGAAAGATTAAGAACAAAAAATACAGGAAAAAAAACAAACAAACCAAAAAAAAAAAAAAAACAGACAAGATGAATAAAGCAGGGTGCATTCCTCCAAAATCTAGAGACAGGACTACACAAGACACAAGAAGACAATGTGCTACTGGGAAGCAACACGATGTGCACTCAAGCCTTGTTCAGCATGCCCCTCACGCACACGGAGAAATCACAAACCTTGGAAGGCCGGAGACTGCGGGGCAACTGCTGTGACCGGCTTTGTCATGGGGGCTGACGAGAAGGGATCTTCGGCGGGTGTGCTGAAAGCGCTGGTGATCTGAGAGCAAAGGGAACTAATGCTGTCGGCTTCCCCCTCTACCTCAGGGACTGGAAAGATAAACAAAAAATCATTACACTGGAAGTCTAAGGAAAACAGAAATAAGTTACAAATACTGATGTTAAGTTGAAATATAATTAGTTCCGTTAGCTCCTGGGAGCTCTTTCTATTGATTTGAATGACAGCTTCTTTTAAACCTGTGGTGAAGGTCTGGTGGTACAAAGAGCCATATTAGCGTATTTCTAGAGCTAAAGAGATCGGAGTCCCAGAACTGAAGTCAATTATAGCTGCTTTCCTCTGTTGCTGGAAGAGGATGTTCAGGAAAGAAAATTAAAGTTTTTTCAATAGCTTTAATAGAGACTTAAATCTTTTGGTATTGAAGAGAGCTAAATGTATCAAGGATTTGGTGCTAAGATTGGGCATTCAGCGAAATGAAAATGCCTGTGGTGGTAGAAGCAGCTGTTCCAGGAGCGCCTCCCGCAGGGGCCACCCGGGGTTTAAACGCGGCGCGTGCAGCAGCGCCCGGGCCCGTCGAGGCTGCGGCAGACCGTGCACTGCCCCAGCACCGCAGCAGCCTGAAGCCCTTGTTCCCATATCACAATGATGAAAAACAAGAGCTTAACGATCAAATGAATGGACACTCTCAGTTTCAAACTCAATGTACCAGCACAGTGTGGATACAGTGACATTTGGAGTAAACTGCTGACTTACCAGATGCTCTCTTTAGTTTTAATTGCAGTGCTTTTGAAAAGTGCTGATTAGCAGTCCTTCATTGCCCAGAAGTGACATAATAAGCACATATATTAAAAAAAAAGAAGCATAGGATGAGCGGTATGACATGTACATAAAATTCTGGGTAAGACATTCACCAAAATTGATTCTTTGAGGAATATTCCAATAAAATGCCTGTAGTGTGACAGTAAGCAGCATTGGCAGCTGTTTACGTGGGAACATCCTCAGAATAAATTCAGATCAGTGTGTGCTCTATCAGCACCACTTCTGTAAGCAACGCAGCACTAGCTTTAAATTGATTAAGCTCAATGCTGGTCTCACTGTACAGGCTACCACATAAGAATCAAAAGAGAAATAGATGAGATATTGACGGTGTTTCTGTCTTTGCTGCAGTAATTTTCATTTTAAAGCCTGGAACCTTAAAACTGCCTCTGTTGCCAAACGAGAGCACAGCTGTCCTGCAGGCTGACCTAGCTGAAGAGATTCTAGGACATTATGCAAGGTACTAATCACCCCAGATGTTTACGTGGGGATGAGTCTATAAAATCCCACAGCTATCATGTGAAAATGGCACCACACGTTACTGATACAGCTGTTTACACTCACTAAGCAGTAGTTACTGAACCTAAGGAGGTGAAAAGAGGTTTCATTGCTCTCAAAAGGAAGATTTCAGAAAGACAGAAGGACAGACATGAGGAGAGATGTCACAGGATCCCATGACAAGCGGTTAAGGCCTTGGAGGGGTTTGTCTGTCAAGAAGCTCTGGCATTTGCTGAGGAACTGGTTCAGTGACTCAGAGGAAAGAACAGCACCTACGAAATCACCAACCTCTACTCCTGCACCACTTCAGTGTTTCAAATACAGATTATAGCTGCTTGCCTTCTACACGTGAATATTGTATTGGAAATTCTCTCACGTTCCCAAGCTAGTAACACCAGGTCAGAAAAAAAGTCTGTCTGTTGGTGAGAAATGATCCGCACTGGGGCCATAAGGAGGATTTACTAGTGAGTTGCTTACAGTCCCAGCAGAGGAAGGGAGCAAGAGACAAGTCTGATGTTGCACTTGAACCCCTCGGCCTTACCCGAGTTCTTCATGGGGAAGTCGGTCTTCCTTTGCACCGTGGAAGGCAGCTCGTTTATCCGCAGCGAGAGCTGGCGCTTGAAAGGAGACATCTTCTGGCTGAGGGCCGGGAAGCCGCGGAAGGAGCCCTGCCTGGCGAGCTGCTCGATGGGCGCGTGCCGCCGCGGGATGGCGTGCGGGTTGCTCGCCTCCTTCTCCAGCGAGGTGGCCGCGTCGGCCGGCGGGGAGCTCGGCGAGCCGGGAGAGGGGGCCGTGGTGGCGGGGGCAGCGCTTGGTGCTGCCGCTTTCACGTCTGGCTCAGCTGAGGGGGGAAGGAGAGTGAGGTTAGGCGAGTAAATTGTTCTACTGCATGCGCTCCCTCACCTCTGCTTTGTTTCGGAAAGAGAAACTGCAGGAATTTGCATCATCCACAAAGGAGTTCCTAATACCGCAGCTCTTTTATACCTTCGTTATCTGCACCACGCCCCTCTACCAGGCACCCAGCCTCCGACGCAAAGCTTGGACAGGCCAGCCAGCTCCCAGAAACGACCGCCTCGTCCAGCTGCCTTTAGCTACTGCTGAGGCCACTGCTCCAGAAATACCCACTATTTATGAATCCAACTGAAAAGTGTCTTGGGAAATTCCTTTATTTTGGCTCCCCGAGAACTGGTAGAAGAACAGATTATTGCCCAAATCCCATATTCAGTTAATGAGCTCAGCAGCTGCAGGGAAGAGAATCCAGCTCTCAGACCTTCTCTTCCAAGCTGCCCTCCTAGCCCTGCAGAATCAGCAGCAGGAGCCAAACACCCTGCGGACCTTCAGCAGGCCATGGGCAGCTCTGAACAGGCCAGGCTGCGTCCCGTGCTCCAGCAGCAGCTCCCCACTTCCTCCGGGGAATCGGAACCGATCCCGTGGAAACGCGCTGCAGGCAGCGCCAGCCCACAGGATGGACACCCGCTACCTTCACGTGACAAGGAGATCCTGTGGCACCTCTCGCAGGGATTTTTGTTGTAATGTTACTAGCCAGTCACTAGTTAGTTACACTGGAAACTGCAGTTTCAAGTCAGCTGCTTCATTTTGCAGAGTTCTGTGTAGAACCACAAGGCTTCGGTCAAACAGACCTAATGGTAGAAACCTAAGGGATGGGATTCTTCTTTCTCTATTCTTCTTTCTTTAGCTCATGGCATAGGCAAATAAGCTTTTGATGCAACACACATAGCTTTTTATATTAAAATAGGTCAACAGACAGAGGGAGAGAAGTGGAAATTTTGCTATCCTAGGGTGAACTGACTAGCTTATTATATTGCTTTTCAAACTTCTTAGGGAAAACAATGAGCTGCTGACACATCAGCAGAATAACCAGAGGAGAAGCGTCACTCTGGCAATATGTGAGGAGCCGGAATGGTCGGAGGAGCTAATTACGCTACCCTGCAGACTTCAGTGCCCACGAGCTGCAGCCAGTCGTTCAAGTGAAACCTCTCTAATCAGTCCTCCTTGGAAGGGATTTCACACCTTCCCCAAGCCAAGGCTTTGACTCATGGCCTCAAGCAACAAAGGCCCTCCCGTTTAAGCTCCATTTAGCACATTCTAAAACTAACATACGGGAACAAGCAGATGGATGATGAAAACAAAGATTAAAGTTTTGCAATACAGTGGCAGTATAAAAGTTGCTGTGGAAGCCTCCACATCTATCCATCTATAAGATGAGCTATAGACAGTATTTATTATAAGTTTATTCTGGTAGTCTTCAAAACCCTACCATCTACAGTAACATTTGGGTAAGAAGTCTTTCTATTCTGACATGAATTTGAGAACACTTTGCATTTTAAATGGTTATGAAGTAGAATTAACACCTCTCAATTGACCAGTAATTATTTTTGAATTTAACAGAATGTGCACCGTTGAGCTTCTTACGGAAGGCACACCGATTGACCTGTTCTTCCCTCATGCAGTGTAATACTAAAAAAAACTAGACTGTAATTTCTGTTAAGAAAAAAAGCATACTGCTTTCTGTTCATTTCCCACAGGCTTTAGATTACCAAAAAGAAAAAAAAAAAAAAAGATTACTTCAAGTCTGCCAAACTCACGTTATAATATTTTTATACTACTTTTCTAACAGGGCCATGGCACTTATCATGTTCTCTGCCATAAGGCAGGCTGGTAAAACAAAGCAGGAGCAGCTTGGCCCAGTTGCTCTCGCATACGAAGCCACTCATACTTTTTTCCAGAGGAGAGATGGGAGAATGCCCTGGGAGTGAATCTGGGAGCTTCCACCTTGTGAAATGACCAGGTGTTTGTGGATGTGATCTGCACACAATGAGGCTACGGCGAGGGAATTCGGACGCCCGGTTTGGGGGCAGGCCGCCGTTCGCCCGGCCCTGGTTTCGCCTCCAGACCGAGCGGGCCGCCCCGTACCTTTAGCGTCCGGCAGCTGCCGCAGAATCTCCTCCCTCTCGGCCTGCTCGGTGGCGGTGGTGACGCGGAAGGACCCCTCCCTCGTGAACGTGGTCCTGCTGGCATCGAAGGTGGCCGTCACCCCGCACTCCTTCTCGCGCTTCTGCTTTCGCTCCAGGCACGCCGCAAACGCGCAGCCCACGGCGTGGCTCAGCCTCTCGCCCTGCGCGACACAACGTTGCACCGCGTGGTCACCGCCGGCCACCGCGAGGGGCGGCTCGCTCGGGCGTTATCGGCCGTGCTGCGCCAAACCCGGGGTATAAGGCCTGGCAGCTGCCAATGCACAAGCAGCGCTCAAGAAGGCCACCCAGGAACGAAAGAGATTGTCAGATAACCCGCTTAGTTCTGCTACCGAGACACTCGTGCGCTAACACGTCTGCACGGGTCCCTTGCCTCTGGGTATTCCTGCACACAAAGGGACTCCTGTGAAGCCGTGTTATGCAGGTGCCAGTTTGAGGGATACATGAAAGCTCTTCTCGTACATGGAGAAAGTTTACAGAGGGCTCGGGGCAACACTGCCGCTGGGCGCAAACGTGGACATTAAGAGGCCAGCTATGACTGCTCATGCCTCTAATGGCCTGACTAAATGCACAAACAAGCACCAAGAGTGCCTTTCGGAGAAACATATGCTCACTGTGTTCCTAAATTAGGCTTTAAAATGGGTCCCAGAACAACCCTGACTCACTTGGCAACAAAAATCTCTGAGTGTAACACTGTCCTTTCACATGTAAAAATAAATATTTATTATATTGATAGATACAATAATAGGGTGTATAGCACACGTCGCTCCTGCTTGTTTTTCTGTTTCCTGGTCAGGAGACGGAAGACCCAGCAGTCCCCAAAAGGGACAAAAGGGACCCCCATGAGTCAGGTCTACTGCAGCTGTGTTCATCAGAGCTCTGCACAAAAGGCTTCTCGGGCTTCCCAAAGGCACTTCTATTCATCAGGGAGGCCAAAAGGATCCACTGTCCTATAACCACCATGAGGAAACAAAATTGAAGCTGGAGGAAGTCTGGAAGCCTGACTGATACAGAAGCTGCAGCCGAGCCAGCGGCCAAACTCATCCGCTGTGGTTGGAAACTGACTGGGAAGTTCCAACTTCACTGTTTCTCTTTGAAAAGAAATAATAAATTGCCAAAGATAATTGCCCTGAACATGCAGCTTCTGCATGTTCAGAATAATTTTCTACACTGCTTACTACAAGGAGGTTTCCAGCACTTAGGTGAGACTCAAGAGAAGAGTAGACCAGGGAGCTGAGTTACCCAAGGCTACACAACAAGTGAGTGAAGAAAGTGACCAACTTTGAAGCCTTCCACTGGCAAAAGCTCTCCCACCACTGAAAAGCACCCAGGATCTCAGTTCAACTCGTTTTAGCTCCATCCCTTAGTTTTCAAAAGGCTTTCCCTTCGTGATAACATTTGCATACAAGAGGCTGCATTTGTAAGTCTATTTACTCACTATAATTTTTATCCTGGAAAAACTGTCACTGCTGTTTCAGTTTCTGGCTGTGTGCATTTTCAGATGGGAGTATCTTCTGTCTATTTTTAGGAGTAGTCTCCTCCTGCTAGAGATATCTGAGGCTCACTGCACTCCATTTACACACCACGCCGCGCACCGATTCTCTGAGCAAGGAGACAGCACAGAGGGATGGCAAATAACTCAGATACAAAGAATTAGAAATACGACATTTCTCAAGGCCCAACTAACATTTCATGTGCAGTCAGAACTTGTCACAGCATTCTGCACAGTTAGACCTCCCGAGTACAACTTCCATCCAGAAGCAGGAGGAGCGGGACACCCGCTACGTTACACTTACCGTGTCCTTCACGGCCATGAAGCAGTGGCATATCCAGCGCCTCGTGGTGCCGTCTCGGCAGATATAGGAGAAGGCCCTGTCGAAGTTTCTGTCTGGTGCACAGAAAGAAACCTTCTCTATTGTCTGATCAACTATAAGGTCCTAGAGGAAAACAAAATCCCCCCCCAACAATAGAAGAAATATGAAGAAGTGTGGAGAAACACTTACAGAAGACATTTTCAGCAATAACTGCAAGACAAGTTCTACCACAGGGAAGCAAACCTGGCCTGACTACAGTTATCTGTCAAACAAGCTCAGGACAGAAACTGTCCCAGGGCCAAACAAGAGAGGGCAGGTGCCTTTTTCCTGCCCGCCTGTTTTGCCAGGGGCACCAGGGCACGAACCGGGGATGGGACCAACAGCAGGGATCCGTCCGCGGGACACAGAGCTAGCAAGGGCAGAAAGGGGACTTCTAATGGTGGCTCTGGCGGCCATAAATTGCAGCTGTTGGAGCGGGGCGGCGGTAGGGCCGTGTTGTCTCCTCACGGAACGACCCCACTGGTGCTGCCACGGCGGCGGCCGCCGCTCATGCCGCGGGCGCAGGCGCCAGGAGGCTGCCGAGGCGCCCGGCGCGCGTGGCCGGCCCCACGTACAGAGGGCCCCCTCGTCATCAGGTACCTGCAGCAACGCTTCTAAAAACGCATGTGTTTAAATACAATAGGAACAAATCACTACGCGGAATGCACCTGCATCAATACATTTGCATTAGAGACCTAATTCTTTAAAGACAGTAATTTTAGTGCCATAAAACATCTCACAGAAACAGCCCTGGGGCTCTATGCAAAGAGCAGGCATTGGACCAGCAGTCGTGCTGCGGAGGGACATGAATTACCCCTTATCTGCTCATCAGCCTTGGCTTGCAAAAAATCAACCTTTATGTTGATAAAGTGTTAAAAGACATGAATATAAAATCGATTCATTTCAGACTAGTGAGGGAAAAAGTTGCTCTGATAGCCGTGTGTCACCATGTACATACTAGCAAGCTCATGGGGCAAGCCTAAAGCTACTACTCCCAATTGCCTACGTGTAATTAAAACGAAGAAGGATTTGCTATTACTCATGCACAGGGCCCTTTGTGCTACACACTGGGTTATTTCATAATAAAATATGTAAAGCACAGTTCAGAAAGAGGCAATGAATATATTAGTTTTCCACTTCAGACCAATAGTTTAGATATTATTGTTACAAATTATTATAAAATGTGGTAATTCTATAACCCAGTTACTACTTATCTCCAGACTGAAGGGAGTTTAAGCTGTTTAGTAGAGGTACAATCCTATTTAATTTATTCTCTTTATTGCATTTGTGGAAGCCAGTTCTTCATTCGAGCCACTCTTCCAGAACATCAATACAAGACCATATTGTGTAGCACTGATTTTCTCAGGTGCTACTTCTGCGGCCTCTCACAGGGCTGGGGAAGGGAATCAGGGTCTCCCTGTGTTCGACACCAGAAGTCATCCAGAAAAGATGATTCCTCTGGCAGACACAGCACACACGCGATTCTAAGCTCACACTCCCTACCACGTCTTTATCAAATGTGGCTTGACAGCACTATGGAATTAGCTGTGAAAAAATTAATAGGTACATACATGTTTACTGAACAAGAAATGATAAAATTACCTATATACTTTTACCTTTCTTTCCAATACCATCATTTCCGTTAAGATAAAATTAGTGTCCATTTACAGTCGTAGCACATACATTATTACACAGAGATTTAGAACTGTTGTAAAAAGAAATCTAACCTTTGTTTTCTCATCTACCACTCGGAGTCCATCCGCCGAAACCCACAGCACTGCTTTAACCGCCTTCTTTCCAGTCTTGTAGAAAAGAAAAAAAAGAAAAAAAAAAGAAAAACCAGCTTTATGCCAACAGGGTCAGACTGCCACCTGTTTCCCCTTTCCAAGAAGCACAGCATTAAGTGTAGATGAAATCCATGTTCAGGAAGGTGCCCAAAGCCAGATGCTCAATCCAAGTTGCCAAACATTCAGAGGACCAAGCCCAAGGCAGGATGTCAGGAAGAGCACACGATAACGGGATGGGGAAAGGGCACACATAGGTGGAGCCAAAACCAGGGTTTATTTACATTCATCGAAAGGAGAGAATTCAAGACTGATCAAGTGGGTGAGGAATTCCACTGAGTCAGGTAACACTAATTCATAAGGAGTTACACCACAGGTAGCTTCTGGAACAAAAGTTTAAACAGGGAATATTCTTACCTGGTATTTCCATCAGCCCTACCCTCTGTCCCCATAGCTGCATGGCAGAATCATAGTAAACCAGTTTAAAAACACCCAAAAATTGTCACTTATCAGGTTATGAAAGTAATGCTAAGACCAGTCACCCAAGCTCAAATTTACTAAGAGCTGAACGTGACAGGAATTTCAAGAGAGATTGAAACTTGTGGCTTATTTTCCATTGGATGTGTAACTTTAAAACCCAGTTGTGTGCAGCAGGCTGAGGAAGTAGGGAAACTTTCTGGCTATTTTCCAAGCTCCAACTGTGGGAACTTTCAGCTGCCACAAGCCACGACTAAAAGCAAAAGTGGAAAACAGTGAATGGCTTCAAGAGTCGCTCAGGCTGCGGATTCTCTTCTGCACTGTTTACTGTTTAAGGGAAAGTTGCAAAACACGGTATAAACATGCAAGACAACTTGCGCTGGCAACAAATTCATGGAGCAGAAAATAGATATGACATGTCCACATAATTTTATTGCTTGTTACACAGAATTACTTCTAGAAAAAAAATCCTCACTATTTTCTAACGCTTAGCTGTGATTAACAACTCCCTGCCCTATTCTTTCACCTCTAAGCCAGGTAATAAACTGTTCTCCCCAATCTTTTTTCAATGCACCAAGTCAACCTGTTGTGCGGCTGCTAACTGCACCTGCCACAGCCCATGGCAGGGAGGGAAGAGAGCAGCAAATAAAAAAGGACAGTAACAGCAGTTTTGTGCAAGAATTGCATTTTTTGTAAAGAGCTCATTGCAGATATTTATAATATCTATTCATATGGCAAGTAAAGGAGCACAGACACATTCTGGCATAAGCTAGTGCATGCTCCATGCTCACAGCACCAGTTTTAACTTTGTAAGTCCGATTTTCTTCTTCTATCTTAGGGTGCTATGTCTCCTGTTGTATCACATTGGTTTCATTACCAGAGTACGCAGAAAGTGTGAAGAAAAGCAGCCTGCCAGGACTTTTGTTTGATTTGGGGGAAGAAAGAAGGGAGGAAAACTATCTGTCTCCATTTCCGGGGCAGCAGTGACAACCAGAGCATTTACAGAGGGCCAGGATGAGAAGGGAGAGCAGCGGTGAGCTGTGCAGAAGAGTGATTAAAAGAGAGAAAACGAGGGCAGCAGGAAAGCAGGTCTCAGAGAGGGGCCTGCAGGAGCAAGTCTGCAAGCGCCCAACGTCCTGCGGAAGGTTTAAAGGAAGACCGACAGATTTTGGAAGCCTTAATGAAATGAGCTCTATTCACAAAGGAAGATGTGTCTACAACTGCCGTACTAAAAATACTGAGTCAATTAGAAGTCACTTCTAACTTTTCATCTTTGAAGGCAGCACACATGGTCAGCCACAGAATGCCAGTCTCTCCTTTCAGTGCTCATCCAGCTTTCAGGGCTTAAGTGTCCCCACTAATCCCAACAACAGATGCTTTGCCTCCTTAATGGTTTTAAAAAGGAGTAGCTGTTTCTTATAAATCATTAATAGCCTTAA
>VZSV01000001.1:12862963-12876202 GCA_013398735.1 Nothocercus julius | reverse complement strand
GGGGGGGGACTGCTGGGGTGTAGAGTGCCCCAACACTCTAAAAGCAGAGAAAATAAACAGAGAACCAGGTCTTGTCCACAAACAGCAAAACCCTTGTTTCTGAAGCCCAGAGCCGCAAGTGCTTCCCGGAGTCTCTATTAAACCAGCGGAGCTGAGATGGGCCGGTGCTGCCTGCGGCAGCGCACGGCTCGGCTGCGGTTTTGCTGCGTGCGGATGGAGGAAGAGCTGGGACACGGACCTTCCTCTCACACGTCTCAGAACACAGTGGAAAGGCTGGGGGGCCCCACAGCCCTTCTCCCACCGCTCGCATCAGGTTCCTAGTGCAAGGCACAGGTTTTACATGGAGGGAAGAACAGAACTCGCCTTTCTTTCCCAGGACATCTCCTTTGCTGGCGGATGCAAAGCCTGGAGCTGACATGACACCCACACAGTCTGCACCTCCCAACCACAGCTATTGCTGCTATCTCTGGCTTTTCCATCTCCCGAGCCCCAGTCTGCCCACGCCAGCTGTTGATGTCTAAAGGCACATCCTTCCTGGGACTGCTTTGTATCAGTTACAGAAATCGAAGTGCTGCTCTGTTACAGGTGGGATATTCCCAAGCATATCACGATTAAAAGCAGATAGGAGTGTTTTCACCTGTGACACGACAGGACAGAGGCCAGCCTGGACGCAGGACACCGCGTGGGAAGCAGACTCCAGCACAGGACAGAGGACAGCTATTTATTGCAAAATCACAAAGGCGTGCCAGAGCCCAGTTACCAGCACTGAAACACGCAGGTGCCTAGAAATAGAAGTACTTAGAGCACACAGCCAATATGCACTGGATCAAAGGCACGTTTCGCTGCCAGGAGGCTCACGGAGACCTGCATCACGATCAGCTGCATCAGGAACTTCTCTCCAGACACCGAAGCCCTTGGCTGGCAGAACCGCTCACGGCGCTCAGCCCCATTCGGCAGTGCTGAGTCAGCAGCAGGAGCAACCCCCTTTGCAGCAGGGCATGAGCCCGCCCCGCTACAGAAATTTGCTATTTTGATCATTTTCCAAGGCACCACGAGCCCCTGCAGCTCCCTGGGCAGGGGGTCCCGAAAACGCAGCAGTAGCTGGGGCCGGGCAGGTGGGAAGCTGAGGGCCGGCAGAGCCGGGGAGACGCAGCCGGCGGGAGCCGAGCCCTGCCGCCCGCGAGAGCCTAACCGAAGGGGCGGCCGTGCCGGGAAGGGGGCAGCCGCTACGGGCACGTGCAGGGGAGCCCGAAACAGCTGCATGGCGCGCTTCACTCGTGACAGTTTTAAATGGTTTCTGCTCTTCCTGCTGATTGCAAACTTCTCAGCATCTACCTAATTTTATTCCATCTTGGGACTTAGAAGTGCTGTAAGATGCACGTGTAGTCTGATGGATGTAAAACACAAATGTCTTATTCCAGTCCCTGTATAAAACATTGTGTATGGAGAAAACCCTGTGCTTGGAGGGAATAAACAGGCAAAAGGTCACCCACATCTGCACTCCTACTAACTGCAGCAACAAAAAAAAAGCTTTAAATTATGAAGAACCACCTAAAAACGCGTTTGATTTAGTCACGTTTCAGAGGCTACTCAAAATTAAACTGCCTAAACTTAATCTGTGGCTACCAAAGGACATAATATTTTTATATAAAGTTGAAAAGAAAGTGTTTTCAATGTCAGGTACCTGACTAAACACACAAATGTTTCCTGACACGAATCGCGTTTATCTTTTGTGTGGGAAAGACAGACACTGAAAGCAACCAACCTGCTCTGATAGACCTTTTAAAAGCTCATAGTAAATCTTAAGCTATGCTGTGTATATTAATCTCCATGCAAAGCATTTGTACAGAAATTACAGATGAGATAGCCAAAAAGGAGAATGATAAAATTGTTACTCTTCCTCACTATTGCAAGCTGTAATAAAGGCACTATCAGACTGTGGGGATACCTAAACACTGCATTTAAGGGGCTCCAGCAGTAACACACACAGCTTCAGAGGCTCAAGCAGAAGCAAGGCCTTTTTTGACAAGGTATTATAATAAAAGGCAAAGCAATTTACATGCAGTGGAAAACTAGTGGTCTTAAACAAAAAGCAAAACAAACTAAGATATAATGGGCAAGTTGGCACACTCATAGATAATTTCAGAAAAAAAATGTCAAAGATAGAGTTTTAAGTACCGCGATCTTAAAAAGATCAGAGCTTTTCCCCTTGCTGTTCATACCACTCACAGAAGTGCGTCTTCCCAGATCCCAGGAAGAAACCTGGCCTGGGGAAGAGCTCTTCTCTGCAACCTGCACGGCAATCTCAGAGCTCCAAAGGCGAAAAAGGAGCAGCTGAAAAAGTCATCTCACTCCCCAGCAAAGGCAAAACAAATCTGTGACTGGAAAATAATCTGCTTCAAAAGCTTTCCATATGTAAGCTTCAAATAAAAAATATATTAAAAACTGTTAGCCATTTTAGCCTCTTAAAAGGGTTACAAACCTCTTAGTTCCTATTTAAGTCAAGATTATGTTTAGAACAAGATATTTCAAAAGCAGATCCTTAGATTTATTCCACTTGAAAACTAAGTAAAATAATAATAATAATAATAATAATAATAATAATAATAATAATAATAATAATAAATCTTTTCAAACCAAGCTGGGGCAAGGAACGGCTGATGGGTAAAAGCAGAACTCATTCAGTGTCTTACACACATGGCCTCACGGCCATGGAGAGAGCAGGAACAAAACCCCAGCCTCCAGGACAGCACATGCACAGCGTGGAAGGAGTTGCTTCCCTTGCAGTCACAGCAGGAGACTGACTCCCATCCAAGCAGCAGGAGATGGCTGGAAGCAGCAAGTTTTCCAGCTATATTGCTGGGAAGTAATTAGAAGAACAAGTAGACTGTAAATGCCTGGTCTCAAAGATGTCCAAGCAGGACCATATTCAAGAAAGAAATGTGCAGGAGGCTGCACATGCCGGCCCCACATTTTCTTCCTGCACTAGCATTTCTTAATAACATCTGCGGTGAAAGGCAGCCGGCTGTGGAGAGGCTGCAAGAAACAGATCCCGACCACTCTGCGCGAATCTGCCTAGGTGACCTAGGCCAGCACAAGTTTAAGGGACAGAAAGGGAAATTCCCATTTTTTCAGGAAGATCAAATAATTTCAAAACACTGTTTTCTGATATGGCCCATATGGTTTTGCGGTTTCTGTTTCAGGTTGCTCTTTTAACCGTATTCTCTACTCGATCAACATATTTCCAAGTCTGTTTTAGCAGCAAATATTCTGAAATGGATTAAGGGATTCTCAATACTTGGGTCTTATGGCAGTGCTATACCAGGGATGTAACTCCTTATAGTGCAAGCACAAACGAGGCATTAAACTTACTTTTCCAAAGAAGCCTTTGAAGAACTTCCTTTCCTGGAGGAACAGGGGGGACAAGTCGAGCGCTATTACTGTAGGTAGCTAAAATGTCCCAGGGTTTCAAACCAACAAGCACACACAAGAATAGGGTTTGGACGAAAAGGAAGGGGTGTTTAGAGTTATCCAAAAGAAGGTGCGACAGGCAAATGTGAAAATAATCCCATGAAAATGCAGAGAAGAGGGCACACACAGAATTCTAATAGCCAAACTGCTCTGAAATTGGTGGAAAGAAGAGAACCTCAGCCCCAATTTCATGCAAAGCGGTTACTTTGTTTTCACTCTCACTTGTTTAGTCCTCTTTAGTTAAGTTATAAACCAAACTTGGCAGCAGACATGATGGTTAAACAGTTAAAACACTGTACGGTGGCAGCCCCTGTGAAAGGCAAAGTCTAACTCTTGGATCACAGTTAAGTTTGCTTTGCATAGATCAGACTTTGCCAGGACAAAAGCCTTGTAAGCTGAAGCAGCATCTATGATTACTGGCATAATATAAGATTAAGCACTGAAAAAGCATTTTTGTGCTTCACTTTATTCCATTTTATTAATGGGTTTTTGTTTGCAAGCTACTCTCACACTTAGCATCTTATACAGTCTTCTGTGAAGAGTGAGGAATTTCTTATCACGAAAATGATATAACCAAGACACAAATAAGATCCCTTCCTCTTTCATTTTCCTTCAGGCCTTTTCAAGACTGTATCTTGATACAAATGCTAGGTATTCATTGCACCACTCTGGATTTATGCGTAGAACAAGACCTCTTTAAAGTCAGCTCTCATCAGAAGAAGTTAAGCCAACACACAGAACTGAACTAGACTTTCCTACGTCTCTGCAGGCTGGAAATGATTATACTGATTGCGCAAATTCACATTAAAAGAAAAAAAAAAAAAAAAGGCAACACAATTTTAAGTGCATTTGCATGCGGTTCGGCTAACCAGCTTCATTTTGTTACTAGACAGTAAATAGAAAACTGCAAGATCTGTCTGAGCTGATCTCAGAGGGGAGATCTCATGGCATGGTGTTCTCCGTGCCACACTAAAAGCTGCTCAGTGTCTGAGGGAAGGGAGTTGTGAACCCTATCACTGCTTCTGGATCTTCCCAAACAGCCACCCTGTGAGCACACCTGGATAGCACTAACTGGAGAAGCGAAGCACAGCTGGGGAATTCCACGTGACAGCGAGGATCTTCCTGACACCAAATTATCAGCATGAAACCCTGTCATGATGATCACTGTCAAATGATAATGTATTAAAACTATTGTTATAAATAATCCAAGAGCGCGTCTCAAGAACTGACTGATAAACAAGGTCATATTTAAAACAAAGCTATGGTTCTGAGACAAGCCTCCCAAAGCCGGAAACACAAAGTTAAGAGGGGAGTGTCCATGTGAACTTTGCATTTCCTGACTTTTGTTGCTGTCCATCTCTGCCCAGTGTCTCCCCACAGAGTGTTTTTAAAAGTATACCACAGTATACTTGTATTAGGCCACGCACTAAGACCATTTCTAACTTTAGTCAGCTGAAAGAATTAAAGACATTTAGAAGCAAGAACGGTCATATATTTGGACAGGATGCACTGAGTACTAGAGGGGGAACTAATGGATTAATCACAGTGTCATGTACATAATGAGAAGGGGTTGGGTGCTGCTGCCAAGTTGAGCAATGACTATTGCATTACACTAAATAAAAGCTTTTTAAAGATAGCAAAAGCTAAAGAGATTCACCAGAAGCTCCCTCATTTTTAGATGATGGTTAATTTTGCTCTCAGCAAAATGCTTGTTAAACAAGATTATTTATTTTTTAATAAACCAGAAAAGGTTAATGGAAAAGACATCATGCAAAATGAATTTTAAACAATGCTATGTTAATGTAGTTTAGAAATAACTAACATATGTTTTAAAATATTAAATTATGTTTCTTTACCTGCTAAAACAAGAACATATATTAAAACAAATGCATCATTTAAAACAAAAAAATGGCAAGTTAGAAACCAATACTACATACTAAAGCAGATTTAAAATCAAAACATGACATGAGAGAGCGTACTTTTGTCTTTATACTACCTCCCAGTAGCTAAGTCAAATGTATTCACAAGGCTACATTACAAGGCCCTTGCAAAGGTGGGTTGCAGTCTGCACTATATATTTTTAATTCAGTTAAATAGTTTTGGTGAAAAAGCTGCTTAGTGTCCAAGCGTTTCAGATCTAAAATATACATACAGTTAATATATCTTACTAAGAGAAAATTGCAAACTATATTGGCCAAGAATAAACCCAGATGTTAATAATAGAAGCTGATAGCTGAATACAAAGGTCTCTGATCTATTAATGCTGTACTGTACATGTGAAAAGGAATACAGAATACATCATGAATGAGGATTCTTTAGCTAAAAATGAACTCTTACAGTCAGTTATCAATTAAACATTCCCAGAACAAAATGCTTACCATCACCTGAATTTAAACTCTGCAAGTTGCAAAGCTTGTCTTGCTCAAAAGACAATTGTGCCACTTCAAAACAGCTTGTAATAATAATAATTAAAAAAAAGCTATTTCCCACGCTAAAGAGATGGAAAGATATGTTTGTTTCTCTTTAAAAAAAAGCAAAGCAGAAGTTATTCCTAACAATATTAATACTGTTTTATAATTTTCTTGGCAAGTCCCTTGAAATTAAAATCCATTAGTCAATCCTAAAAAAACAAAGCAAAACAACAACAACAACAACAACAAAAAAAACAGATTTGAAAATGACAACTATTGGAGAACAAGAATTAGAGAAAATATATCTATTAAAATAAAGACAGACAGGACTTAATTTTTAGAAGCTACAAGACCCAAACATATCAGCAATCCTGTCTTCAAGAGAAAAGAACTATTATTCTGTTGACTGAATTTATAAAATCTTCATAAAGAGAATGATAAAGATCAGAATAGGCCATGTACATTTGGATGTACTTTTAACCATCTGAAGAATAAAGTCCAACTTCCCTTAACCTAGTTTAAGGGCTGCAGCTCAAACTTGCAATTTTTGCAAGACCAAGAGAAAGGCCATCAGAATAACCAAGCACTGTAAAAGCAAGAGACTACCTAAAGGACAAGCTGGAGTCTTACTACATTCCTTGCATGCCGAAATGTCACCTAGTAGCATGGCTTGGCTCCTTAAGAGAAGACAGCACAGAAAAGTAGGGAGCTAGAGTCCTAACAGTGCTTAAGCTCCCAAGAAATGCCCTCAGAAGTAAAACCAAGGTGCTGGGGGGCAGGAGTTGAACTGCAGTGAGCAGCTCCGAATGAACCTTGGATCTGATGGAGTCTCGCCTCTGAAATGAACAAAGTCACCTCAGCAATCTGAGTCTTCTGCTAAGAGAAGTTCACATCTGCTCTGCTACCTCCAAAACCGAGAGAGATATGTGCTCGTGTCCAGTTTGTTTATAAACATTCAAAACTTCAAACATCTGAAGGAGTAAATGGGACTTCGTCAATTGTTGTCATCCACACTTTGGAATAATCATGGAGCACAGAATAGGGAAATTAAATAATTTCATTTCTCTATGCAGAGAAAGCAGAGTCACGGTGTAGAATCATAATCTAAATTAGGTAGATACATGATGTATAAACCAGTTGATTTAGAATCACAATTCTGGAGTCATCCAGATTCCAAAAGAAACTGTGTGTTAAACTTTAACTGTAACTCATTTTTTATAAGCTTAGCTACATTTACATGGCTGGTGGGCTTAAAGTTTATAAAACATCAGAGAACAAATAGTTCACAGCATAGTTCCCCAGAAAAGAGAATGTGAGAAATTACGCAAGGTAGAGAGTGCCACACTATGTAGTGTGCTAACAGAAAATATTCTAGTACAACAAAGAGCAGAACAGAACCAGACAAAAGATGGATGCCATTCATTATGTGGCCAGTACTTGCAATTTTAGCTATATAAACTAAATCCATAGAACAAAGAAACTCATTTATATTTTTGTGCCCTTTTAAACAAAATTAATCACCAATCACTGTTGGATTGATGGGAACAGATGGGATGTAGCTTTAACAGGTTGCTATACATTGGCCAAGAGAGAAAAGAATGAAAAGACTTGATTTTAATCAGAGCACTAAACCAATTCAGAAACTTTACAGCACAACAGGAGGAAGAAAAGATAACCTATAATCCTCTATTGTGTGCTAGGAAGAAGGAAAGACAAAGGGTTCAGTTGGAAACCATTCGAGCTGTCACATTTGGTGAGCAAAAAAATAAGGTCCAGTAGCAGACATCTTAAGTTAGCAAAGACGCAGTAAAAGTGTTTGATGTACTTTACAGTAATTTTGCTGAGCTACAAGGATACAAGAGTTTCTTCTGCTAAAGGCATCACTAGAAAAAGGTACAGAACCAAGACAAATAAGAGAAATGATGAAAAGGATTGCAGTGCTGTACCACCCTTCAGCCTTCACATTTTAATGTCCTTTTTCCTTCTGTTCTCTTCAAGGCTGTTTTAGTCTCAGTTCCTCGACAGATTGACCACTGACTGTTTAGCATTTGCTATTTCCACAGGACTTTGCGATAATAATACTAGAGGCAAGAGATGACAAGGCCTCTTCAAGTGAGTTGTAGAAGCACAAAGAACTTGGAACAAGTGCCATTTGCAGGAACAAACGTTCACAGAAGCCAAACTAAGAGCAGCCCACTTCATGACACATCAGAATTAGGCAGCCTCCGGGCCACTTGGAGCAGATGCAAGCTGGATTATTTCATGCATGAAGACAATGCTGCAGTGCATTAGAAGAAAAGCAGTTTAAATCAAGTAATAATCACGTAACGCTTTCTCTAATAAAGGTGAATTAAGTCACTATTAAAGTGGCAGGCAACAGAGGGAGAGAGAGAGAGAAAAAGAGAGAGAGAAAGAATTGTTAAAAAACAACAGTTGAAGCCCCATATGGGTACCAACTTAGTCTGAAAGGTCACAGAGGATTTTTACACATTTGTTTTGCAAATAGTTTCTGCAAGTAGAAAGAGCAGTTGTAACTCTCTCCCTCTCATCGTCAGATCAGCACGTCCCCCTACGACAGCAGCGCTCAAATCGCCAACTGTTCTCCTAACATGGGTCAAAGGTTCAGGCTTTAACGGGGACGCTGCTGCCAAACAGGCCTTCGGGAGTGACACTGGCAGCCCTAAAGCCAACTTCTTTTTCATGAAACAAATATACATACAGATTTCAGTCTCTTCACAGCTTCTTCACAGATATGCATTCCTCTGGATTCATCCACTTCAACATGTCCCAAGTACTGCAGGAAAAAGAGAAGAAGAGAACAACTTCAGCTCCTGAAACTGTTTAAAAACTCGGTCTCGCTCTGGATTCATCATAGAGACCTCTGAGAATACGTTAGTTCTGAATAATGATATATACAGCTAGCATTGACAACTGATTTACACTACATGGGAAGATGCTTACGTTTTGGACAAAAAAATATTTTCTTGTCCAAACACAAGAATTTTGAATTTACAAGCAGAATATCTGTATCTTTTTTTTACCTGTAAACTAAAACTGTTCATCTTCATTGCAACAATAGGTTCTTACGTGGATCCAGAAGAATTCATGATTTTCATTTTTAAAAATATCAGAGGTCTGTGTATTTGCATACCTATGCTATTTGATATACTGTATTACCAAGCACGATTCTAAGAAATAATGCTAAATAGAAACGGCGAGCTTCAATGCTTTTAGCTTTTAAATTAGCAACACTACTTAGCAGCATAATATTAGCTTATGCAGAAAGCTATTCCAAGGCATCCAGTGGAGCGCGGTGCTCAGAGCTCTGTGGAGAGTTTCATTATACATTCCAAGCAAAAAAATGTTCCTGAGGTTTCCCAATTTCTCCCCTAACTTTTCCATTCCTAGCTCTTTTTGATGGGGGAAGGAAACGTTCTCTCAGAAAGGCTCACATATTTATTCGAGGTACTTAACTCTTCAAGAAAACCATAGAAACCATTAAATAAAAGCACTCTGCAGTATTACTTACGATAAAAGCTATAGGCCAAAAAGATTTTCTGTGATTTACTTGGCACTGCAGAGGAACTGCATGCAGCTCTTGCTCCAAGGAGCTTATACTCTATGCTAGCTGGAAGTGAAAAACAGGGTTTTAAAATCCCGGAGCCAACACAAGAGGCAGAAGGGCACAAGAGGCAGTGCTAAGCCTAGGATTAATAATCACCTGAGAAGTCCGACCCCACCATGGAACAGTATAGCAGCAGAGAGCTGAAACCTCCCAGGTTTTGTTTCATTAATACATTCATCTGAACTGGACAGGCAGGAAAAAACGCACCATATTGAAGTAGCCCATGAGAATAACTAACAGTTTCACTGAGCGGTGAAACTCAGAATGCTTTCAAGAAATTTGAATGCTGTAAATGATAGAAGATTTTAACATTAAGCCTTAATATGAAGCATTTTTAAAAACAGAGAAGATCTTGATGGAACAGACCTGCAAGAATTTCATTTTGAACCAGCCCTCACCACTGGAGAGCAGCTTGAAAGGGAAATTGCATAGAAACCAGAAGGTAAATAAAATAGAGCTGACACTTTAGAGCTGTTTCAAAATGAGCCTTGGGAGGCTGAGGCCTTATTACCGAGGGCTGGAGCTGCCAGAGCAGCAGCTGCACTCCCTTAGCTTGGCTTTTCGGACACGTGCACAGGGTCTTCATTTCTTCGTAAGGCTCCCTCACCAGAAAGTGTTTAATCACAAGCCTCAGCTATCCTAAAACTCGCCAGTAGTAACAGCTAAGCCTGTATTTACTGTGTGTCTGGAACTACATATTTATTTCAACAGCTTTTGTAAATGGATCTTCAGGCCTGTCATGACTCCCCTGGAAATGGGGGAAGCGCAAAAACTCTGTATCCATGTGTATTTGTCTCAGGAGAATTGTGGCTTTTAGTAAATCGAGTTTCCCAGCTTCTCTTTAGAAAGGGGCAGTGCAGACAGAAATAAGGCTGAGATTTACAGAAAAGGAGAGAAAAAGATGTATGCGTGGAATGAGCACTCTAGATTGCATTTCTCCTAAGCAAAATATCTTACAAACAGAGGACGACTTCCAGATTTCCTGAGGTATCTGCACATCTCATTTACCCGAGCGTAAGCAAAATGTTTCCAGCTAAAGCTCCAAACCATTCAGGCCCTGTGCTTGGCAACTTGCCCCTTGCTTGGAGAAGGGAGAAACGGAGCAGGATAAACATTGCCTCATGTCACACTCCAAAGCAGACAGCCGCTTCCCAGCGCGTTGCCAAAGCTCTCGTGCAGCCGCACGCACGAGCTCCGGGCAATGCGGCGCGCCGCAGCTGCAGGGCACGGCGAGGCTCTGCGCGGGGCCCATGCTGCTCCCCGCTGCTGAACTCGGATCCAGAGCATCTACCTGAACCGGGAGCGAGCAAGCCGCACAGCTCGCTGGGCATCGATCAATTCTGAATTATAAAAGAAATTACACTGCTGCACAATACTTCTTCATGACGAGCACAAAAGATGCTTTATCTGCACTTCCACTTTTCCACGCTTAATGCCCTTCACCAAAAAAACTTGTTCTTCCCCTTGCATTGTTTCTGCAGAAGCCAAAAGCTCACAGCTACCAATATCAGTGGCCTTGGACATCATACGTGCTGTTTCAAATTTTGTCCTCTGGTTTTCTGAGCTTTTGGAATATCTGCATATACTTTAAGGTTTCTTGTACAAACTGCTTTCAGCAGCACAAGCAGAATGCTAATGGCCTCTCCTCCTCTTTGGCTAAGCCAAGCTAAGTCACAAACAGTATCAGGTCTCCTTCTCAATCCTCAGGTTTATTTCTGAACACTTCTTCCCACCAGGCAGGGAAAAGATACACATGGCTCCTGTATTTAACCGACACTACAATAACTTTCACATATGTGATTTTAACTGGCAGCAATCAAGGCTTAAATATTTCTTCAAGAAACTTGGTAGGCAGATCCACTACAGCCTGAGACGTTCTCTAATGCCCTTGCATTTTTATCAGAAGTGTTGAATTATAACTAAATAACTACCTAACTTTAAATTTGAAATATTTGTGCAGCTTGCCAGTGCGACACCATTTTATGAATATTTCAAAATTTCATAGACAAAGAAAATACAGCTGCTGGTTAGTTTAAGGTACGTTCTGTTCCTTTCAGCTTCAAATGATAGCTCATCAGCAGATTTCGGGGCTTAACTAAAACAAACCACCACCAAAGTCTGTTCTCTTGTGCTGCGAAGACTGCATGAAAACCTCTTTGAAGAGCAGTATACAAACCCAACACGTTCATACACAATCTTTTAACATCTCTGAAAGTAAATTATCCTTGACACTAAAGAAGAAAGAAAAAAAAACAGCTGGGCACCATCATATGTCTGTAAAGTCCCATACAAATCCACCGTGTCATATTACCACAAAAACTTTCAAAGCCTTGAGGACTGACTACTGAGTGCACAAAAATCGCTGTGTGGGGCAGAAGGCTCCCCACCTTCTGGACAGCAGCAGAGGGGGAACCTGGGCATGTGTGCAGAGAGCTCTCCTTATCCCAAGGATCACGGACAGCAACCCACATTTCTGGAGAAAGTGAGGACACTTCTCCCATGAAAGTGCAAATACTGTGAATGCAGTATTAACACTG
Source organism: Nothocercus julius (assembly GCA_013398735.1). NCBI lineage: Eukaryota > Metazoa > Chordata > Aves > Tinamiformes > Tinamidae > Nothocercus > Nothocercus julius. Next base: position 12,864,158 of record VZSV01000001.1, on the reverse strand, counting down.
GATGTGTGTGCACTTTCTTTTCATAGCAACAAATGAATGTGAGTCACGGCCTTGGCAATTCTCAGCTAGATGTTCTATAGGAGATTTAATCTTTGCACCAGAAATTAGCCAACAGTGCTTTTGCAGAAAACAAAAACCCTTATGTGTAGAGTAGACATATAAAACAACATAAAAGTTCCAACAGAAATAAAATACCTTTAGAGGTTGCTGGAGAAACATTCAACCCAAACACATTTCAAATTATTGTTTAAATTAACTCAGAAATAAAAATTGATGAGATGGTACAACAAGCAATAAACTCAATCCTAACCACCAGACAATGAAGTTTATGTTCTTTCACAGATGATGGTTTCTGCTATTAGTGTTAGTCAAATACTAGAAAGCAGTCACCAGATGAACAAGTCAAGCTAGCACATAACAAAATGCCCTGAAAACTTAAAAAGCACTTCAGAAACTAAACTCTTTTTCAAACTTATAAAGCTTTTTTGACTTCATCTAGTAGTAAACAAATTAATTATGATATCAAATGTTTTGGGGGAAGTTGTCGGGTGGCCTTCCAGCAATTCCGTATCACTGGAACAATTCCATGACAGAACAGCACGGGTTGATGATGGCCCATGTCAGAAAAGGTGCTCGTCAGCAGTGAAGTAGCTCTACCATCTACGTCCTAGTACTATAAACATTATCTGTTCTTCTTTCTTTGTTTCCTTCTCTTTCACAAATATCTGACTAACTCTGTTTTGAAAGCGAAGGACATAGCTGGCAAAAGAATGGTCCTTCTCCATAATTCCTTCCATCAGGACACTTCATTCAAGCCAGGTTCCTTCATTCAAACCCAGAAACATACTGTGACAGTCCCTCTTCCAAATAGGTACAGCTATGGAAATCAGTGAGATCTTCCCTGTATTAGCAGATGTTCACATACACTGTTCTACTTGCAAAAGCAGGTTAGGTTCTTCAGATGACGTTTGAAACTATATGAGCACACGAAATGAGCTTAGCCTAAGTCTCGGCCAAGGTGTTCCTTGTTATGGACCTAGCTGCCACAGAGAGAATCGCATCACCATTTTTGTAGTATTCTTCTTAGAGGCAATGACATTCCCCTGGCCTTCTCTGTGTAACTACTGTTCTCGCCACAACTCAAGTATTACTTAATATTAACATTAACTACTTATAACTGTTATAACTGTTACTT
>VZSV01000001.1:12845496-12858189 GCA_013398735.1 Nothocercus julius | reverse complement strand
ACTAAACACACACCACACCAACTTAACACTAGTTCAAGAGCATGATATATCCTTCTCCCATCACTCTCCTGATCTGCCTAAGGAGAAACCAAGAGCAAACCTTTGCTACTCTGCTTTCACACTAGTCTCCTCTTCCCAAAAAACAGAACTAAGGAATCATAGCTAAATAAACCAGGAAGTATTAAAAGCAGCAAAGACTTCACCATAGCTCCTACTATGTTACTTTCACAAATTTTTCTTTCAGAAAGGAAAGCTTAAATACAGCTGCAGAGACATGTTAACAATTGTCAGGTCTTCATCAGCTACACAGGTAAAATAATTGTAATCTCTTTAGAGGTGGGACTCCAGTCTTGCGGCTTAGGCATATTTTCAGCTCTGAAGAACCGTGCTGATAATTTTTGAGTACAAAAGGCTGACCACAAAGATTAAGGTCAAATGCAACCACCATAAAAACATACTAAACTGTGTTTGAGTAGATACACTGCAGGCAACAGACCACTCTGGAATGGTCACTTAGAAATTAAAGAAAAAAAAAAAAAAAAAAAGACATTCTCATAATGCTTCAGCCTTGACTGCATTTTTTTCCAAAACATCTCAGTTTCTCCTGCTCCACTGAGGAAGAAAAGTCACCCCATCAGATATTTAAGGCAAATGGGTGACAGCTTTTCCTGGTGCATATGTATTTCTGAATAATACCCAAGAGCTGCGTGACAGGATGCTCTCCTTCGGTAGCACAAAGTCCTATTCTTTTCACGAGTAAAATATAGTACCACCCACTAACCTGATGACTCCACATCTGGTTTATCTTGGTGGCTCACAATGGCATATTTCCTGCTTCTATCTCCAGAACTCTAGCTAACACCCACTCGGCACCCCAACCTAACAAAACTTTCCACTGCTGTCCTTCTCAAGGCACAATATTTTAGGAGAGAAATTCCAGCTGAATAAGCTACCGCACCACCTGATGGCAAATTGTGCTGATGAGAAATTTTCATCTCATTACAGCCTCTTAGAGCAGGAGCAGCCCACCTTTCTGACTGAATGTGGAAACCTAAGTAAAGATGCATTTGCTGCAGAGCAATTTTTTTTCCAATGGACAGATTAACTCAAATGTACAAGTGAATTTCAATCTAATTAAATCTAAATTTCTCACCTGCATAGTGCTAATATTAAAAAAAAAATCATGCTCTTAGGTCAGGCTGGCACAGAGCAGTTCCAAAAGGCCTGACAAAGCACCAGCTCTTCCTCACACCACACTCAGGTCCTTGGTGCTAATGCAAAGCTAACCTAAGACAAAGGCAAAGGAATAAGCTACCCTAACAAGCTATGACGTTGGTTTGCACGTTAGATACACTTGAATGTCCCTAAAAGCACACACAAGCAATTGCATTAGGATAACATAGAGAATAAATTTAGTGTGAAAGATATCTCCAATTTCCTGCGCATCCACGGGAACCCACAGCTTTACAAAAACATGCCATAGCCAAGAGCCAATTTGGAGAGTCCCGCCTAGCAACATCACTTCTTTAACGACTGCACAGAATTACTTCAGGTATAACACAGATGAAAACTAATAAAAGATCCTTAGGTGCCAGAAGCAGAGACATTGTTTTCCTTATGAAAAGATACTTAAACCTGAAGCTTTTAGCATCAGCAGCTAAAGACCTATTACAGAGATAGTATTAACGTGCCTTGAGGGAGGAAGGTTTTGGTTACAGAGTGTATGCAGCAAAACACACTAATTACCTGCTTTTTCCCTACCAAGAAGCACCTGCACCTTTGGGGTTATCCTATACTGTTCAGTAAAGGCACTGACAAGCATGGAGAGACCGTGTGTTAAAACCCTCCTCATATGAAGCAACTCAGAAAGCTTTTTCAATATAGGCACAGTAAGGCAAAGTACACATCTTAAGAAAGGGAAGCAGAAATGACATGAAAAAAATACCTCTTTATAATATGCAATCTAGAATGAGGACCAAGGAATCAAAGAGGTTAAAGTTCAAATGCATTAATAATTTCTAATATAGACACACTTATTCTATTTTTACATATTATAGAATACATGTAAATATAGATAAATATAAAAATACACGTATACTATATATATCATACAACAGGAGATACTTTCAAAGGTTAGCAACAGCTTATACCACAAGCACTGGAAGACTGCTATTATTTTGCAACTCTTTCAATTTTGGAACACTTTCAATTACAGAAAGGGCAGAAGGCTTCCTTGCCAAGCACAGCCCACAGCTTACCTTTAAAACAAAACTGTAACTGATACTTTCACTTTTAATGCACAGAACTAAGTACTTTTTCTAGGCAGTCTAAGGGGTTTATCATTTTTGCTCTTCCAGAAAAATGAAAACAAATATTATATTAGTTCTCCACCTAGCTACATGATTTATTTCAATGATGTAGTATATCAGACAGCAATTTTCCGAGACATTTGTTACATGATTCATGTGGCTTTTTAAAATAAAAAAACCCACATCCTCTGCAATGAGAGCTAGCAATAAAATAGGTCACTGTGTAATGAAGCATGCCACCGGCTTATGCTTGCCAGAAAAACCCAAATAATATTTCATGGCAAGAGTATCGCATGGCTGACCAAAGGAAAGGCAGGAGCTCTTACCTTAACAGGAAAGCTACATTTGCCAGTACGAACACCTTCTTCATCAGTCTGCCACTGATGAGGCCTGCTGGCCTCTGGGACATAGACATCTTTCTTTCTCCTAAAGCTTTGCCGTAATTTGTTCATTTCTCAGATTTCCACGTCCTAGAAAAAGAAGAGAAAAAAATGCTTCCAATAGGCACCCAAACATACATCGAGCCACTTTGAGACAACCAGTATTGTGATAAACATCCTTGTACGAAACTTGAGCTTCTGCAAATATGAATGGAGATATCACTGAAAGGAAAATATTTTGGATACAGATTCAGAGAAAGGCGCTTAGATATTCACTTTGAAGCAGAAAACACAAAGCTGCGTTGCTTATATCCTTCCACAGCAACTGACACATTGGGCCCAGAATTAACATACTCTGAGCATACGGATATGAATTACCTGGCGGAAAGGCACTGGAGGGAGATGAGCACAAACTCCTGCCTCCCAGAATTTAAACACCTACTGAGAGCAGCCACGCAGGGCTCTGGCAGCACAAGCTAAGTCCAAGCTTACCATGCCCTGGTATCTCTCCTCACCCCAGGCGCCATGCTAGGTGTTGTACAGTGAACAAATTAGCACCGCTGTGTAGAAAAATAAATGGAGTTGAATGTTTTCGACCTAGCAGGAGACTACTCAAAGTACTAGTAGGAGACTACTCAAAGAGGAGACTACTGAAGGAATCCGGATGCAGAGCCAGGCTGGGAACACTCAAACAGGCCTGTGAGAGCGGCTCGGCAACACAGCTCTGCTCCTTTGAGGCTGCAGGATGCCTGAGGTAACCAGGCATTTATTTTCAATTTACCTGGCCAAATACAGAGATTAGAACACTGCTGCAGAATAAAATTGAGAACTCCCCATACACATTCCTTATCACTGAACTATCAGCAGCTAATAAAGTTAGTCCCTACCAAGGAGCAGCTCCTCTGCAATCACTATTTCTTTACTTTACAAGATAAAAAATAAATCGTTTCTTTTTTTTTTGAACATGACAAGAAAATCCTTCAAGTTTTAAGAGGAGGTAAAAGTTTTCCACTCTCCCCTAACACTCAGAGGGTCACTACAGCAGTATCAGCTGTGTTTTGCTTCACAAAATGTGGCCAGGGTGCCCATGCATCGCTCGCTCTGGAGGAACCAGCACATCACGGGGACCTCGCTGCCACCTCGCGCCACTGACACGGGCTTCAGCGAGTCTGCCCGCATTACCTCAGCTCACAGGGCCCACAACTGCTTCCGCCACTGCCCCGTGAAGCCACCGTGGCGGCTGCCCTGGCGCAAAGGCTCAGGTGGTGCAGCAGTCTCAGGTACGACCGCAGGACTCAGTCCTCCAGCAACGGAGACGCCACCACATCTCCAACCGGGCGCTTCTGCCCCCGGGAGACAGGGAGGAGACCCTGGGATGTTACTGCAGATCCCTTCTTGCCGGAAGGCGCAGACCACAGCGAAGAAGGGGAGTGGCAGCTCCTGAACTAGGTCGACTTGCCACGATAAAGCAGCAGCACTCTGTGGTGGCAATTGAAGAACAGGGGCTAGCGAGCTTACTCTTCATCGGGTCCTGATTTTTGTAATTCCAGCCAGTCCGTATTTGCGCACTTCACCAGTCTACATGCATTTATGGGATGTTCCATGGCTCCATCTGGGTCTGAGCTGCTAGTCAGTGTGTCTGCTCCTTTAGCTCAGCCTTTGATCTGCTTGCTCGTGGGCTCTTCCGCTTGGTTATATTCCCTTCAGGGTTGTACTGGCTGCAGCTGCGGGCTCATTTTCCACATGGCTTTCACCTGCTACAGCTACAGCACTCAGCCAAAAAGTTCCTTCTCACTGCAAACCAAACCCATTTTCCTATATGTTCTGATTCTGAGGTCGTGTTTACAAACAGTTTGGAAATATGATTTTTTTTTTTTTTTTTGTCTATTTAAATCATGACCAAAGGAAAAAATTTCTGGTCAGAAAAAAAACGGAAAGCTTCTCCAACGTCCACAATCCTACTTTCCAAGATCCCAAGCTATTTTGAGTAGTTCCAAAGCAGCTTGTCCTACACCCAACCAATTTGCTGGCAACACGTGTGTCACTCCAATATAACTAGAATTGCCACCAGATGCTGAAGCATTAAGCAAAACAAGTCAGCCAGGCTGCATATTTGAGGATTCGGAAAAGCAGCACATGAATTGATGCAATAAAGTGCTCAAATTCCTGCTAGTTTTGCCTGCAATTTAAACTCCTTCCCGAGGAACCCCAGCGAACACCAAGCAAGCTCCTTGGGCTTTGGTCTTTGGCAGCCTGTGCCCAGCTTCACACGAGCGAATGTCCAAGCAGGCACAGTGACAAACACTCACCCAGGCTAGCAAAAGCAGCAGGTTATCACACGTTACCCCCAGAGCATTACTGACACCATTAAAGGGTTCATACTAGGGCTAGGGATTGTGAAGGTGAAACCCATCTGGCACTGATCTGTCTATATCTGTATGATTCTGCCCTGAAAGTCGAATTATTTTAAAAGCCATTAGAAGAAACAGACCAACCTGCTAGCAGAGACACCATTTCTTCTCTACCTTTACAACTCAAAATCCAGTTTGCACCAAGTGAAAGGCCATGACAAGCTCAACACATAGGAGTTCACCAAATATGGGGTCACACCAGAGCTGGACCAGCAGCAACCACTGAAAGCCCTGAGAACAGCTAGAGAAAAGAGGCAACAGCTCCGCTTAAGGTTTCGTTATATTTTAAGGTTATCTTTACCAAAAGGGTAACTCCAGACAGCTCAGCAACTCATTATTCATGCCTGTTGCAAAAGTGGTGAAAATTTTTTTGCAATCTAGGAGATTGCACCATTAGACTAAACACGAGGCAAGTTTCCAAAGCCCCAGACAAGCACCTACCAAATGTGGGGGCTGGGAGAGCTATTCAAGCTGTGAGAGTTTACAAATCCACATTGTCATTGATCTGTCTGCAAACAGATAGACTTGGGATATTTTCAAAACACAGTTCCACAGCCTTTTTTGCCCCATGCAACAATTCCAATGTGAGGAGAGCATTAACTCTTTTCACTGCATAAAAAGTATCATTTTAACCATTGCACTGACAACTTGGAGGAAACACAGAGACAGAAATAACATCATGGAAAAAAAATTATACGTAGAAGCATTCTTGGCATTGCTGCCCTGTGCAGCATCAGGTCAGTGCGACAGAACTAATTACTGAAAGATAAATAGCATGTTAATTGATGCTCATTAACTACATAGCTTTACAAAGGTGCCCACTTTTATCCTTCAGGGAGAAAGGGGTAAGTTTTTTGCTTTAACTGAAGCTAAGATCATTTTGATGCTGCCACAGAACACGGCAGCACTGGCAGCTCCGTTTGCCTCTCAGCACTTTGCTCGTGTGTCCGTACCCACGGGTAAGCAGGGCGTTCACATTTGGCATAAATGTTTCACATCGCAGTTGGCTACTATAAGGTGATGAGAGAATTTGCAGGGCAAAAGGAAAACTCCATACTGGTACTGAATTAAAGCCATGAATTAGAGCTGCTAAAAAAGCATGAGTTTGCATTGGTATTGTTGCCCCCCCCATGTTGAAACTGTAAGTGGCTGCTTAGACATATGAAGTTTGTAGGATGCTTAACCTAAATCAATTCCACCGAATTTTAGCCTTAACAAAGGTTATTCAAGCCACATCCAAACAGACAGTGTCTGTTCTCTTTGGAGTTGAAAGGAATAAAGCCTGATTTTTAAGCGAGTCCTTGGTTCAGCCAGTTCTTTGAAACCATTCAGAAGTGTTGGGATCACTTGCTGTTTCCTCTCAGAATTAAATACTGACCGTTTCCTATTTACTTTACCAATTAAAAAAAAAGCAAAACAAAACTGTCATGGGTCAAACAAGGGCAAAGTGCTCCCAGCCAGCCTTCAACAAACACAAAGTAGTGAGGGCTCGGGAGAGAACACCCAGTGTGCAGCCTTCCTGCTTTGCAGCACAACCCTGTTATAAGCAGGAACCACAATATTTAGTAGATCAAGTCCACTCATGTACAAAAGCCCTAGCAGTGTACGTTTAAGCAGCCACGAAATCTAGGTTTACAAACAGGGACCACTCCAAAAACTTAAGAGTCCATCAGTTCCAGTGGGCTCTTTCCCAGTCAAACCTTACTCTTCTGTCTGCAATACCGGGCATGAGCCAAAGGCATCCCTGGAGCAGCACGTTCACTGTCTCCAATATGCTTTATTCCTAAGAAATAGCAAGCCTTTCCTTACATGAAAGGCTGTGAGAAATAGGTTGTTACTTCTAAAGCTATTCCAGGCCTAATAAAAGATGCAAATTATCTCCACCACATTAAAAATCTTAGATGGGTTTGCCTAACCTACTTACTAGAAAAACATCTCATAAACATTCCTCAATAGGATATAGATTTTCACAGCCATAAGAAAACTTTGCAGTTTGAAGATTTTGTGCAAGCACAACCTGGTCACAGCTGCTGCCCAGATGCTGAAAAGCCACCTTTTAGCATTAGCAAAACACGAACCAAACCTATGCTGATCCACACCAAGAAATATAGAGCCCTCAAACCCCATTTCAGCAGAGTACCCTACATTATTTTTTCTCAAGGAATTCAGTTCACTGTTGATACTTTAACTTGACTATAAGTCTAGGTTACAGCAGGGCATTATGATAGCAAAAAGTAAATATTTGTGTGTTAAGTCATTTTCTTGTGAGAAGATTTAATTTTGACAGGTATACATTCTGTATGCATGCAAATATATGAGTGATTCAAAATGTTAAGACTTATTTGCTTTCTAATGCACAGTCTCTAAATTTTAGGATGAGAACATAAGAATATCTCATAAGACTGGCAAGTAGGAAAGCAGGGAAAGTAAATAGTTTCTCCCTACCTATTCTGAGCTGCTAGAACAGCGTTTTACTTCTTTGAAAAGTCATTTTTAAGCACTGCTTAACAGCTGTTGCTAACCAGAAACCTGTTCCCTCGTCTGCCTCTCCAAACAGCACAAACCCTCCTGGTTTTGAGCCCCATCCCCTCTGATGCAAAGGTTAGCCAAAACTTGCTGCAATAGCCCTGCAACGACTTCGCTGCGACTATTCAGCAGCCCAGGGACACAGGGTACCTTTATCTTCAGAGGGGAAAAGAAAGGTCATCCCATTTGTCAGGTTTTTGAATGCAGAACTTTGAGCCTTTTTGTAAGCTTAGATCCCATAAAATCTAATTAAATCCAGCACTGTCACACTGAAGGAAATGAAGGCATGTAACTACACGAGCCTTCTCAGTGCAACGTTAACAGTCCCGCTTACGCAAGACAGGATGACTAACCACATTATTCACCGCACGGCTCCCCAGCCCATTCACCCTTTCATTACCCAATTAAGATCTAATAACATAGTACTACAAGCAAGCACTCCAAGACATCACAATACATAGAATAAAATAAAGGTGAAGCATGTGTTCAGTTTTTGAGCCAGTCAGTAATTATTAACATTATTATTACAAGCGCATCAAATGAAGGGAATTTTCCTTCTTGTGGGAAAGGAAGTGTAGGATGCTTCAGCAAAGGACCACTCAGAAACGAGCATCTCAGATGTATAAGACTGCACGTGCCCCTGTTTGGGAAACTTACGGTTGTTCCCTGGTGACTCATCTTCCAGCACTGGAAGTAATAGACTATAGTTTGAAAATACAGCAGAAATCCCAGCCTTAAACTGCTCATGTAAGATCAAGGAGGCCAAAGCCGACTGCAAGACCAAAGATGAAATAATAGAAATGTCTCTGGCTGTTCCTGGAAATTGCAGCACACTCGCAGCATCATGATGGCCCGTCACCTCCGCACTGACCTTTGCCCAGTGGATGCAGGAGGCAGCATCTCTAGAACAGTGAAGTTGCTCTTTTCAGAAACAGCTGCAGTAAATGAAGATGTTACTGCGACCTGCCAGCTACTTGGTCTTGCCTCAGGCTTGAGTGGAGGTTACTCATCATGTGAACACTCCACATCTGCTGCCAGAGGTCACAGAATTTAATTTGCACCATGGCTGAGGGTGGGAAAAGGGAGCGGGGGGAAACAGAGTTAGACAAGAAATTGCACAGAGCTTACAAAATACCAGGAAATGAAATCACAAGCTGTACTTCAATCCACCACTAGCAGCTGGGTGGCTCAAACACTTGGCCACCAGAAGTCCTTTCCTAAAGCTCAGGGTTTCACATGCTGGCCAAATTGCTGCAGTCTGTGCACATTTATGCGTGACTGCAGCACTCAGTACCATGCCCAGCAGTATTCAGCGAAGGTATCAGCACAGCAACCACATTTCAGACTCTTAAAAAGTTAAACTGACAAAAAAATACAAGTTTAGAAGCAGCTCTGAGTAATGTTTGATGATTGTAAGGCAGAAGGAGAAGTCATCCCTTTTGAGATTCAAGGCTCTTTCTACGAGTCATAACATAAATCTCTTGCCTCTCCAAAACCTGTGCAGGACAGAAATTCAGTAAATAATTGTAATAATAATAAAAAAAAATTCTCAAGCTCTCCATCAACAGCTACTCTAAAGCAACGTGCCAATTAATCAAACTCCATGGTCACCACAAGCGCTGACATACGGTCCGATACCTGTGCCACTACGTTTAAGTGGGCAGTTATAAGGCAGCAATCTCCTGGCTTTATAGGCTCCTTCTGGAAAAAGCACCACAATGACTGTCAGCCAGGAGAGAAAAGTGGGTCACCTAAACACTCGGAGATGATGCAGGGAATTACAGTAGCTGCAGCAACTCCAAGCAAGCCGCAAGTGAGGAATGCTGAGGGAGCAAGGCCGCCCCAGGATCCCCAGCCACGCTCGGCAGCCAAGTGGCTTTCAGGAACAAGGGCTAAAAGGTATTGCCTGACTACCTACTGGATTTAGAAAAAAGATTAGTTAAAGCAAAGGAATAAAAAATAAAACTCATGGAAGGAAAGGGGCAGAGACAGGGGAAACATTTCTTATAATCGCCCAATTCCAGGAATCGACGCTTGAAATTAAATATATCAAAACTTACAAAAATATGGAAGTTCTCAAAGCAGAAAGAAAAACACATTTACGAGTGAATAACCATAACTGATTGGTAAATCAGTCACAGAAATCTGGTTTTACACTAGAGCCAATTCAGTGAGGATTTATGAGTGTTTTATAAGCAAATAATCAGTGTTTGAATAGAAAAAGAAATGCATCCACCACAGCAAACACCTGCTACTTAGGAGTAGTAAAAGTCAAATATAAATAAAAAAGAATTGTAATAATAACCCTTTGTGCTATTGCCCTCTCTTATTGTGAGTACATAAATGTGTGTGAACGTACACTCTCTTTTTGGTTCTACTCGAGGGACTGTGGAAACAGGCAGAGAAACCGGCCACAAAGCCACACGTTTTGGAAACAAGCGCATGCTCCAGGCCAGGGTGCCTGAAGCTTCCATTTCAGCACCAGAAATGGTGTTCGTGCTCCTCTTTGTATGATGTTCATACAGAAGAGGCATGCTCAACATGACCAAGCGGCAGCGTTTTGGACAACTCCACGCCCTGCACCGTGTGCAGCAGACTTCAGTGTCCAGCCAGTGATCTGCCCCTCTGGTGATCTTGAAGTTTTGTGCGTAACAGACTTGAAGTTTTTCATCAGCTCTACGAGAAGCCTTCAGTGGGAACAGACACTGGTGTTGCTACTCTGTCAGTAAATATGAGTTTTGTATAGGTAAATGTTTGGATGCAGATAAATATTTGGATGCTTACCATACCCATACATACTCAATAGGTGGTGAAGAGTAAAGTGACTGTTCACAGCTGATGCAAAATGTTCTGGAGCAGATTAAATTGATTTTAGAGAAGCAAGATCACTTCAGAAGAAAAAACGATTCTGTGATTAATATGGCAGAGAAAAGTGCACAGAAGAAGGGTAAGAGAATGACCTTAACTATAAATAATGATGTATATTAATTCAGTTCTTACTATTTTCAGGAAACATGCTGAAATGATATGCAAGTCCTCTAAAATACAGACGGTAGCTGTCAAATAGGCAAAGCACATTGATAATCATTATGGAAAGAGCAGAACAACAACAACAACAAAAAAGCAGAAATACGTGAGCATGTAAACCCATGCTGCACTCACGTTTAATATTGCCTGGCTCTTGTAGCCATGACATGCTTTCAGAGATGGAACCAGGAGGTGCAGAAGGGCACAGAGGGTAATTGCAATTATGGAACAGCTCCTGCGCAGGGAGAGATTAGGCAGGTCAAAGGCCTCTGTAAAACAATTTGCTAGTGGGGAAAGCTACAGAAAGTCAGCATTGTGAGCGCCATGGAGAAAACGAACACGGAATGATGATCTTCCAGTTCTCGCATTAGGGAAATTGGGGACACGCAGTGGCATTCTCCAGCAGTGCCGGTTTCAAAATAAAAGAGCGCTTCTCACAGAGTACACAACCACCCTGCACAAGTCCTTGCCCCAGAATGTTTTGCAAAGCCAAAATATGTAAAATTTCAAACAGTAGCTTAATGATTTAATGAAAAATTTCAAAAGCCATTAGCAACAATGGTGGAGATGCACCTTCCCCTTTGGGGAATCGCCAGCTCCAACGTGATGAGTCAGGAAGCTGCGTTTCATGCCCACCTCCCCCTTGCTCTGCCCCTGGGTCTCCTGTCGCCCTAAAACGGTGCTGGAGACCCCTGTTCTGTGCCGCACAGGGCAGGGGCTGCTCTCCGCTCGCCAGACGTAGCAGCCCGTGGCTCTCACGGCATCACAGCGGCACAGCCGGGACCCAGTTGAGAGCAGCAAGAGGGGGCTCGCTGCGCAAGGCAAGGCTCTTCACAAGCCCCACTGAACCCCAGCTGGAAAATGAGCGTTTGCTTAAACTACAAAGTACACACGAGCAAAAATTAGCCCAAAGTATGTTCACAAGATCACAGATGACTCCATTCTATACCTTTACTGCAGTAGGTCCCAGCACTGCAATGAGGTTCTGCCTGACAGCTGTGATGTGGCAATTCAAAACACTTTATTTCCTCCCATCCTCCAACAGTTGCAGGAATATAATTAAAGCCCTTTCATCTCTGCATTTTCTTCAGTGTGTTCCCACTAAATCAGCCAGACTTTTGATGGCAGCGACTGTGCAGAGAAGGCTGTGTCACAGAAAACATTTCTAATATTAACCTTGAACTCACAAAGGGAAATTGTGAAGGCTCTGCAACGAGCCTTTGTCAGAACGGCAGTTTTCGATAATGAAGATGAGCCTAGAAAAAGAAGCAGGAATTATTTTTTCTGGTGGCCAGAATATCCCAAAACAACATGATCCTTCAATAAGGCTAGCAAAAAGTTCATTTGCACACAAAAGGCACGTAGAACTTGCAATGGTACCCAACCTGTAGCAGTTGTAGCTGACATGTAAGAACACAAATTGCTCCGAAGGCATTTAACACTGATATACGATTCTTATTTATTATATTAGGAATTAATGTTAACATCTGTACATCTGTCCAATGCAAGTTTGTTTCATATTTCTCATAAAAGCTCTTCTAAATGAAACTGATATTAAAGAACCAATATCTAATTTGATAACAATGAAATTTTAGGTTAGGTATTTGCAAAGGAACAGTGGTCTTCTGCAAAGCTATTTCACAACAGGGAACAAACACTTCAGATAAAATCTGAGTCTCCCCCCCACTCCCCCCAAGGTGTCTTTTAACCACACAGATGAACATCTAAAGCAGCTTCTTAAATATAGTTCTGACACAGACCAGCTCATTTATGTCAATAACAATCATGTAAAGACATAGGAGGAGAAAAAAGAAAACGTCAAACAAGTCCATTAAATTTCTCTAAAGATCTTTCTCAAAGTCTGAATCTGTCACACCATTTGCAGAACTCCAAGGCTGGCTCTTCATCTGTTCATAGAAAAAGACTCAAAGCTTCTCAGATCTAACACAAAACTTTTTATCTTGCAATGTTTGCACATTAGCAGTTGGAGTAGTAGGGAAAAATATCTCCTTGGAAGTGGGAAGGACTTTTATTTTTTGT